>CAMQGK010000020.1:2592500-2902500 GCA_947000775.1 Pterois miles | reverse complement strand
AGAAAGAGATTTCTTTGGTAGCAGACAGCGTACACTTGTAATACACATCTGTGCCTCCTCCGCCTGGGAATACAGAAGTATTCTAATGGTATTAATGGGTGAAGTCTGTCTGTAAACTGCTTCCCGTACAGCAGTCTGTCGCCCAAACCAGGATCCAGAGCAGCACGTCGGGCCGCCCCACGTCTCCGTAGCCCTGCTGTGAGTCCAGCCCGGACAGCTGACGGCGAGTCCCAAGCTGCGAGTCCCATGCAGAGTTCTCTCCAACCACTCCCGGCAGGTCCGAGTCCTGCTGCTGTCGCATGCCCCAGGCAGCTTCTGCCCTCGCTCAGCTGTCTGGACCGACCCACGGCAGGATACAGTGGTGTGCAGCAGTCTGATGTGTTGCACTCCTAGACTGGATCCCATTTGACATATATATATATATATATATATATATATATATATATATATATATATATACATATACATATATATATAATGTGGGACCAATAGTTACTTCAAAACCCACAATCAAGGCTAACAAAGAAACAGCTGTTAGCCCAGTGTTCCAACATTCATAAGTGAAACCTACTCTCACAACTAGAGATAGATGAAATACTACAACAATGCTACGGCATTGTTGTAGTATTTCGGCATTGTTGTTGTACTACGGGGAGCCAGGATGACAGGTCAGTGGGGGGATGCCATCATCACCCCTATAGTCTGTCGGTCAGATTGGGTACCAGGTCCCAACAGACACCAGCAGCCTCAATACAAGAGCTGCTGACCTTAGAAGGAAGATCGTGACCCAACTAGGAACCTGGAGCCCCCGGCGAATACCGAAGCTGAATTGCCAAGTACCTTCAGAAGATCTGCTAGTGGATGTGAATGCTGCTCTAATGACAGTCCCTAGGGGAACCATCACTGACACCAATAAGCTGATACACAGTACAGCAACAGTGATCCTTGAGAGAGTATACAAGATGGGCTCAGGACATAAGCACTACCCGCCATGAAAGAGACGGTTAGAGACTAAGATAAGGGCAACATGGAGAGAAGTTAGCCAGCTAGTAGAGCTGCAGAAAAGGACCATGGTCAGGCACTTGAAACTAACAGCTCTGGCCACCTGGTTGAAGAGAAACACCAAGGAGGTAGAGCCCAGGAGAATAAACAAGGTGTTTTCCACTGAACTAGCCAAGGTGTACTCTCAGTAGCAGGGAAACAACAGCCGGTCAGACACACTAAGAGCTGAGATGGAAAAGTACGGGAAGGACATATGGGAAAGAGAGGCATCACACAACACCGATGCCCAACGGCTACTAGATTTAAGAGCTGACCACAGCAACCTCCCAGAACAAGAACCAGTGACCATCTCAATGGCAGACATCCAAGAAAGAGTGTCAAAGATGAAGAGCTGGACACCACTGGGCCCTGATATGATCCATGCGTACTGACTGAAGAAGCTAACAGCACTCCATGAACACCTAGCAGCACAGATGAATCAGCTGCAGAGGGATGGGATGGGACCCACCCAGAGTGGTTAACCCAGAGCACAGCAGTCCTAAGAGGAGTCTAGAAAAGCCAAGCACCAGCTACTGGTTGATAGAGTAGTCGCCTGAGACTGTAAGAACAGACCAACCTGTGCACTGCCTGGATTGACTACCAGAAAGCCACATACATGGATACTGGAATGTCTGGAACGATACAAGAGCAACAGGAACCTAAGGGCTTTCATCCAGAATTCGATGGGAATGTGGACGACAACCCTAGAGGCCAACTCAAAGCTGATGGCCCAAGTCAACATCAAGTCTGGCATATACCACGGAGATACGTTATCACCACTGCTGTTCTGCATAGGCCTGAACCCCCTCAGTCAGATCCTCACAAAGAGTGGCTACGGGTACCGATTCCAATCAGCCACCTGCTCTACATGGATGACATCAAGCTGTACGCTAGGAATGAGCGAGAAATCGACTCACTGATCGACACCACCAGGATCTACAGCAATGACATAGGGATGTCATTCGGGTTGGACAAGTGTGGCTGGATGGTCTCAAAGTGAGGCAAGATGATCAGAACTGAAGAGGTTGACCTACAAGAGGGCAACATAGGTGATATCAAAGACAGCTACAAGTACCTTGGTATCCCACAGGCCTTGCCATACCTCCAGAGAGTAAGGCAAGTCCTGAGAAGTCAGCTGAATGGTAAGAACAAGGCCTGAGCCATCAACATGTACGCACTACCAGTCATTAGATACCCCGCTGGGATCATCAGCTGGCCAAAGGAGGAGATAGAAGCCACAGATATCAGGACAAGAAAGCTCCTCACCATGAACGGAGGGTTTCACCCCAAGTCCAGCACCCTGAGGCTGTACATTAAGTGGACAGAGGGAGGCCGCAGACTAGTGAGCGTCAAGGCCATGGTCCTGGATGAAACAACCTGGAGGGACAAGCCCCTAGATGGCATGTACCACCGTCAAATCGAGGAAGTGGCTGATAGCAAGAAAATCTACCAATGGCTGGAAAGCGCTGGACTGACAGACAGCACAGAGGCACTAATCATGGCAGCACAAGAACAGGCCCTAAGAACAAGAGCCATAGAGGCCAGAATCTACCAGAGTAGATCAGACCCAAGGTGCAGACTGTCCAAAGATGCCCTGAGACAGTCCAGCACATAGTAGCAGGGTGTAAGATGCTAGCCGGATCAGCGTACATGGAGAGGCACAACCAAGTGGCTGGGATAGTGTACAGGAACATCTGTAACCAGTATGGACTAGAAGTACCCAAATCCCAATGGTCCACAGAAGGTGGCTGAGAACAGAATATATATATATATATATATATATATATATATATATATATATATATATATATATATATATATATAATATTGTTATAAGAGTAGGTCATTTAGAGCAGAGGTGGGAAGTGACTGATGAAATGAGAGAAACGTCAGAGTAACGTTATTGACTCTGGCCTGGACTACTATACACACAAGTCTTATTTTTAAGTGATTATAAACTAAAGAAAACACAAAGAGAGCAATAATATAATCTCTTCAATATAAAGATGTGCAGTTCAGTTGAAAACTGTATATATTAAAGGTCACCTATTATGCAAAATGCACTTTTTCATGTCTTTTAAACATCACTGTGTGTCCTCTGTGTGTCTACAGATGCTCTTAGTGTCATAATAGACCATCCCGTCTCTTTTTCTCCTGCATCGATCAGAAAATGTGTCTAAAAATTCGCTGATCAGAAATCTCTCACGTGATGATGTCAAAGATTTTCTTCATGCCATATATGGGTTAAAGGTACATTACACAACACGTGTAAAAATACCATATTTACCAGAGAATTTGCAGATGTTGTGAATTTCTCGCCGATCAGATCAGTGACTCTGCCTACCTGCAGGGCGGGAACAGGTAGGCCGAGACCCAGAAACACTGACCAATCAGAGCAGACTGGGAGGAGACTAGTTTTTTCAGGGAGGGTGAACAAGGCTTTATGCAGGCAGACAGTATGAGAAGAATAAAGGTTTTAATGAACATTACAGCATAAACATGATCTAGTAGAACATTAAAATACATCTGTGAACCTGAAATGAGCTTAATATGAAACCTTTAGAACAGGAAATAAATGAATTATCAGATGTAAACCAAACAACAAAAAGTACAATTCAAAAGCAAAATGAAGCCTATGAATATCCAAAGCACATTTTATGGAAATCAGATTGTTGGCCTGTCTTCCTCTGGACCAAAGTATTGGAGGAATTTGATGGACGACACAACTGATCAGCATTCGTTAAATGAACCCTGACCATGAAGGCTTGCAGGATTTAATAAGCAATAATTGCCTTCTCCTACTAAAATATTTAGAAATACATGAAATATTTTCATTGCTTTAAAAATCCCCAGTGTTTAACCTCTTGATGAACCTGCTTCTAGGTTTTGCTGAGATGTGTTAAATCACTGCCTTTAAAAACTCCATAAAACGCTGTGATGGTCGTTTATCCACATTGTCAGAACAATGTTTGCTTGACAATGTTTTCAATATTTTAGTTACAAAATCCCCAAATTGTTTTTGCTTTATTGTTTTTGACCGATTTTGCATTGAATGTACATACTTGACTTTGGACTATTTTTGGTTATACTATTTACATTATTATTGTTTTACTTGATCATTTTTTATTTATCTATTATTATAAAACTACTCAATTTGGAGTCAGAAGTATAAAATGTAGTTGTTTTTTTATTGATTTTACACTGATCCACAGGGTCAATACCATGGACCAATGTGTGCACATAGCCTCCTGTAGTAGTTTATAGACAGATTAACTGTCAAGAGGTAGAAAACCCATTCGGCACACTTTGGTTATCAGATAGATTAATTAATTAATACTTAAATACTTCATATTTAGTTGTAATAACTGCATCAAGCCTGCGACCCTCTGACACCACCAAACCTTTCTGTTCTTCTTCTGTGGTGCTTTTCCAGTCTTTCTCCACAGCCTCTTTCAGTAGCCGTTTGTTTCCTCTTCAGCAGGTAAAATGCTGATCAACAGGGTTCCAGTCTGCAGGTGGACTGGTCCAGTCTAAAACCTTCCTCTTCTTCCCCTGATGAACTCCTCGGTGGTCTCAGGGGGTTTTGGCTCGTTGTCTGGATCTCCTGATCAGTTTGGTTCATCTCTCTTTAAACTGTCAGACTAAATGTTTCTGTAGACCTCTGAGTTCATGTATCTGCTGCCATCATGTGTTCCATCATCAATGAAGATCATTGATCCGTTCCAGAAGAAGCCGTGCAGCCCAACCAGGACATTACCTTCACTGGGTTTCACAGATGAGCTGCTGATCCTTTCTTTCTCCATCACTTTGGTAAAGGTTCATCGTGATGAAAACTTTGTCCCAGACCTGTTGATCCTGGTCTCTGTCCTTGTAGTCTGGTTCCAGTCTGTTCTTCCTCTTCTTATTGCTAATGAGTGGTTGTCCTCTCCTGGTGGAGTCTCTGTCCTTGTAGTCTGGTTCCAGTCTGTCCTTCCTCTTCTTATTGCTAATGAGTGGTTGTCCTCTCCTGGTGGAGTCTCTGTCCTTGTAGTCTGGTTCCAGTCTGTCCGTCCTCTTCTTATTGCTAATGAGTGGTTGTCCTCTCCTGGTGGAGTCTCTGTCCTTGTAGTCTGGTTCCAGTCTGTCCTTCCTCTTCTTATTGCTAATGAGTGGTTGTCCTCTCCTGGTGGAGTCTCTGTCCTTGTAGTCTGGTTCCAGTCTGTCCTTCCTCTTCTTATTGCTAATGAGTGGTTGTCCTCTCCTGGTGGAGTCTCTGTCCTTGTAGTCTGGTTCCAGTCTGTCCTTCCTCTTCTTATTGATAATGAGTGGTTGTCCTCTCCTGGTGGAGCCTCTGTCCTTGTAGTCTGGTTCCAGTCTGTCCTTCCTCTTCTTATTGATAATGAGTGGTTGTCCTCTCCTGGTGGAGTCTCTGTCCTTTAGGTCCTGAAGTCCTCTGTGAACGGTGGATTGGGATTCCTTCACTCCTCCCTCTGGAGGTTGTTGCTGACGTCCCTGACAGCTGTTTTAGGGTTTTTCTTTCCAGCTCTCACAGTGTTTCTGTCATCAGTTGCTGGTGTTTTCCTGATGTGGTTCCTTGGTTCCACGTCTGTTGCTCAGTACACCGGTGGTTTTTCCTCTTCAAAAAGAGTCTACTATCCAGCTGCTGTTGCTGAGCAGCTGTCAGTCACTCGTGAATGTCGACCAAACAGTCAAACTAGGCTCAAACATGAATCCAGATTCTGTTACTGTGATGCCTCGTTCCTCAAATATTTCCAGAAACATCTTGTAGTTACCGTTTAGCTGTAAAATGAGAAAGTTTGTGACCCGGCAGCCAGGTTGAGATCTGTCAAGTAAATACCAAGGACCGCCCACCAGGTGGAGCACAGCCAATAGGAACGCTCCACAGGAACACCTGCGATCTATGATTGGCCAAAATCTCCTGTAGCAGGCGAGAATTTCTAAATCCTGAAAACAGCCACGAGGAGGAGCAGAAGTCCAGTTTTCTCTCAGAACAGTTTAATTACAACATGCTGAAAGGTGATTATAGAAATTTTGCCCAATGATGCTGAAAATACTGTGACCTACGTACCCTTTAATGTTGGCTCTGACACATACAGTACGTTGAGGGATGCAGAATGGTCCAGTATGGACCAAGAGACGCTGGAACTGAAAAATGTGGCAGCTCATATGGAAATGTTCCCTTCTTTCACCTGATCAGTCCTGAAATTAAGATGCAAAATTATCATTTATTTGCAAAATTTTACTGTTGATGATAATGCGTGTAAAACGACAAGTGAATAAAATAAATTAGCCCTTTCTTAGTGAGACTGTGGAGCTGACCAGATGGCAGCACTGACCGTGTGGGAAGCGGAGAAACGGCGCCTCCCGTTATCAGAGTGAGACCTCCTCCTTTTCTCCTCCTCTCCTGTGACGCCGGAGCAGCCGAGTCGGTGCCGGTTCGTCCCCTCACTCCGCCCGGCTGGCTGCGAGCTGCACACCGCGTTTAACGGGAGACACAGCGAGACAGAGCGGGCACACCGGCGACCGGGAGCGGATCTGGACCCGGACTGTGGATTTAAGGAGCGCAGAGGCGGACGAGGCGAAGCCGTCACGGCCAGTTCGACAGGGAGCTCCAGACTGCTGTCCAGTCTACGAGGTAACCAACCCCGTCTTTTTACGCACGGTAACCAGGTAACGAGCGAGGTCCCCGGAGACGTGGTGAGTGGTGAGGACGTGGTGAGGAGCGTGACGAGTGACCTCCAGTCGGTGGTCATCATCAGACAGAACCACGGCCGTCATTAGAAACACAGTTCCCCCCTGTCCTCCTGAACTTCATCAGTGAGAGGCGTCTCTCCGGGTGATCTGTCAGCGGGGAGCTGGATTCATGCGGGGCTTTTACCGTCAGCTGCAGCCCTGAAGGGGGGCTGCTGTTGGGAGGCTGCTGCCTTAAGAGCAGTGATGATGTCTGTATTAGAGATATACATATGGACCATGAGGGCGTGCAATGCGCAGGGCTCTGGTGACTCTCCTCGGGTGTGTGTGTGTGTGTGTGTGTGTGTGATGTGGAATGACACTTGGAAACACACTGCGTGGTTTGTGGGTCCCTTCAGTGTGGCTTTCCATGTCGCCTCATGTCTTAGTGCTTTATGCCCCTGCGTGACATTCCTCTCTCTCTAAAACACACACACACACACACACACACACACACACACACACACGTTTTTTAAAAACAAGTCATCCATGTAAAATGTCTCAGCCTGATCTTACAGGAAGGCGTATAAAGAGCCCGACATTTTAAGGACATTGTGCGAGTCATGATAACACACTTCGGCTTGGTGCGCGTCGGTTAAATCTGCAGTAGCAGGATGTTTTCGGCATCGCTGGCATCGATAACAACCTTTCAGCATGTTGTCATTCAAGTGTTCTGAGACACAACGAGACTTCTGCTCCTCCTCATGGCTGTTTTCAGGATTTAAAAGATCTAGACTGTGACGGGAGACTTTGGCCAATCACAGGCCATTTCAGAGAGAGCGTTCCTGTTGAGTGTTCCTGTTGGCTGTACTCGGGCTGGTGGGCGGTGCTTGGTATTTCTTCAGCAGATCTCAACATGGCTGAAAACCTTCTCATTTTACAGCTAAACTGAAACTACAAGATATTTCTGAAAACATATGAGGAGAGAAATTGTATTCTAATAACTAATAATATTACAGTAACAGAATATTGATTCATATTTGACCAGCGTTGACTAGTTTGACCGACTCCAGTTCGGCTCTGATTGGTTGTTTTCCTCTGGTCTGTGGAATCTTGCAGATGCCGTTATGAGCACCGGAGGACACACAGGAACATGAATTTTTCAGATTAGAAGAAGATAGTCCTTTATTAGTCCCACTAGGGGAAATTCAATTTACACTCTGTTGTTAACTTTATACACAGTACATGCAGACCCGAAACACACACATGCACAAACATGCAACAATGGAGAGATGTCAGAGTGATGGGGCTGCTCCTGACAAGCGCCCCGAGCAGTTGGGGGTTTGGTGCCTTGCTCAGGGGCACCTCGGCAGTGCCCAAGAGGTAAACTGGCACCTCTCCAGCTACCAGTTCACACTCAGTTCTTGGTCCATGTCGGGACTTGAACCGGTGACCCTCTGGTTCCCAAGCCAACTCCCTACAGACTGAGCTACTGCCGCCCCCAAAACGGGGATTGCATTGGCCGGGAATCGAACCCGGGCCTCCCGCGTGGCAGGCGAGAATTCTACCACTGAACCACCAATGCTCACAATTACCTGTCTCATGTACTACTGTCAGGATGTAGTGACGGTTTTATAAAAAGTTTTTTAATCATATTTGCTCCGTTTCTACCCACTGCAGCTTTAACATCATGTCATTAATAATAAGTACAGAAATAAAGTAAAATATGTACATAAGTATGGAAAGCACGTCACAAACGTCACTAACACAACTCATAAATAGGTCAACTACACTTTGTGACATGAACACCAGCCTCCTGGTTGAAAGTCCTGTGTTTGTTGGACTCATTTCTTATTCCACGTCACTAACTCAGTGTAGGTCAGTACCGACCGCATGGCGTGAAATGACCAAATGCCAGAACGCCGTTGTTACTGCACGCAAAACGAAGTACAGATTGCGGTGTCGTTCAAATGCCACTTGATGAGACATCAGCATGTCTAATAAACCCACCTCTCTCTCTCTCTCTCTCTCTCTCTCTCTCTCTCTAGCTCTCTCTCTCCCTCTCTCTCTCCCTCTCTCTCTCTTCATGCTGTGTGCTTGTTTCTGCAGGCAGCATCTCCTTCCCAACAGATGTTGAGGGTGAAGCTGTGAAATGCATCTGTAGTGAGACAGAAAGAGCCCTGTAGGACCAATGTAATTGTCACCAGATACTTAACTCTGCCTCTCTCTCTCTCTCTCTCTCTCTCTCTCTCTCTCACACACACACACACACACACACACACACATTTTCAGGCTGTCTCCATGTTTCTGCTGTTGACTCCACATTCTTTGGCTGTGACAAGCGGGTGTAGCAGCCAGAGACCTCGCCGTGTGTGTGTGTGTGTGTGTGTGTGAGCATCGGTGCATGTGATTGGGTGGGTGCTGGCGTTGCTCTTCTTGCTCAATATTTGACTGTGTGTGTGGATGTGCATTTAAACATATGTGTGTCCTGGCTCATACCTGAGTGTATGGCCGACAGAGGGCTCAACCGCCTCCACCTGTAACAGACCCCATTAACATGTAGAACCTTTCATATCTGTTTCTATCGCCCTTAAATAATTCAGAAACCGTCTCAGCAGTCACCTGTTCGTCCGGCAGCCTCCTGCAGGTTTCTGGATGTGTGTGTCGTCAGTGTGTGTGCCAGAGAGATAAAGCAGATTTATCACCTTCCTAACCATTTCATCAGGTGAAGCCTGTTTTCCCTCCGAGGGAACTCCAGCCTTCAGGCTCTGTTTGGAAATGCTGATGTGATAAAGATTCATTGCTGATATGAATTTAACGGTGGCATAGATCCAATTCATTTCACGGACGGCTGACAGCATAACACTGGAGACGTTCATTTCATTTTTCATGTCAAAGATGCATTTCAAACATGGAAAATAAAATGAAAAAGAGAATGAACATACAAACAAGTGGACGGACAAAAACAGTTATATTTACAGACAATGAAAAGCAAAAAGCAAAAGAAATTGTCAAACACTCGACGCCTTGGTTTACATATTTAAAAAGGAGAGAGAGAAGAAGTACAAACACATTTAATCTCACCTTCTCCATAAGTCATTCAGTGATAATTTACCATCTTTCTATTTGAAATAAACAAATACTCTAATTTTCTTTATTCTTCTTCTCTCTTCAGAACTTGTTTAAATATAATAATTATTATCTCTTATCTCTGTCATATGAAATATAATTATTAATTATTATTTATTATTATTCACTGAAATAATTATCCTTATCGAAATATAAATTCATTATCAGTCAAAAATACAAATTCATTACTTACGTATTTATCTGTTATATGAGCATATTATTATTTATTATATACAATACATATATAGTATGTGACATAATAAACTATGCTTGTATAATATACAGTGTCTGTTTTATAAAATACAATGTAAATATACAGTACATATACGTACATACCAACACAAATGCAAACACTCACATGCCACAATCAAATAGCTGCAGATTTACATCATTATTTACAGAAAACAGGAAGATTCAGGAAGATAAATGAACAGTGACCCCTGTAAACACCTGGTGATTTCATCTTTATCTTTATACCTTAACTTAAACATCGCTTTAGATCCACATTCAAACTGCTCCATAGTTTCACTCCACAGATTGAAAGACAAACTGGTCGTATGAAGACCAGGCGTTTTGAAATGAAATTATACCCTTAAATAAATAAATCACCCCCCACTGAATATTACTGAACATTTTATATATCTATCTATCTATCTATATATATAATATATCCTGGCAGCAGGTCATTTGGAACCTCATCAACCCATCGATCAGCATCTGTACTTGTGTATTCATTATATAGAGACCAAATAATTAAATAATAATAAATAAACTATGTTTTTAATTTGCTCATTTCTTGAGTAGTATCCTTCAATAGTTGTTTCAAATTCTCCCCAGAACAGAAAATATTTGTGTCATCAACAAACAGTACTGGCTGCTTTGCATAAGTCATTGATACTGTATACTAGTGTAGTCACGATACCAACATGTTGGTATCCATACCGGTACCATACCGGTACCAACATGTATTTCAATACTTTTCCAAATAAAAGGAGAACACATCACACATCAGTAAGTAAAATAAAATACCACAAAGAGGCTTTTCTAATACAGAATTTTAAAATAAATTGCTGCTGGTAGCTCTGAGTGAGGCTGGTTTTCATGCTCTATCAGTTATTATTATTATTATTATTATTATTATTATTATTATATATATATATATATTTTATTAGCTGTCGTTCTCTGAACTCCTGCTGCAGGTCTGACTGCTGGTCCTCAGAGGTTTTACCAAGTTGACGTGTTTCCTCTCTTGGTCAGACATGTTTTATATCACCGTTTGAACAGTGGTGCTTCGCTGTTAGTGGCTGAAGATCATTGATCCTGAAGATCATTGATTCTGAAGATCATTGATCCTAAAGACCAAGTCATTCCAGATAGAACTTCACTGTTGGTGTCTTCCATTCCATAAGAGATGGAGAGGGTGGAGGCAGCTGCCATCCTCTCTCTCTCTCTCTCTCTCTCTCCCTCTCTCTCTCTCTCTCTCTCATCCCCTCTATCTATCTCTCTCTCATCCTCTCTCTTTCTCTCTCTCTCTCCCTCTCTCTCTCATCCTCTCTATCTGTCTATCTATCTATCTATCTATCTAGCTCCTAAACGCTGCTCGCTCGCCTCGGATCAAATTACAGTGTGGTAACGTCATGCGATGATGTCACCGCTACCATCACTAAGCTAGTACGGGTCTCATCCAAACGCAGTATAGTACCATTTTAAATGCATCAGTACCCTGGTACCAATTTAGCACCGGTATACCGAACAAGCCTAGTGTATACAGAACAAATAATTTAGGGCCCAACACTGACCCCTGAGGGACGCCACAAGCAATATCCAAACATGAAGAGAAGTTGCCCAACTTCACAAACTGTTGTCTCCTACTAAATTAACTTTTAACCCAATCTAACACTATGCGCCTGATACCATACCATCTCAGTTTATTGATTAATGTGTTATGGTTGATCGGTTTTATACATAGGTATGATTTTAGCTATTTTCATTTTGTTTGTAACGTCACAGTTCAGTTCATGATGATCAATGGTATTTGTCCAGATCTGTGATATTTCTGACCACCAGGACTTCCTCAGGTGTCCCCTTTAGTCTGATGAATATTTAGTTTGTAGTCCAGGTGTTTTGTATCTATGTCTGTTTCCAAAGGTAGCCTGATTTTCTGGCTATGTCTGCGTTGTGTTTAGTTAGGTGCTCGTTTGTAAAGACCTTTTAGCTTTCTCCCTTGTTTCAGCAGCGCAGTCTTGTGTTTTCTGTTGACGGACCTCAGTATGATGGCTGGTTTGTCGCTGGTGTTTCTCCTGGGCAGAGGGTGGCATGCCTCCATGTTGTCCTAGTCCAGTTGGATCCCCTTGGACTGCAGGAAAGCAGCCACCTGTTGCTCCGCGGAGCTAGCATCCAGTTCTTTAGGCTTCCCCCTCTGTTGCCATTGTTCACAGCCCGAGTGTATGACTGGGGTTTTATATTGAGCCCAGTGATGATCACATCATGCATCCTGGTGTACTGCTCCAGGTCCGCCACTCTGCTCTCCAGGTAGGCGAGTTGCTTGTCTTTCTCGGCGTTCTGGATCCTCGATCAGGTCCAGGATACTCTTCTGCTGCAGCTTGACAGCAGAAACCTCCTCCGTTAGGAAGTCGAGTGTCTTCTGGAAGTGGTTCTTCCTGGAACCGGTGTAGCCCAGTGTCTCTAATTGTTCTAGCAGTTCAATTGTTCATCAAAGTCCTTGTCCAGAGCTCTGACTGGTTAGCTAGGCTAGCACGCTAGATAGCACTCGCTAGCAAGAGTGGGCTAGCAAGTCGATTTCCAAGCAAGCACCAGCAAATTATGGTATTGCACCGTTCAGCGTTCACACACCGTGCAGCGTTCACACACCGTGCAGTGTTCACACCACACACTGTGCAGCGTTCACACACTGTGCAGCGTTCACACCACACACTGTGCAGCGTTCACACCACACACCGTGCAGCGTTCACACCACACACCATGCAGCGTTCACGCACCGTGCAGCGTTCACACACTGTGCAGCGTTCACACCACACACTGTGCAGCGTTCGCACACCATGCAGTGTTCACGCACCGTGCAGCGTTCACACACCGTGCAGCGTTCACACCACACACCGTGCAGCGTTCACACACCGTGCAGCGTTCACACACCGTGCAGCGTTCACACACCGTGCAGCGTTCACACACCGTGCAGCGTTCACACACTGTGCAGCGTTCACACTACACACCGTGCAGCGTTCACACCACACACCGTGCAGCGTTCACACCACACACCATGCAGCGTTCACGCACCGTGCAGCGTTCACACACTGTGCAGCGTTCACACCACACACTGTGCAGCGTTCGCACACCATGCAGTGTTCACGCACCGTGCAGCGTTCACACCACACACCGTGCAGCGTTCACACACCGTGCAGCGTTCACACACCGTGCAGCGTTCACACACTGTGCAGCGTTCACACTACACACCGTGCAGCGTTCACACCACACACCATGCAGCGTTCACACACCATGCAGCGTTCGCACACCATGCAGTGTTCGCACACCATGCAGCGTTCACACACCGTGCAGTGTTCACACACCGTGCTGCATTCACACACCGTGCAACGTTCACACAACATGCAGTGTTCACACACCGTGCAGCGTTCACACACTGTGCAGCGTTCACACCACACACCGTGCAGCGTTCACACATCAGTTGACACATTCTAATATATTTGCAAATATTTTGTTCTATTTGTGAGTTCAATCAATGAGGCAACTCTCTGTGTATTGTTATATGTGAAGTCGTGTTGTCACAATACCAAAATTCAAACTTTGATGGATACCTCCCGAAATATCTCGATGCAGATACTGAAACGATACCAAAAACCTAAAACATCAAACAAAAGTGAAATGGGTAAGATTCTTGAACAGGTGAGTACAAACAGTAACCTTTTGTAAGCTTTTTTGTTGTGTTGCCTCTCAGCAAAATGCTCAGAGTGAATGTAAGTTCCCTCTGGTAGCAGTGATGCAGTGTACAGGCCTATGTGTAGGGCCTTTATTGTGAAAGGTAAAAAAAGTGAAGCTGTGCCGCTGCCGTTGGCAAGGTGAGCACAATAAAGACTTTGCTGTCTCGGTTCAGACTACGGAGCTTCCGTGTTATTATTTCATGACCTTCATAAGTAGGCCTGTAGACGTAACTCAAAGCCCTCGGCTACAACACTTCACTGCCATATTTCACTTTGTGCGTCTGCTTTGTCGACAAGCCATGAATGGTCGGCAAGAGCACTTGTAGCATGCATGAGAGAGAAAACATGATGGCTTGCATGCTCAGTATGCCTGCAGGTGGAAGAAGCACACACACCGCCCCACTGTAAAACAAAGTCATCTTAGAGTACCAGTACGAATAAAACGTGGTAGAGAGCTGCATTCAGTATTGGCACATTGGCTGAGTTTCAGTGGTTTTTGCCAGCTTGTGATAATTTGAGCTACTTTTTGTACCATTTCAGTGGTTTTCCCCAATTAAAATGTAGAGGCTCCATTCCAGCGAGTCTGCTTTTCCTCCAGTTAGTCTAGAGGTTGACGGGGACACTGTCCCAGTAGACCACATACACACTCACAACAAACTGACCGCACACAAGAGCAATAACAAACACATATGTGCAATTATATCATCTGCACAAATTATAGTAACTGGACAATTATTTATTGATATGCTGGACATATTTTGGCTTTACTTTCTATTATGTATATATTATTTTATTTATTTGTATTAATACTGTTTTAAAATCTATGCTTCTTGTTTATTGCACTATCCACTTTGCTGCTGTAACATGTGAATTTCTCCACTGTGGGACCAATAAAGGAATATCTTATCTTATCTTATCTTATCTTATCTGATGTGTCCCAAGTATAAGATAAGATAAGATAAGATGAACCTTTATTAATGCCCGGAGGGATCGAGTCGGTAGGCTTGACTGCTCAGCACGCTGTGATAGAGGACCGATCACTGACGACACCAAATGTCATTTCAGCTCATCATAACCATCCTGAAAGTGTTTTCTAGAAAATCTGTTCCACAGTCATGCACGTGTTTCAGTCGCTTCCATCTGATCACATTAGTGGTTTCTGTTTAACGTCATATTGTCCAAGAGACTTAGTGAAAATACCTTTTCAGTAAAGTGATTTATGTTTGTCTAAACATACAGAGGACTGGACTTATGTCCTCTAGTGATTCTAGTTGGTGGTTCGATTGTATATCAGCGATTGAGGGGACGATCAGTGATTGTTTTTTCCTATGCTGATGTTGGTTTAGAGACCTGCATTTACTTTTAAAGTCCCTTATGTTACGAAGTAGGGATATCAATTGATATAATATTTGATTGTGATTAATCGCATGATTATTCAAAGTAAGTCGTGATTATCTCAAATTAATCACACATTTTTTTTTTTTTATCAAAATGTGCCATAAAGGGAGTATTTAATACTCTTATCAACATGAGTGGACAAATATGCTGCTTTATGCAAAAGTATGTATATATTTATCATCTGAAATCAATAACACTGGGCGACACACTAATCAATACCAGATATTGTCCAGAAACCCTCCCAGGTTCTGACTTTAGCATCAACAATCTGCTCCAATCAGAACATGACAAACTGCAGCCCAACAGGCAACAACAGCTGTCAGTGTGTCAGAGTGCTGACTTGACTAGGACTTGATCCAGACTGACTGGGACTATCAGAAAGTGGGCATGTCTGTAAAGGGGAGACTGGTGGGGACCCAGAGAACCCATTTACATCCACACATCTGGAGGTCAAGGTTTACTGATGTGAATCTTCATTCTCGCTTAACAACCTTTGAAAGACAGAATAGCGGGCTGTCGGAGTTAAGGGGTTACCAGTACACCTTAAGGATGTCACATCCATCCATCCATCGTCAACTGCTTATCCCGTTAGGGCTGGAGCCGATCCCAGCTGGGCGAAGGCGGGGTCCACCCTGGACAGGTTGCCAGTCCATCGCAGGGCACATAGAGACAGACAACCATTCACACCTACGGGCAATTTAGAGTCATCAATTAACCTAAACTCTTTGGACTGTGGGAGGAAGCCGGAGTACCCGGAGAAAA
Source organism: Pterois miles (assembly GCA_947000775.1). Lineage (NCBI taxonomy): Eukaryota > Metazoa > Chordata > Actinopteri > Perciformes > Scorpaenidae > Pterois > Pterois miles. The sequence continues at coordinate 2,886,547 of CAMQGK010000020.1, read as the reverse complement.
CCCACGCTTACACTGGAAGAACATGCAAACTCCACACAGAAGAGTCCCAAGCCAGATTCGAACCTGTGACCCTCTTGCTGTGAGGCAACAGCGCTAACCCCTGCACCACCGTGCAGCCAAAGGATGTCACACTACCAGAAATTTAGTAGTCAACAACAATAACAGTAAAATTGAAAGATTATTGATACCAGTTTGATACCACAGAATTCCATGTACTTAAACATCCATCCATCCATTATCTGTAGCTGCCGAACCCACTGGAGCTGAGGCCAGATGACATTAGCAAAGGCTGTACTTAAATATACTGTACACTCCCACAGTGAAAACACCTGAGCCTTACAAAAAGCAATGGGCATTTTATGTATTTTAGGAAAACGATGAGGATAAATCTGCCTGTGACCTGTCCGGTCCAGAGGAATCTGGTACCTGATGTCCTGTAGAAGAACTAGTACTGTTAGATTCTCAGAGCTGTGGAAATGACTTCACAGCAGGATGAATCTGGACTCATGTTATATCAGTTGTCTTTATCTGGTCCAGGAGTGAGTGTGGAGGGCGACTAAATATTTTCATTGGGTGCTTCGGTGCACCTGACAGATCTGTGTGTGTGTGTGTGTGTGTGTGTGTGTGTGTGTGTGTGTGTGTGTGTGAAACTGCAGCTTGTAACCTACTCCAGCAACATCACAACCATTAGTTTGAAATGAAGAGAACGCCTGACCGACCCTGAACGTCTCGGCGCAGAGCGGCATCACCGGCGGAGGCAGCCACCCCACCACCTGTCTACCTGGTCCCCGTAAGACGCCTAAACCTGAACACGCCGCTGGATTCATTTCACAAGAAGAGAGAGCAAAAAGAGTGAGAGAGTGTGAGACATTACTGTACATTTAATACCACGAGGCAGCTTTACAGCTAATTTCTTCTCTGCTCTCATGATCGCCAAACAGCTGATCGCTCTCTGTCACTCATATTACATCACACTGCTCTGATACCAAAGTAATGTGTAAAGGTGTGGATACCTGACGGTACCGTAGGTAAACGCTTCCAGGTGACCCACCCTATATTTCACTGATAATCGACACTGCGAACAACAGTGAACATTGAATTAAAGTTATGATGCATTCAGGCTCTGAAGTGAGTATTGGGCAAAGGTAAACTCCAACATTATCATGATGTGTTCATAGACATCTTGTAAAATGTAGTTTTTGTCCAGAAACTTGAATAAATCCAGTTTGAAGGAGACGTTTTCACAGCAATATAAAATAGATAATAGAGGGAAATATGTCCTGTTTAACTTCTGAACAAACAGCAGTATCCAAACTGTAAGAGCGGAGTGGATGTCGAAGTGCAGTGGGCCCTGCGATGGACTGGCGGCCTGTCCAGGGTGAACCCGCCTTCGCCCAGTGCCAGCTGGGATCGGCCCCACGACCCCGAACGGGATAAGTGGTTGAAGAAGGATGGATGGATGTTGAAGTGCATGATGGGATTTATTACTTCACTTTTGTTTTTTTAACGTGGTATTAAGAATCATGGGACTCCACTGGGATTGGTATCGACTACTAAATTTCTGGTATTGTGACATCCCTAGTGGAGGCCTATGGGAACTGACAAAACTCTGAAAACATGTTATTGTGGTGCTAAAAGGTGCAGTGAAAAACTTTGGGTGCACCTGAACTATGTGCTGTTGCACCTAAATGAAACAGGTAGGTGCACCAGTGCAGCCGATGTAAAAAGTGAGTCTGGAGGCCTGTGGCCTCATATTGAGAGAGCAGGCCGTTGCCAGTGTCTGAGCATTCCAGCCTCAGACGGACACACTGGTGAGGTTATGAACGGGTCTTGTTCCCTGTTTGTAGTTTGTTTTGTCAGAGTGAAAGCTTATACCTGGTAGTAACTCTTGCCCATGGATACAACTTTTCCCCAAACATTTTCTAACTTGCTCTGGAGCTCTGCTGGCCCTTTTTCTTCTGTATTTGCACGTCATCACAAATCAGAGTGACGTCTGGCGTGTTGACCAAGACGAGGTCAGCCGCTGTGCCTGCTCTTTCCCAGGCGCTGAGCTCTATTCACAGAGAATGGACTTCTGTGGCTGGTTGATCCTCCGCACACTGGACAAGGGATTTGACGACATAAGTGATTTTATATTTGTTCATTAGCTGTAGCTCTCCTTTCATGAGAGAAGTCAACTGAATGTGCCTTTGTAGCAACACAAGGTACCCAGCAAAGAACATATTTCTATTAAGTTGTCCAACATAACTATTATTCATCCAGACAAGCTGTCTAAAAACACTTTATTTTTGTATTTCCTGTTTGCAGTAACTGCCGCGGGGAACGGTTGTCGAGGGACAGGGAGAGGTTACACACACACACACACACACACACACACACACACACACACACACACACGCCCAGGATGCTTTGACAGGTGAAGAACGGTGTGTTTTCCACACTGCTGGTGCTGCAGCTATGGGGCTGTTTGCAGCAAACCTCTCAGAACCATCAGAAACAGGTTTGGCTTCGGTTGCACACATTATGGACTGCAGGGCTGCAACTAATGACTATTTTGATAATCACTTAAACTGATGATTTTTACTTTGTTTTATTGACAAAAAAAACATTTCTTGTTCTTGTACAGAGCAATTTTACTGCATTGGGGATGCAGCTCTGCACTGAGAATAGAAGATGGATTCAGATAACACTGTACTGTACTGACTGTACTTTTGAACCGCCTTCGAGAGCCACCACCATATCAGACACACCCGGTTGGAATCACAAACCCGGTTTCCATTCATACGCGCAGGCTGGGTTTGACCGTTCTTGGACCGTCAGCCCAGCACGGTTGGGATTTGCTTCTCCATTATTCACTTGACTTGAAGGAACGTGTAACCGTGGCTTTGACTAGTGGTCAGCTAGTGATCCGCATTTCCTCTTACTCTTCACTAGGGGTGTTAATAAATAACCATTTAATGGTTAACCAGCATTAAACTTTTTAACAGATTACCTCTATTGGTTTAAAAGGTTAAAAGAAAAAGCTGAGAAAAAGTCCACCTTAAGAGAGCCTGAGCTGGGTTACAGATACAGGAGGCTGCCTGTTAATAATTGGTTAACGAGGATCGGTTATCGGTTACTTTTTTTTTTTTTTTTCAAAATTAGCATCCCTGTACTTCGCATTTTTATTATGAAGGAGCAAAATTAGGAAATGTTGGGTTTCCATCAGCAGCAACTAAACATGACTCAGCATGTTTAGTTGCTGAAAGTGAAACAGTAAAATAAAGCAGAGATGTGAAAGTTCAAACTGAACGTTTAGTGAGGCCATACTTGCCAACCTTGAGACCTTAAAAAAGGGAAGATTTCACAACCAAAGCAGCGGGTTTGGAGGTTCGCCCCTAGAAACATCTGAGTTCCAGAGACGTAGTTTCTGCATTCTGGTGACTTTAAAAGAGCGAAAACTCCCAGGAAAAAAACTGAATATTCACCTCTCTGAAATGAATCGCTGGCATAAACCAGTATTCATCCGGTTTTACTCATTGTTTCTCCTGCCTGAGTATTTCTTTGTCTCTCCTGTCGCTCACTGAAGGTCCTCTTGGACACAACACAACCACCACACACTGTGCTCTGAAAGCTGTTATTTCCAGTGGCCACTTTTCGCTGCATCGAGCAAAGCTCAGCTTTGGGGCGCTGCACACTGAGGCGAGCGGACCTTAAACATGAGCTCAAACTGCGCTGCGTCGTGAGCTGACTACTCTCCTCCACCGGGAGTGGAGTTCTGGTGTCGTCCGGGCGGAAACAGTGGGGATTATCCACAGTGTTCTGGGAGTCTCCCGGGGTTCGGGTTGGCGGGTACGAGTGAGGCAGCTCAGTGGTGGAATCATTCACTTTGTGACACAAGTACCGAATCTCCCACAGGGATTCATCAAGGGTTAGTTTATATAAAAATAACGTTAGCCACTTGAAAATCAATCTGTAATGGTAATTACATGAATGAATGTCACGGAGCTACCAGGGCACACTGGGGGCGTCGCTCTGAAACTCAGCATGCTCATTCTTCATACTGAGTCGCAAATGATATCTGTCCTACCAGAACTGATGTGATGTGGATGCACTTCACTTCATCCACTTCACGATACTGATACCTGGGCTGCTACCGAGCACAGATCCGGTACTGGTACTGGTACCTGATCCAGCTATCTGAGTCAATATGTCTGATACTGAGCACCGATCCGGTACTGGTACCTGATCCAGCTATCAGAGGCAGTATGTCTGATACCGAGCACCGATCCGGTACTGGTACTGGTACCTGATCCAGCTATCGGAGGCAGTATGTCACTGGTACCTGATCCAGCTATCTGAGTCAGTATGTCTGATACTGAGCACCGATCCGGTACTGGTACCTGATCCAGCTATCAGAGGCAGTATGTCTGATACCGAGCACCGATCCGGTACTGGTACCTGATCCAGCTATGTATGTCTGATACCGAGCACTGATCCGGTACTGGTACCTGATCCAGCTATGTATGTCTGATACCGAGCACCGATCCGGTACCGTGTGGAAGTGACTGAGTGGTGTCAGGCAGCATAAGGCCGGACAAACATTATCATCCTGACTTTGTAAAACAAATGTAACAAATAAATGCGAAAATATAAATATGAAATTTACTGATTGCTATCGTTAAAATGTTAAATCATATAACAGCAACTTGGTAAAACATCTTCAAAATTAACAGGAAATACAGTTCAAGTATAAACATTTGTAAAGCAGCAACATATTGGTAAAAAATGGAGTTAAGATTCCAGTCTACGTTGTGTATAGTTTATCAGCAGAACTGGATAGATCAGCGTCATTGTCAGCGATACCTGATCCAGCTTTCGGAGTCAGTCTCGGTCTGATACCTGGTAGTGGTGTAACCCTCGATGTGCCAGCGTGGGAGAGCTGGGCCAAGCATGATGTGGTTTTAGTCACATGGATGGTCTACAGATCACACAGGACGAAAACATGATGCCTTCCAGACATCTGTATGTAGGTCACAGTACCTGAATCCTACCGTCTGAATGTCTCAGCTGAAATCCAGACTCATCAGACCAGGAGACGTTTTTCAGACTTCTAATGTCCAGTCTTGGTGATCCTGTGTGAACCGTAGTCTCAGTTTCCTGTTCTCAGCTGACAGCAGTGGTACCGTGTGGTCTCCTGCTGCTGTAGTCCATCTTCTTCAAGCTTCCACGTGTTCTGTGATCAGAGACGGTGTTCTGCGTTCAGAGATGGTGTTCTGTGATCAGAGACGGTGTTCTGCGTTCAGAGACGGTGTTCAGCGTTCAGAGATGGTGTTCTGCATTCAGAGACGGTGTTCTGTGGTCAGAGACGGTGTTCTGCGTTCAGAGACGGTGTTCTGTGTTCAGAGATGTTGTTCTGCGTTCAGAGATGGTGTTCTGCGTTCAGAGACGGTGTTCTGCGTTCAGAGATGGTGTTCTGCGTTCAGAGACGGTGTTCTGCGGTCAGAGATGGTGTTCTGCGTTCAGAGACGGTGTTCTGCGTTCAGAGACGGTGTTCTGTGTTCAGAGACGGTGCTCTGTGGTCAGAGACGGTGTTCTGCGTTCAGAGATGGTGTTCTGCGTTCAGAGACGGTGTTCTGCGGTCAGAGACGGTGTTCTGTGTTCAGAGATGGTGTTCTGCATCCAGAGATGGTGTTCTGTGGTCAGAGACGGTGTTCTGTGATCAGAGATGGTGTTCTGCGTTCAGAGATGGTGTTCTGCGGTCAGAGATGGTGTTCTGCGTTCAGAGACGGTGTTCTGTGGTCAGAGACGGTGTTCTGTGTTCCTCGGTTGTAACCAGTGGTTCTCTGGGTTCCTGTTGTCTTTCTATCATCTCCAACCAGTCTGTCCATTCTCCTCTGACCTCTCACATCAGCAGCTGCTGCTCACTGGATGTTTCCTCTTTTTCAGACCGTCCTCTGTGAACCCAGAGATGGTTGTGGGTTAAAATCCCAGTAGATCAGCAGTTTCTGAAACACTCAGACCAGCTGTCTGGAACCAACAACCAGGCCACGATCAGAGTTTCTGATGCTCGGTTTGAACTTCAGCAAGTTGTCTTGACCACGTCTACGTGACTAAATCCCCTGAGTTGCTGTCATGTGATTGGCTGATTAGCTATTTGTGTTAACAAGCAATTCAACAGGTGTACCTAATTATGTGGCCGGGGCGTGTATATCCGTATCTATGTATATACTCTGCATACATATCATTTCATATATCAAGCCATCATTGTCCATCCCAATCACCATGAACACATCAGACTCATCAGTAGCTGACACAGCGCTCACAGTAACATTCACCTGAACTGATAGAAAACGTCTTTAAGTGCTTTACAGAAGAAAGAGTTTAACTGAGCTCAGTCTGAAACCTGCTCCTCTAAACTTTATTCCACCAACAGTTCATACAGCTGATAAGTGAGGCTGACATTACACATTACCTTCCAGTTGCCCCGTGAATGAGGGAGCATAAAGATAGGAGAGCTAGCTCAGCACATTTCTGTAGGTGCTGTACTCACATCGACACTAAGGTGTTTAGCTGATATGATCTTAACATATTTCTATAGAATATTTCACTGTGCTAACTTTATGTAACTTAATGTTTCTGGTTAGTTGGAAAAAAAAATCAAATTTACTTTAAACTGTGAAAGCAATGACAACAGCTGTATGTAGCTGTGTTTAAAGCAGCTCCACGTACTGAAAGCAAAGCTCTGCACTCATGTTCACTACGAGGAGCTCTGTGCTTTACTGCATTATAATCAGGGTTCAGCCAGAAGCTCTGCTGCCGGTCCCTCTCGTCTGGGTCAATGTTATTATTCCTCATGGGAAATGTGCCTTCTCATGCATGCAAATAAACAAAACTTTGCACATAAGTCCAGCCTTATGTCAAACTTCCTCAACTGGCTTTGTGAGCCAATAGTCCTGATGGCGCTATAGCAACCATCTAAAATACTTTACATTTTGAAAATTTCTAACAAACAGCCATACGTGCTACAGCTTTACAACATCCATCAAAATGTAGGCCCAAGTGAGCAGAAATGTTCACTGTGGCAGGAATTATGAGTCCTAAACCCATCTCGTCTCACAGGTTTTGCTCAGTTGACAGCAAACTCCTCCCTTCAGACTGTCCTCTATGAACGATACAGCCAGACTTTGGAATGATCAAAAAATGAGCCCAAACTGCATCTAAATGTTTAACTGTAATCAGTACTGTAAACAGCTTCTGTAACTTCCTGCTAAATAAAGCTCCAACGAAAATGAATGACAATAGTTTGAGGTCAAGGTAGATGTAGTGTGGTAAATTTCAGTTTTATCTTAAAAACTGCATTTTAAAGACCATTCTGAATTCATCCTCATGTGAACCATTGTGTCACCAGTCACTGGAAATAGAGCATCTTTAAACACCAGTTATGGAGCAATCAATCTTTGTTAAAATGAATTAAATACATCTCTGTGTTGTCTAAGTACTCAGATTCTCAGAAGTGTGTCTCGAGTGAATCTCTGACACTAAGTTGAGATCTGCTTTTACATGCAGCGCTGGCAGTTGACTGAGTCATCGTGTGAAGCAGTAGTTTTCTCACTTGGCAGTAAGCTCACCGAGAAAGTGGCGTGGCCTTGGGGGACCTCTGTTACACAGTCTGAACCATCCTGACCAAATGTTTTTTTGGTGTGTTTCCTCTTCTGTCTGAAAGGTGCGATGTGTCCGATGTGTAAACTGGGCCTGACACCGGCGGCTGTGACTGAGCGGCCTATTTGTCAGACAGGACAGACAGAATGAGTAATGCTGCAGGGATATTTTACCAGCTGACATGAAAATCAATGTAGAGGTTGTAGAGACGCCTCTCCTCAATCTACACTCTCCAGGAATCTTTCAGACTGTCTGTGTGCCTCTTTTGTCTAAAACTTTCATCATTCCTCTCCCCTTATACAGCACATACACCGACCTTGCTTTGGACCGGCCATCTCTTTATCATCCATGCACTCGTGAGTGTGTCTGTGCATGTACACACACACTTAACACTTGACCATTACTAATTTTGAACGCATTTCTGTGCAACAATGAAATATATGCATTGACTTTATCGGCCACTGACATGACAACAAACACATATGGGTTTCTTTCCTTCTTTTTTTGCCCCGGTGCAGTGCTGGAAGTCAGAGGTGCATCAGTCAATTTGATTCAATCACCAATCAAAGCCGTCCAGGTCAGATGATCGTCCATGACCAATCAGGCAGCCTCATATTTCTGACTTCTGCCAGGAGAAAAACACACATGCTGCCGCTGCACACGGTGGCACAGACAGACATGTTGCAGTCGCACACCACGTTCAGCTGAAGCAAACTTAATCAGACGCTGCGTATACTCGATACGTATACTATATTCATCCCCACGATGCTGTTCAGAGTAACTGCAGTGACCAGCTTCTCTGCTCACAGCATGGCTTTCTCCTCAGCCCAGTCCTGCTTATAGCAGAGCCAACAGCTAACACTAACGGAGGTTACATTGACTTGCATTATGGCGCATTCAAGCTCTACTCAGTAAAAGTTAGTATTGGGTGAAGGTAAATTATAACACTATCATGGAGTGTTCAAGTATATCGAGTAGAATGTTAATAGAGGGAGAATTATGACCTGACTAGCTTGATAATACATAATTATAACTACTAATACCAAGATTAAAGTCTATATTTAAATAAAGATACAATCATGTATTTCATAATCATTTGAATTGTGTTTTGCTGCACAAAATGATTAAACTATTACATACACAATAAGTGGCCCATGGGCTGAAGGTGAACCAAAAACAAACAAAACAACCTAACTTAGCGACTAGTTCTGGCTAACTCTTTCACAAAAGAAACAAAAAAAACATACTTAATCATAAGTTAATCCAAACTCCTTAACTTAACACAAACAGGAGAAAAATAAAAGATTAATGAAAATGGTGGTTCACCCCAAAGTCTGATATATTTTTAAAGGCAATATGTGAGGTTAATGTTTAAGCTAACACTGTCAACCCAAGGAAATGTGCTAAGGCTAACCTGGGAGCTAGCGCTAAACCACTTTACTGCTTTACACACAGTTTACAAGTTACGAGCTACAACCAGAAGAGCTTGGTCTGGCGAGGAGGACCGAAACCACGGCGACAGCCATTAACCCTGGTCTCAACTGTGCCATCCCAGTAGCTAAAGAGACCGGCCCACCGACCTCAGCCAATTTGCAGCTGCAAGGTCACCGAAGGTCATCCAATGGAACCAGCACCTATTATCACAGATCCTCCAAGAAGTGGAGCTCTCACTCTCATTAATTCAGCACAAACTTGTTAACAACATAACTGCAGCTGGGCTGTAACAGATGAAAAAAGTCAGTCTGGAGCCTTCAGCTCTTTGTCTTTTACAATAGTTAAGCAGACTGCCTCCACATTGGCTTCCTGTTTGGACCGACCAACAGTGTTCTTTGTCGAAGTACATCCTTGATTAAAACCATTTGGGCTGGCTGCTAATGGAGCTTGTTGCTGGTGCTACTCAAGGCGAGCTTCAGGGAACCCTCTGCCAGTCAGTCTCCAGTTTTATTCCTCTTATTGATTACTATTGTCTTTCACACATACATGCACACTTCACCAGAGAGTGACTGTAGCCACTACGGCATTCCTGTAACACTCTAAAAACAAAGAATGTAAAACAAGGTGAACGCTTTGTGCTGACCATGGTTTTATGACAAACATTTTTAGACCTGACGATATTTTGAAGAGAATGTCAGCTCACAGTCCATGAACACATTTTAATGGGCTGCACCATTTAGTGAATAGTGACAGATATGTAGTTAAAAGCTATGAATCATTAGATAGTACTGAGAGTGTTACGTCTGTAGTGGAGTGTATTAGATGGTACTTAGTGGACCTGTGAGCTGACGTTCTCCTCATCATGTGTCAGTTGAAGTGAGCGAGACGAAGCAACATTTTTCACACTATTACATAGTCTGACCCTCTTCAGCCTAATTTGGCAACTGGCTTTGCATTATACATTTTTGCATTAAAACAAATGGATTTTACTTTATTTTCTTCTAGAGAGAAATGCATGTGGGAAGTACATGATTATATTTATTCAGTGCACTCTTAAAGTGCTTGTCATGAACTTGAGTGTTTCCTTTTCAGCCTTCGCCCAGTGTTAGCTGGGATCAGCTCCAGCCCCGTGACCCTGAACAGGATACCCGGTTACAGATAACGGATGGATTTCCTTTTCAGATTACTTTATTTCATTATAGATTTCAAAGAGAAATATTGCACCATTTATTCCACTAACTGTATCTGACAGCTACAGTTACTTTGCAGTGACCACCAGCTGAATAAAACTGGAAAATATAGAACAATAATCAACGAGGAACTACATTCAGTCAGTACAGCTGTGAACTCCAGTGTGTCAGAGCTCGAGAGGCATCAGCAGGGTGGCAGCTACAACCACAGAACTGTGTTTGAGTTTTGGCACAAGAACTATGCAGACCCATATTTAACCTCAGACAAATAACACACATTATAACGTTAGCATGCAAACGTGAGGATCACTTCCCTCAGGATCTACAAGGTCTCATCATCAAGTTTGCTAGATTTATTGACATTTATTGGTGCTGCGTAGATCCACTGTGGGACCAATAAAGGAATATCTTATCTTATCTTATCTTACCCCTGTGAGCTTAACGAGACAGGGGTCTATGTGACCATTAGCAGCTGATAATGTGTGAGTTTGCAGTCGGGAAAACAAAGGTTACGATATTGTAACCCTAGTTCTAGAACTGGCTTATAGAACTGGGCGCTATGGGTAATGCTCTCTTCCAATCACACACAAGCGTTTGCCCACAGAGATTTTAATAAACAATCCGGGCATGGCTACTGAATATGTGCATTACCACAGTATATAAGGTGGCGTCCACACCCACACCTCTTCAGCGAGTGGTGCAGGACCCCCTTGATAGAGGACTCCATCTGTGCTTATAGACCTAGGGTTACAATATTGTAACCTTGGTTTAATTCATACAGGCTCCGCCCTCGACTGGTCTCTCCATCTGTAAAGATGTCGCGGTCAGCGAGCAACTGCAGATTGCTGGAGGGAAACCAGGTTCCAGGTAGCACCGTTTATGCAAATCTCAGTGGGCTAATGCATGGGTGTGATAGGGGGACAGTACTACCCATAGAGTCCAGTAGAGGTGGAACCTGTGTGAGTCCCATGCTGAGGGAGTGAAAAATGAAACTGTTATCACAAAAACAATTAGAAATATTAAAATAAATTTTAGGTGAGGTCTATGCCAATGTCTAGCTTGGCAGGAACACAGAACACCACAGAGTCAGATACTGTGGGCAGCTCTGCCAAGCCCGCGAGGACACACAATGATTCACAGGCTGCCTCAGACCAGATAACAGACAGCATAGTGTGTGTGTGTGTGTGTGTGTGTGTGTGTCGTTAACTTTTATACTGTATGTCTCAAGTGAAACTATTATTCTGAATGCTCTCCAGATTAAAAGTGTCTGAAAGAATGTGAGTGTATGTGTGTGTTTCTTTTAATGACAGATTGTCATTGGTGGGTCGTCCACTAATCACAGGATCACAGCACCTTGCCTGCTGCCACAGGTGTGTGAGTGTGTGATTAGGTGAGTGAGAGGCCAGGTGTTCACAGTTCACAATCACAGTTTTGGGGGGTGTCTGGGAGGATCTCTTAACGCCCATGGTTTCAGCAATCCTTGAAGACCTCTTTGCTCCAAAACAGGGTCTTTGGATGAAAAGGGTTCTTAATGGAAACCTTAGTCTTACAAAGAACCCTTGAAAAACCATTTCTTCAAAAAGGGTTCCTCAGAAGAAGGTTCTCTGTAGAACTTCAGCCCTTCAGGAAGAGCCCTTTTGGAGGCCTTATTTCTAAGAGTGTGAAGTGCTTTGGATAATAGTACTGTATGAATGCAGCCATTTGTGTTTATACATGTGTGGCTGATAAATGACAGCTGTGTTGACTGGAACAGAGTCATGTGTGACAAGTGTGTGTGTGTGTGTGTGTGTGTGTGTGTGTGTGTGTGTGTGTGTGTGTGTGTGTGTGTGCTGCATTAGATGGCATCAGGATAATGTTTTTTATTTGTCCCAGAAAAATAACTGTAATATGTCTATCTGTCCATCCCCACGTTTCAGTATTGCTTCCCAAGAAGTCTTCGATATATGATGGAACAAACAATCAAGTAAAATGAATAACATTCATTAACAGATGCTTTTGTCCAACATGACTTTCAATATAAACAAGTGCATTTAAACTCTGTAGTAACAAGAGCTGCAGTAGATGCCATCAGAAAGGGAAAGTGCACCCTCCCAAACCAAAAGCATGTTAAAGACAGGCAAGAAATGAGATGCAAATAAGTCTGTGGGTGGAAGTAACACATTACATTTACTGTCGTTACAGTGACAATGGCATTTGGGTGTCATTCTCTGAGTTATGTGCTTTTCCTGTTTAATTCCAGAAAGGCTACACTGAGGAAGGCGGTTGAGTAATTGATGCACAGTCTGCAAAGTGCCATCTATAGAAAAGGAAAACTGTATATTGTCAGTCTGAACACAAGAGCCCTGTGATTTACTGAAAACATTTAAACTGACCTATTTTGTCACTTTTATCGTACTACATTTTGACACAAGTAAGTAGGTGCTACTTTGGGGTGCTGAGGTGTAGTCTGAAACCTTTCCAGCTCATCTTTCCTACAGCGAAAGATGTGCAGTGACTCTGCTGTCCTGGCTCCAGTGGGAAGTTCAGTCGACTACCGTGGGTCAGCAAAGAAAAGAGCCCTGACCGAGATGACCACAGGGTGTCCGGAGTGATGGGCAATCCATCATCCACACACAGATGAGCATTTGATCATGGCTTGGACTAAGAAAGAGGCGGTTCATTGTCCTGTCGGACAGAAAAGTCTAGAACTGGATGTGAGCTGCAGAGGGGAGTCACTGCTGTGAATGAAGAAGGGAGTGGAGTGGGAGAACCCTGGGAGGCTGAAAACCAGACGGGGGCTGCACAGTGATGCAGTGGTTAGCACTGTCGCCTCAAAGCAAGAGGTCGCAGGTTCAAACCCTGTGTGGAGTTTGCATGTTCTCCCTGTGTTGACGTGGGTTTTCTCCGGATTCTCCGGCTTCCTCCCACTGTCTAAAGACATGCAGGTTAGGCTAATTGTTGACTCTGAATTGGCGTGAATGCAAGTGTGAATGCTTGTCTCTCTCTATGTGTCAGCCCTGTGGTAGTCTGGGGACAGTCTGGCGATAGTCAGCCCTGTGGTAGTCTGGGGACAGTCTGGCGATAGTCAGCCCTGTGGTAGTCTGGGGACAGTCTGGCGATAGTCAGCCCTGTGGTAGTCTGGGGACAGTCTGGCGATAGTCAGCCCTGTGGTAGTCTGGGGACAGTCTGGCGATAGTCAGCTCTGTGGTAGTCTGGCGACAGTCTGGCGATAGTCAGCTCTGTGGTAGTCTGGGGACCTACCCTGCTTTTGCCTGAAGTCCACTGGGCACCCTGAATAGGTTAAGCAGCAACAAATAATGGATGGATGGATGGGACACCAAACGGGCAGCAGATTCGGGAACAGCTGCAGGGTCCGGCTGCAGGGTCCGGCTGCAGGAGGGAGTTGCAGTATGACGAGCACTTGAGCCTCCTAGTGAGCAATGGGAGAATCCTCCTCACGTTCATCTGAAAGAAATCCTTGAGCCACGCGCAAAGGTGGGATGAAAAGCCCCCTGGCAGCATCCTACTGCCTCCCCAGTCGCTCTCCAAATCTGGGTCTTTTGCATGTCTTTGTTGTCTCAATAGGTTGTTTCCAACTTCCTCGTAGGCTCCTTGTAGATGTTGGCAAGCCAGGAATTGAATTTATGCTGCACTGCTTTTAAATCAACACAGTTGACAACATGACTGGATGGACTAAAATGGAATTGAAATGTCAGTGCAAATGTCAGTATCAAATTCCTCCCCCCTTATATAATTATATTATATAAATAATTATATAATAATTATATATATAATAATTACTATTACTTATACAAATTATTGAATTAATTAATTAGGGGCTGCCCGTGTTCTCCCCGTGTTATCACAGGTTTTCTCCAGGTGCTCCAGCTTCCTCCCACAGTCCAAAGACATGCAGATTAGGTTAATTGATGACTCTTAATTGCCCATAGGTGTGAATGTGAGCATGAGTGGTTGTCTGTCTCTATGTGTCAGCCCTGCGATGGACTGCCGACCGCTCCATGATGAACCCCCCCTTCACCCAATGCCAGCTGGGATTGGTAACAATGGATTCCCTAGGTTTTCTAGTTCCATATGCTACCAATATCTTCATTTGAAGCTCGGCACAACCTCTGAAAGACAGAAAAGTAGCTGGGCCTGTTGGATCGTTGAAGGGTTAAAGCAGGGAAGCTTTTCTCCGGGGCTCAGAGCACTCTGATTGGGCGAGAATGAGTCACACACATTTTCTAATGAGCTGACAGGCCACATCAGTGTTAAGTGTGTCAGTGTGTGTGTGTATAAAGGCATATGTAGGCCTATGCCAATATGTGCACGTCTCAGCCACTTATAATGTGTGTGACTGTGTGCATGAGTGATTGCGCCTTCAGGCCCAGGAGAGTATTGAGGCCAGTTGAAACATGGCGACATCAGAGGTATGCAAATCACAAACACCAGCAAGACACACTCTCTTCTCTGTCAGCCATTTGAACTTCACTACAGACTTCAGTGAAATACATTTTCCTGGTTGTGCCCAGTGCTCCCTATTCATTATAATTACACAATGGTGGACTGGTCAACTCCAACATTCAACCAGTCCTCCTCTTCAGTACATGGAGGAATATGCAGTATGTACTGTATGTATGGAACGAGTAGCATGCCTTTAAAACGTATTCTCTGCATGTCATTCAGAGTTTAATTTTACTGACCACAGAAAGAAGGTGACCAAAACAGCTCTTTAAAAGTCCAGTGTGTAGGATCTGAACCAACCAACTGAAACCTCTCCCATGTGCCAAGCATGTAGAAGGACTACGACGTGAAAATGTGAATGGCCATCTCTAGAGCCAGTTACTGTAAGAGTAGCGTGAGTGGGTGCAAGAGAGAGCGGCGGCGAATCACATTATCGACTCCGGTAGTCCTGGTTCAGACTGAGAGGACAGACTCAGTGACGTTAGTTAGTCCTGGTTCAGACTGAGGACAGACTCAGTAACGTTAGTTAGTCCTGGTTCAGACTGAGAGGACAGACTCAGTGACGTTAGTTAGTCCTGGTTCAGACTGAGAGGACAGACTCAGTGACGTTAGTTAGTCCTGGTTCAGACTGAGGACAGACTCAGTAACATTAGTTAGTCCTGGTTCAGACTGAGAGGACAGACTCAGTGACGTTAGTTAGTCCTGGTTCAGACTGAGAGGACAGACTCAGTAATGTTAGTTAGTCCTGGTTCAGACTGAGGACAGACTCAGTAACATTAGTTAGTCCTGGTTCAGACTGAGAGGACAGACTCAGTAACGTTAGTTAGTCCTGGTTCAGACTGAGAGGACAGACTGAGAGGACAGACTCAGTGACGTTAGTTAGTCCTGGTTCAGACCGAGAGGACAGACTCAGTGACGTTAGTTAGTCCTGGTTCAGACTGAGAGGACAGACTCTGTAACGTTAGTTAGTCCTGGTTCAAACTGAGAGGACAGACTCAGTAACGTTAGTTAGTCCTGGTTCAGACTGAGAGGACAGACTCATTGACGTTAGTTAGTCCTGGTTCAGACTGAGAGGACAGACTCAGTAACGTTAGTTAGTCCTGGTTCAGACTGAGAGGACAGACTCATTGACGTTAGTTAGTCCTGGTTCAGACTGAGAGGACAGACTCAGTGACGTTAGTTAGTCCTGGTTCAGACCGAGAGGACAGACTCAGTAACGTTAGTTAGTCCTGGTTCAGACTGAGAGGACAGACTCAGTAACATTAGTTAGTCCTGGTTCAGACTGAGAGGACAGACTCAGTAACGTTAGTTAGTCCTGGTTCAGACTGAGAGGACAGACTCAGTAACGTTAGTTAGTCCTGGTTCAGACTGAGAGGACAGACTCAGTGACGTTAGTTAGTCCTGGTTCAGACCGAGAGGACAGACTCAGTGACGTTAGTTAGTCCTGGTTCAGACTGAGAGGACAGACTCTGTAACATTAGTTAGTCCTGGTTCAGACTGAGGACAGACTGAGAGGACAGACTCAGTAACGTTAGTTAGTCCTGGTTCAGACTGAGGACAGACTCAGTAATGTTAGTTAGTCCTGGTTCAGACTGAGGACAGACTCAGTAACATTAGTTAGTCCTGGTTCAGACTGAGAGGACAGACTCATTAACGTTAGTTAGTTCTGGTTCAGACTGAGAGGACAGACTCAGTAACGTTAGTTAGTCCTGGTTCAGACTGAGAGGACAGACTCAGTAACGTTAGTTAGTCCTGGTTCAGACTGAGAGGACAGACTGAGAGGACAGACTCAGTAATGTTAGTTAGTCCTGGTTCAGACCGAGAGGCCAGACTCAGTAATGTTAGTTAGTCCTGGTTCAGACCGAGAGGACAGACTCAGTAACGTTAGTTAGTCCTGGTTCAGACCGAGAGGACAGACTCAGTAATGTTAGTTAGTCCTGGTTCAGACCGAGAGGACAGACTCAGTAACGTTAGTTAGTCCTGGTTCAGACTGAGAGGACAGACTCAGTAACGTTAGTTAGTCCTGGTTCAGACCGAGAGGACAGACTGAGAGGACAGACTCAGTAATGTTAGTTAGTCCTGGTTCAGACCGAGAGGACAGACTCAGTAACGTTAGTTAGTCCTGGTTCAGACCGAGAGGACAGATTGAGAGGACAGACTCAGTAACGTTAGTTAGTCCTGGTTCAGACTGAGAGGACAGACTCAGTAACGTTAGTTAGTTCTGGTTCAGACTGAGAGGACAGACTCAGTAACGTTAGTTAGTCCTGGTTCAGACTGAGAGGACAGACTCAGTAACGTTAGTTAGCCCTGGTTCAGACTGAGAGGACAGACTGAGAGGACAGACTCAGTAATGTTAGTTAGTCCTGGTTCAGACCGAGAGGCCAGACTCAGTAATGTTAGTTAGTCCTGGTTCAGACCGAGAGGACAGACTCAGTAACGTTAGTTAGTCCTGGTTCAGACCGAGAGGACAGACTCAGTAATGTTAGTTAGTCCTGGTTCAGACCGAGAGGACAGACTCAGTAACGTTAGTTAGTCCTGGTTCAGACTGAGAGGACAGACTCAGTAACGTTAGTTAGTCCTGGTTCAGACCGAGAGGACAGACTGAGAGGACAGACTCAGTAATGTTAGTTAGTCCTGGTTCAGACCGAGAGGACAGACTCAGTAACGTTAGTTAGTCCTGGTTCAGACCGGGAGGACAGACTGAGAGGACAGACTCAGTAACGTTAGTTAGTCCTGGTTCAGACTGAGAGGACAGACTCAGTAACGTTAGTTAGTCCTGGTTCAGACTGAGAGGACAGACTCAGTAATGTTAGTTAGTCCTGGTTCAGACCGAGAGGACAGACTCAGTAATGTTAGTTAGTCCTGGTTCAGACTGAGAGGACAGACTCAGTAACGTTAGTTAGTCCTGGTTCAGACTGAGAGGACAGACTCAGTAATGTTAGTTAGTCCTGGTTCAGACTGAGAGGACAGACTCAGTAATGTTAGTTAGTCCTGGTTCAGACCGAGAGGACAGACTCAGTAACGTTAGTTAGTCCTGGTTCAGACCGAGAGGACAGACTGAGAGGACAGACTCAGTAACGTTAGTTAGTCCTGGTTCAGACTGAGAGGACAGACTCAGTAACGTTAGGTAGTCCTGGTTCAGACTGAGAGGACAGACTCAGTAACGTTAGTTAGTCCTGGTTCAGACTGAGAGGACAGACTGAGAGGACAGACTCAGTAATGTTAGTTAGTCCTGGTTCAGACTGAGAGGACAGACTCAGTAATGTTAGTTAGTCCTGGTTCAGACTGAGAGGACAGACTCAGTAATGTTAGTTAGTCCTGGTTCAGACTGAGAGGACAGACTCAGTAATGTTAGTTAGTCCTGGTTCAGACTGAGAGGACAGACTCAGTAATGTTAGTTAGTCCTGGTTCAGACTCAGTTAGTGAAGCAGGGTAATCCTCTGTGTTGACTGGCTGTTACTGATGACTTGTGAACCAATCAGATAGCGCTGTGGGCGGGACATTGAGCCAGACTACACAGTGGAGGCTGAGTGGGGAGCACTGACAGAGAGAGGAGGCTGATCACAGCCAGAGCAGAGCATTTTAAAATTCATTTATCATAAAATATCAATATGTTTTTTCTCCTGATGATGGATATCGTCACCTTTTTATATGGCGAAATATCCCGGCATGATATATTGTCAAACCTTTAAAAAGTACGTGGCCTTATGTGGCAAAGACCACCTCTGAATGTGGTCTGAAAGATCCAGTCTCTATGTGTCCTCGTTCACACCTGAAGTTAGAGCTGCCCACTTGTCATCCCATCAGGACGCATGTTGACACCAGGTGTGAACAGTGTGTGTGTGTCAGAGAGAGAGAGAGAGAGAGAGAGAGAGAGAGAGAGAGAGAGAGAAGCACCAAGGGCAGCAGAGCTACAGGAGTCACTAGTCTGCATGATAATGAGCGCTCCGTTAGGTGGAGGGTCTTACCTTGCCCATGCACAGTGACAAAGCTGCATTATCCTTCCTCCTTTCCTTCTCATCCTTCCTTCCTCCCTCATACACATTTCTTCTTCACCCCCCCACCACATTCCTGCCATGTCTTCTTTCTCTTTCCCTCTTGTTGTTGTTTTTTTTTTCAGATTTGCTCTTATCGTTTCTGTCTCAGAGCTTAGTCCTTTCTTCTCTTCAGTCAAGCGTGGCGCGCGCACACACACACACACACACACAGATACACACACACAAACACAAATCATACTCTGGAAACACACACATACATACATTTTCAAACACTGCTCAGTGTGTGCGTATGTGTGTGTATTTGTGTGTACATGCCTGCTCTATATTTGCGCTATCCGCCAGCTATTTTGGCATCTACACTGTAAAAAGTAAAAATAAAAAAATGATAAGTTTCTGGGAATTTGGGGTGCCAACAAATTACTGTAAAACTCCAATTATTGTTGATAATTAGCATTCAGTTTTTAGCTTTAATTTTACATGATAACTCTTCGTAATGCTTAATGAGGGATATTTACACCTGTAAAAACAATTAAATTATCTGTGATATGGTCGAACACAGCTAGAACACAAATGATCAGGCTGAAAATTGCAGTGCTGTTACTTTTGTTAAAAAAATATTGGATATTTCACCAATACTGAATGTAATAAAAATATACTGGCCATTAAAAAGAGTTTAAAAAACAGCTTCACATCCGCAAACCATGTGTAACCACACCAGTCCAGGACCTCCACATCTTCACCTCTAAAATGGTCTGAGACCAGCCACCCAGACAGCTGATGCGACAATCGTTTGCAGAACCAAAGAATTTCTGCACAAAATGTCAGAAACCATCTCAGGGAAGCTCGGCTGCATGCTCGTCGTCCTCACCGGGGTCTTGATCTGACTGCAGTTCGTCGTCGTAACCGACTTGAGAGGGCAAATGCTCAGCTTCAGTGGTGTCTGGCTCTTTGGAGAGGTGTTGTCTTCATGGATGAATCCTGGTTTTCACTGTACAGGGCAGATGGCAGACAGCGTGGATGGTGTCATGTGGGTGAGCGGTTTGATGTCAGTGTTGTGAATGGAGTGGTCCATGGTGGTGGTGGGTTACGGTCTGGGCAGGCGTATGTTATGGACAACGACCACTGGTGCATTTTATTGATGTCATTTTGAATGCACAGAGAGACCGTGACGAGATCCTGAGGCCCATTGTTGTCCATTCATCCACCTCCATCACCTCATGTTGCAGCAGGATAATCCACGGCCCCATGTTGAAGGATCTGGACTCAGTTCTGACCCCATGTTGAAGGATCTGGACTCAGTTCTGACCCCATGTTGAAGGATCTGGACTCAGTTCTGGCCCCATGTTGAAGGATCTGGACTCAGTTCTGGCCCCATGTTGAAGGATCTGGACTCAGTTCCTGGAAGCTGAAAACATCCCAGTTCTTTCATGGCCTGCAGACTCACCGGACATGTCACCCATTGATCATGTTTGGGATGCTCTGGATCGTATCGTATACGACGGCGTGGTCCACTTCCTGCCGATATGCAGCAACTTCACAGCCATTGAAGAGGAGTGGACCAACATTCAACAGGCCACAATCAATAACCTGATCAGCTCTATGTGGAGGAGATGTGTTGGACTCTGTGAGGTTAATGGTGGTCACACCAGATCCTGACTGGTTCTCTGACCCCCCGTTCAGGGTAGATATATGGACCTATAATAACTTTGATTTACTGTCACTAACACTTTTGCAACACAGATAATCAGGTTTTTAATTAAAATCTATTGTTAGTGTGTTTATAATCACTTCAGATACAAATTCTAAAATTACATGTCATTGTAAAATATCAGGGCTGCAGTGGTGCAGTGTGCAGTGGTTACTCTCGCCTCACAGCAAGAGGGTCGCAGGTTCGAATCCGGCTTGGGACTCTTCTGTGTGGAGTTTGCATGTTCTCCCCGTGTTAGCGTGTGTTTTCTCCGGGTACTCCGGCTTCCTCCCACCGTTCAAAGACATGCTGTTTAGGTTAACTGATGACTCTAAATGTCCCGTAGGTGTGGATGTGAGCGTGAATGGTTGTCTGTCGCTATGTCGTCTGTCTCTATGTGTCCTGTGATGGACTGGAGACCTGTCCAGAGTGAACCCCACTTTCGCCCAATGCCAGCTGGGATCGGCTCCAGACCCCCGTGACCCCTAACGGGATAAGCGGTTGATGATGGATGGATGTAAAATATCAAATATAAATAATTAGAGTTTAAATTGGTATCAAATGGATCTAACTTGTAATGGCAGCTACAGAAAGTTTTCTGATCCGGTGGCGTGTTAGGGTGGTCCGGTATCCGACCCCCGGTGCTTGGGTTTGCTCTGGCTAAATGTAAGCTAATTGCTAACTGGGGGTCCGTGTCCCGGAGCTGCTTTCCTCCTGGCGAAGCAGCCTCCTACAGTTCATAACTTTAATAGAAAATAACTAGTCTTTGTCATATTTGCTCAAACTGTCACTATCTCCTGACAGTAGTATATGAGACAGATAATCTGTAAAACAAATTCAGGTTCCCGTGCGTCCTTTTAGTGCTCCTAATGGCATTTGCAATATTCCACAGAAGAAAAACAACCAATCAGACGTGAGGAGTCTCTAACACAATGAGACCCAGCCGCCATGTTGAAAGCAGTCGAGCCGAAACCAAGCACCGTCCATATTCATGGATTCAAGAAGTTGTTTTCAATTCAGATGAAGCCTCTACATGTTTTAAAGCAGTCTGGCCTTGCACTGTCTCACTTTTTGTGTTTACTCTGTGAAATGTCCTACACTGTTTACATTTGAATTATTGAAGGCAGGCAGACAAAAATGAACAGAAATATGATTTCATGCTGTTCCACTCAGAGGGGCTACTTTGAAAGAAGTACCAATAGTTCACTGGGAAATAAATCACCCAAAGGTTTTCTGAAAAGCCTCTATTTCATGTAGTTTTATCTCTATGTAGGTCATCCGTCATCACACCATCACATATGTGATATTTTTATTCCAATACAACAGCAAAAAATAGCATGCCTGCACATCCTTCATGAACTGCATTTTGTCCGAATTTCATTCATGTCCATCCAGGACAAAACTGCTACCACACCTATTTGGTTCAGGTTTGACTCCCTTTTTGTAGGTCATGTTTAGTCTCAATGAGTTTGGTTAATGGGCTAAAGGTGGCGCTACAGAGATGGTAGCTGCAGAGCGCTGATTCATATTCAAACCTTTCAGAGAAGCTTTCTGGCTGTATCAGCCCGTCTGGAGAATCATGTTATAATGTCAGTTTAATTAGATTAGGTCAGTGTTCTGGTCTCTGAGCTCAAACATCCTGGTTTGTTGGATCACGTCACAGTTTTCTAGTGTTGGCCATTTGTTGTTGGGGTAAAGAAGGTCGAGCAACATTATCAGACCTGCTCTGAGATAACAGAGCTGCATTGTAAGAACTTTGTGACATGACGGACTCTAAAAATTCAGATTGGCATCAAAAGATGGGAAACTATTAGAGCGGCGGCTCACCACCGCTCGCCACCGGTACATGATGTCAGCCGGGACCCATCTATAGTTTAATGTGATTTGATGAGGTTTGGAGATGTCCAAAAGCATATAGCCACACAACGGCTTGATCTGTTTCCTGAAATCATGATGGAGTTATTTTAATTATTATCCGCTAACAAACAGGTGAAGGGACATTTCATGGGTAAGATGCATGTGCTTGTGACTGCACAAAATAAATGTTATAGAGATGAATAACTATTTTTGAGATGTGTCTGACGGTGTCCAAAATGTTCCAAAGGAAGCTGCTGTGATTGAATATTGCTGTGGATGTGCGTCTCCCAGTCGACCCAGTTGGGTTTCTAATGACCAGGTTTTGGTTTGAAAGCCAGCCAGATGCTACACAACCGATGGTAAAGCTGGAAAGGAAGGTAACTGAACGGGAAGTCCCTAAAACGTCACCAAAGACAATCTGTGTGTTTTCCTGAATTGAGTTCATGAGAACTTCATCAGCATGGAGGTGGGATTGTGAATGGAGCTGTGAAACGTTTGACTTGTGTGGCTAAATGGCAAGTTATGTTTCCAGCAGTGAACAGAATAACTTAAATAGTTTCAGATGTGGGTGATTGTACTGTGTTTATGCAAATTACATTAATTTAAGGAATTTAAGGAAACAGAAAATGATTTTTAGTACTATTTTTTTTTATATTTTTACTACATTTTATTATCATTGAATACCTGTATTATTATAGAGGCTACCTAATAATGGACAGTAAACTTATGTCAAACAACAGTGTATATATTTCTCTATCATTAATTTTAAAGTGTTACATAACTTACTGAGAAAAGTATCCTCATCATCCTAATCATATACAATATATACCTATAATGCAATTTAAATTTCTTTTTCAACCTCATTACAATTGTGAAATCTGCCAGTCAACAATAAACCTATATAGAATAACAGAATACGTATATCTATTCTTATTACCTTTATGATATGTGTGAAATTATAATAAATTTGCAATGTAGTTTGATATTTTCTTTAAAGATTTT
The DNA here is from genome assembly GCA_947000775.1 of Pterois miles. Classification (NCBI taxonomy): domain Eukaryota; kingdom Metazoa; phylum Chordata; class Actinopteri; order Perciformes; family Scorpaenidae; genus Pterois; species Pterois miles. The sequence goes on along the minus strand of CAMQGK010000020.1, from coordinate 2,863,295 downwards.
ACATTTAGGCAAAGCTGCACGTTTCACGTTGTTTTACAGTAGTAATATAAATTCACATTTTCTGTCTAGCTTTCTTTCTATGTTGTAATTTGCTGATATTTCTGCGTGTTTTAAAAACAGAAAGAAATTTAAAAAATGCAAATAAAATTCAGTGAAATTACAGCTTGTAACAGCGTACTTACAGTGTACAGCATGCTTGTATTTGTCTGTGTGTGTGTGGGGAGGATGTCAAGATTTGTAAAGGCAGTCATGGTGAAAAGAAAGAGGATGAGAGAGAAGAGGAGGAGGAAAGGGAATGAGGCTGAAGAGGAGTGAAGGGGGTGGGGGATGAAGATGGAGTCAGAAAGAAAGGAGGGAGGAGAGGAGAGAGGTAGCCAACAGGGCAAGATGTGTGTGTGTGTGTGTGTGTGTGTGTGTGTGTGTAGGAGTGTTAGGAAGTGCAGCCAAGTGTAAAGAAATAATCTTGACAAAGCCTGGAAATGCTGCAACTCATTGGTGGCCACAGCCAACACACAGCTCTGATGTTGATATCTGTATTTCAGGGACTTGTGAATTTCTCCACTGTGAGACTAATAAAGGAATATCTTATCTTATCTTAAAGTTGAGCGCTCGTCATTAAAACACAACACCTGGATTATCTGGTTTGACATTCCAGCGTTGTCTTGAGTAATAAACCAAGATGTAATGTTATCACCCTCTGACATACTTCTCATAGCTGTGATATTTGCAGCATGTATTTTTGCAAATTGATCCAGTGTTGTGATCACTGAGAGCTAACCAACCTCATCCTCTCATGTTCCAGGGATAAAATTACAGATATAAACATACATCCATGAAAAAGTTACTCAAAAATGGCAACAAGTGTGGATGAGATCCAGTCTACTCTACAGTTTCCTAAATCCACAAAAATCCCACAGAGGAAAACGATATATGTGAACAAACAGAATGTATCCTGGTTATGCTAGTGTTCGCTCTGTTTGGAGAGGATCGGTAACAATCATACAGGAAAATAAAGGCGTGACAGAACTACGATGTGTGTGATCTACTACACTGGGCCAACACAGTGGAGCTGCGAACGAGCGAATGTGGTTCAAGCTGTTCTACCATGGTGTAGATAGGAGGAGAAACGGAGGAGGAGTTATCCTGAAGGAGGAGTTATCCTGAAGGAGGAGTCTGCTAGGAATGTCCTGGAGGTAAAAGACTATCAGATAGAGTGATGAGTCTGAAGCTAGAAATCGAAGGTGAGATGTTCAGTGTTGTTAGTGGGTTTGCTCCACAGGTAGGAGGTGAGTTGGAGGAGAAGGAGAGATTCTGATTGGACCTCGATGAAGTGATGCAGAGCATCCCTAGAAGTGAGAGAGTTGTGATTGGTGCAGACTTTAGTGGACATGTTGGTGCAGGAAACAGAGATGATGAGGAGGTGATGGGCAGGTTTGGTATCCAGGAGAGGAACGCAGAAGGACAGATGGTGGCTGACTTAGCAGAGTTTCTGACTGGGTTGTTCAACAGCATCTTAGATAGAGAGAAGATGCCGGAGGAATGGAGGAGAAGTGTGCTGGTGTCCATCTTTAAGAACAAGGGAGATGTGCAGAGTTGTAGTAACTACAGAGGAATAAAGCTGATGAGCCAGACAGTGAAGTTATGGGAGAGAGTAGTGGAAGCTAGACTAAGGACAGAAGTGAGCATTGGTGAGCAGCAGTATGGTTTCATGCCAAAAAGAGTCCTACAGATGCAGGATTTGCTTTGAGGATGCTGATGGAGAAGCACAGAGAAGGTGAGAAAGCTGATGACAGGAAGTCCAGAGAGGAGCTGTGGGACTGGATGAGGAGGTCTGGATGTTAGAGCGGTGCAGGACATGGATGAGGACTGTAAGACAGTGGTGAGCTGTGCTGGAGGTGTGACGGAGGAGTTCAAGGTGGAGGTGGGACTGCATCAGGGATCAGCTCTGAGCCCCTTCTTGGTCGCTATGGCGATGGACAGGCTGAAGGACGAGGTTAGGCAGGAATCTCCATGGACTATGATGTTTGCAGATGACATGGTGATCTGCAGTGAGAGCAGGGAACAGGTGGAGAAGCTAGAAAGGTGGAGGTTTGCCCTGGAAAGGAGAGGAATGAAGGTACATGAGTGTGAATGAGAGGGACCCAAGTGGAAGAGTGAGGTTACAGGGTGGAGAGATAAAGAAGGTGGAGGATTTTAAGTACTTAGGGTCAACAGTCCAGTGAGACCAGCGATGCTGTTTGGTTTAGAGACAGTGTCCCTGAGGAAAAGACAGGAGGTGAAGATGCTGAGCTTCTCTTTGGGAAGGACCAGGATGGACCGGATCAGGAAGGAGTCCATCAGAGGGATCAGCACATGGTAGAGCTTCTGGAGATAAAGAGAGGCCAGACTGAGATGGTTTGGACATGTCCAGAGGACAGATAGTCAATATATTGGTAGAAGGATGCTGAGTTTTGAGCTGCCAGGCAGGAGGCCTAGAGGAAGACCAGAGAGGAGGTTTATGGATGTAGAGAAAGAGGACATGAAGGTAGCTGGTGAGAGAGAAGAGGAGACAGGAGACAGGATGAGATGGAGGCAGCTGATTGGCTGTGGCGACCCCTGGAGGGAAAACCCCAAAGGAGAAGAAGAAGAAGAAGACTCAGCTGTTCACATGGAAAGTAAAGTAAAGATTCTGCATAATGCAAAGCAGCGTTCTGGTTTAGTATTAGTAGTATTGGCCAGCCATGTTTGAGAGCAAAGAGGTGGAATGCATTGGATGTAATGCATTCGGATCCAATCTGAGACCCCACCGTCTATCGTCTGATGTTGATTTAGCTTTTTATTTGTTTAAAATTTGCTTGTAACGGGCTACATGTGAAACAGTCTAGTCATAGACATTGTCTCTCAATTTAACCTCTAGCCTCTCATCTCAAGTTAATAGTAATAATAACCAGTGCACCCGGATATTCACTGGCTACACTAGAGCGATACGCCGTCGCCACCAGAGGCTCATCACATTAATGATGGCTCAGTAGCTTTAAGTGTCACAGGAAGCCATTCCAGTGAGCCAGCATGCACAATGCCAGGGCCTCCCCTAAGTGGAGTGGGGGTTTCAGGCGCTGTTTGACAATCCAATAAGCATATCACCAGGAGGAAGCAGTATGCAATAAGAAGTACAGGTACTTGTGTGGGGAGAAATCACACCAGTCAGTACAAAGCGCCGGCCCATTTCGAGCACTGATCCAGAGTCTGGGATTGTCAAACTACCACCCATGTGTGAAGGAAAGAGCCACCGCACAGTGGTTCAAACTGGCTTCAGGCTACACAGTGGAAATGAACAACACAGTAGATGAGGTAGCACAGAAAGAGAGAGAGAGAGAGAGAGAGAGAGGGGGGGGGGGGGGGTGATGATCTTTCTCATGGAGAGAGGGAGAGATGAGGGGAATGACAGGGCGAACGACACGATTAGATGTTAGTAGACAGAGAGAGGAGGGAAGGAAAGAAAATGATGTGCTGCTATGTGAGAGCAGATCACACTAAATGGACTAACACACTAATCTGTGTGTGTGTGTGTGTGTGTGTGTGTGTGTGTGTGTGTGTGTGTGTGTGATGGGCATGTAGGAAGTCTGGAAAGCCCGTCTCCTCTTTTTACCATCACACACTCTTCTCCCTCTTGTTATCTCCTTTCTCTTCAGCTCTTACTTCTCTTTTTCATGCTCTTCCTCACCTCTCCCTTTTATCATCCCTCCGTCTCTCTCCCTCCTTCCATTTCTCCTCTCATGTTTTATTCTCCTCTTATTTCCCATAGTCCGACATTTTCTCCCCCATTTCTTCTCTTCTCCTGTCCTCAGTGTGTCAGCGTGACCACAGCAACCCGGCTGCTGTAGCATTGGTTGACCTGTTACCAAGGTAACACTCCACGGTGTGTCTCTTACCTTTCCACTAGGCCTGCGTTAAAATGAATCTCAAGTAATATTAATCAAACTTCCAACAATTTTGCAGTACAACGCTTTATTAGCATGTATGTTTGGAGCCTGGGAGTGGCCATAAGTGTAGATCCAGAGAGCCAGCACAGTGCCCCCCCGCTGCAGTCACATTTTGTTCAACCAGCGTCAGGCTAAAATAACCACACAACCCCCCCATGCTAATGTTTAGAGTCATTATTTCTGCACATGAACAGGCATGAAGGCAACAAAAGGTGAATCAATTAAAACTTGTGCTTATGACTCCCTCAGGACCGTCTGCTCCTCCCCGTCTTTCACCCGTACGCCATCTTTTCTGAAATGAGGGTGACCAAAATGTTGTCTGGAGCTCCACATTTTTAATTCTAACAGCCTACAGGTAGATGTGTGGCTGCGATGAGCAACATCAGCTTCAAAACGGTACAACGTGACGGGGATAGGCCGGTGACTATAGCGGTGTCACAGCCTCTAACCCAGACCTGGGCATTATACAGAACCGGCCCTCGTGATGGTACTGCCCAGCCCGGGAGGGTTAAACCACACAATTTCACTGTCGAAGCTAAAAAGAACAGTAAAGGAAAGAGCTTTGTTTTGAAATGCTGGTGTATTGTTAGTGAGCTTCTTCCTGTCACACTTGACATTGATGTAAACTGACGTGAGTGATGTTTGAAGTAGCATCGTATAATAACTCATGGACAGCTAAGTATTTTTTCACGGAGGTTGGCAGTAAATCTGTGTCCTTAATTTACAACAAACGTGGCTGTATTCAAAGAATACAAAGGAGAAAGGACAGCCGAGAGGCTGCTGGCTAAGATACTAAAGCAGAGAGGACTTTTTATAACGCTGCATGAACCACAGCAGGAGATGGAAGGGTTAATGTGAAGTTAAATATTAATTGTAAGTGTTAATATTAAGTTAAATATTAATTTTAAATCTTAATGTTAAGTTAAATGTTAAGTTTTGTTAATGGAAAAATTACTACTCTAAACAGTCAGTCCTGTACAGTTCAATGACCTCTCAGTATGATAAATACTGAACAATAAGCGGCCAGTGTGTTTTCTATGGGGATAAAATAGAGGTTACATCTGACAGTATCTGTTTGCCCCCCAGGATAAATAATTGCCCACCCCTGCTCTAACCCCACCATAATAACGCCTTCTTTCTGATCCCACCCCGTGTCCATTTGCACCACAAGTGTGACGAATGAGCCTGGCCATGAAATTTCCAAAAGTGCATTTGGGAGGCACTTGGCAGGGCAGATCACATTGTGTTGCTTATCACAGCTCCACATCTACTTGTAGGCTATTGTAATTAAAAAGGTGGAGCTCCAAACTGGCCAGCTTGGATTAAAATACAATGATGTGCAGCCGTTCTTGGAGCTGTCTGGACTCTTCAATGTGTCCAACACGCCTGCTGAATTCATCAAAATCACCCGTGTGATGTGCACGTTAGCATGAGGGGTTGTGTGGTTATTTTACAGTCGGATATTGGTTTATTAACAGATCTGCTGTGTGTAATTGTGGCTCGACAGCTGCAACATCACTACCGTGGGCCGGCGCTGCTGGCTCTCTGCATATACACTTAGACAGAAATGAACTAAAACGTGAGACCAATTTAATTAAATTGTGAGAACAAATTATGTCTTGTCCAGACAAATCGGTAAATTTATAATTATATTATATACAGTATATTTCTTTCTCTCTATGGCCACTCCTGGGCTCCAGATGTATGTCTACTGAAGACTGTCAATCTTGATTATCAATTAATCCTTAATAACTAAACAACAAAAACCAGATGTAATTATCCAGTGGTGAATCCTCTCTCTCTGCAGACGTGTCCTCGTGCGTCTGTCTCGTCCTGTTCATGTATAGTGTGTGTGTGAATGCTCATGTTCATCATCATCCCACTCTGCTGTTTCTGAGCTGAATAAACGCAGATAAGACCAGAAACAAACACACATGCTTCAGTGCACCAGAGGCTTGTGCATCTATTTTGCCTTCCTCCAGAATGCTTGTTTGTTTTTATCCCCCTCCTCCTTATCCTCCTCGTCTTCTCTTTCTCTTCCATCCTTTCTTCCATTCACCAACCCTCCTTTTTATTTTAACTCTGCCGTCTCTAACCTTCCTCCTGCTCTTCTTTCCTCTTCACCCTCCTCTCCCTCCCTTGTTTTCTCCTTTCTCACTTGTGTTAATCTGCTACATCACCACACAGCTCTCTTTCTGCACTGTTCACTTTTTAATCTTCCCGGTGAAAGACTGATTGAAAAACAAAGACAGTTGGAGAAACAACGGGAAGGGAAAAATGTAAAATGCGTGAAACAGTATAGCATACATTTTATTTTCCATATAAAGCGAGAGAGTACAAACTGACCCATATATAAGAAAGCTTTTAACAGAACTCAAAAAGTCTGGTGTCAGTGTGAAAGAAGGAAAAAAGACAAGAGCAGATTAACTGGGAGGAAGATAGATGAAGAGATCAAAAAGAGGAAAGAGAGGAGCTGAGACGAATGGAGAGAGGATTAGAATCATTGTGTTCAGTAAAGCAAACCAAGCATTAAACCTGCTGAGAGAGAGAGAGAGAGAGAGAGAGAGAGAGAGAGAGAGAGAGGAATGAATGGAGGAAAAGATGAGTCAGAAAACAGTGTGTTCTAGAAAGCTCATTATGGAGAAAGCACATTGGTCCTAGCCTAGTATGTGGTGTGTAGACCAGTACAGCGGCATCCAGCTTTGGATGATGTAAATACAGTAATGTAATACAGTATTTCCCACAGGATTTTGTGACACTGCCGTGGTAGACCTTGGACCCTCTAGGGGGCTCGGTGGGCGCGCTCCCCCCGAAAAAATGCTTGGTACTCCGGCTTCCTCCCACAGTCCAAAGACATGGTGTTTAGGTTAACTGATGACTCTAAATGTCCCGTAGGTGTGGATGTGAGTGTGAATGGTTGTCTGTCTCTATGTGTCCTGTGATGGACTGGAGACCTGTCCAGGTGAACCCCGCCTTCGCCCAATGCCAGCTGGGATCAGCTCCAGCTCCCCGCGACCCCTAACGGGATAAGTGGTTGATGATGGATGGATGAATCAATCTCGGTCTACGATGACCTTTGTTCTCTTGTGCCCTGGTAAACAATTTAATCATACACACATACAGTAGTTTGTATAGATTTGAAGCTAATAGTAGAATTTCGGGAGCAGGACCAAGCCTCAACCATGCCACTTCCTGTATTTCCTATGAATGTCTGCCTAACCTGCTCCTCCTGTTCTGGTCCCGTACTCTGCACCCAAGCATTGCCTGGAGCAAACAGAACAGCGAGCTATTTAACGTAACCATATACGACATCAGCTCATCTTGAGTGCAGGCTTCGTCTCGCCGTCCCCATCGGACGACGATCTACTGGGTCAAATTCACAATTCACAACCACGTTCAAAGCTTCCAGCAGCCCACGCCAGCCGATCAGAGGCCGAACGCCTCTCTGCCGGCCACGTCCGTGCTGTTTCCACCCGTAACCCAAACGCTGTCCAGAGGAGTGGACATTAGTGATTCCTTTGAGTTGATTTATGTTAACACAACCTTCATTCCGAGATGAGACACTCTGTAAACAGCCTCAGTTCCTCGTGACACGCGAGTACATGAATGTTCAAGTCGGTCCTCACTCATTCATTCAGTGCTATCACTGCACTACGAAACGCCATCAACGTGTCGTCCAAACACTCCAAGCAACAAAAGACGACACAAATGCACCAACAACCTGCCAAACTGTCCAACTGCCCTGATTGGATTTTGGCCATTAATCAATAATTCATTTCCTAACTGACTTCACACAAATGTCTAATAACATCTATTTTTTTCCCACTGCACCAATAAAAGTTGTTTTATGTGCTGATGTTTTAGCTGCTGTTACCATTGTTATTGTTTTTATATTAATAATGATAATAAGTGCAAAATCAACCATTTAATTATGTGCACGCGCACACACACACACACACACACACACACACACACACACACAGGAAGACAAACAGATTTATTTATTTATTATGAGATTTATTATTTATTTCGAGAGTCATTTTGAAATCCCACAATACCACTGTTGCTGTTGTTTTAGTGCTGCCTGTGTTTCTCATTTCATCTATTTGTTCTTCTTAACTGATCTCAGTTGCATTTTGAAGGATGAAAAGTGCTATCAAATGAAATTATTGGTATTACTGTTGTAAATATTATTTTAACAGTAAGATTGACAAGTGGACAAAAGTAAATGGACTTTCACTCACCAATAAATGAGAGAAGTGATAGCGATGAGGCAGTCGGGCCTGTATTCTGTTGTGGCAGTCCTGAGGCATCGACCATGATGTGGATCAGAGAGTCTGGTTCTCTGCTGGGTCTTGATTGAGTTCGTTGAAGAAACGGTGACTCAGATGTATGTGGAGGGGAGCATTGTGAGTAGGAGCATTGCCATAGCTCTTGTGTTTTTGAATTGAGCTTAAGGAACAATGTCGGTGTCCTTGTGTTGTGCTTTGAGCACATCGGATGTTGATGATGTCCAGGACCTCCATCTGGAGAGATGGCTCACGTATGGAAGGGACCAGCATTTTGGCCTCTGCAGTCCACTGGCCGTCAGCCGAAGCAGAGAATGGCTGAGGAAGAGGAGGGTGTCACTTCAGAGTTTAGGGGAGCTTTCGAACAGTTTTGTGCCAGGCTGGTCACAAAATCCTGCTTCACTGGATCCTCCTGCATGTCGGTCTTCTTCTTCCTCAGACGAGGAAAATTCAGCTTTCTCCCCAGAAAGTCTCACTCAAAAGTTTCAGCTTTGACCAGAAGGCATCAAACGCCTCGTACATGCCTGCAACAGTGTGGTTCTTGCCTGGTAGTTGCAGATTAAGGTGATTTAGATGACATTATGTCACACAAAATAAAAACACGCCACCCTCTTTTAGTCATGTAAAAACGGCTGAAGATCCTGGGCTTTTTGGCTCTGCATGCTGGATAAGAATGACTCAACGTCATTGTGCAGGTGTCACAACCTTCTCGGACACACAGCCTCTACTCAGCCAGCGAACTTCGTTATGCAGCAGAAGATCCTTGTCTCTGAAAGGAAGACTAAAACTCTCGCAAATAAAATGCTCCACTCTCGTCACAGTATCCGTCACCTTTTTCATTTTCCCACACAGTTTAGCGCATAACACTGATTTGTGAATAATGCAATGAAACACTAAGAGTGCTGGATTAATGGCGGCAAGCCTGCTTACCAAGCCTGTGTTTTCCCACCATCGACGAAGCCCATCGGTGACAACGGACGCCGTATTTCTCACATCCACGCCATTCTTGTTGAACTGTGTCAGCTTGTTAAAGTTGCGTGCTGGGAGAGAAAGAAAGCTAACTGAGCAGCTCCTCCTGAAACATCGTCCCATCACAAGGCTTGTGAACACAGACAGCAGGACGAGTCGATGGCTAGCGCCATGGCTTCTGCTTTCTCTAAAACGGAGAGTAGAGTTGACGCTCTTCTTGTTTGACGTGTTATCTGACAGCAGCACCTGCTTTAATATCTCCACAGACATTTTCTTGCTTTTCTCATCGTGACTTAAAACTTGACCAACCATAAGAACTGCACACATGTTAATCAACTCAGCATCAGCAAATAGCTTTAGCAAGGTTCCGTCTTTTGTGTGATTTTGTTGGGTTGTTGGCATTAAAATGGGAGAGAGTTGAATGCACATCAAGCATGTCGGATTAGCATTAGCATGGTCCAGTAAAATGAAACAAAACTGGTCAGTCCAGTCAGATTTGACAGATGTGCTTACTGCTTACTGCGGCCATGTTTTTCTTGGTTTGATATTTGGTGACTTATTGGCAATAATTCGGTCAGATGACTGGTGCATCTGGGGTTTTCTGACCTTTACAGTACAGAGAATATGCACTGTATGGTAGGGGGATGAATTGTAATGGTGAATGAATTATGTGTAATGAGTTCGACAGTTGTAATTACCGGCTCAGGAACCTGATGGTCCAAAGACAAAAACTCCTCTTCATCCTGTTTTGGACAAATGCTGCTTTAACAGGCTGCTTTCTGATATAGTTAAACTTGTGAGATGTAAAGACAAACATTTTTGTGAATCTTAACCTAACCAGGACTATTCTTTAATCCTCAGATCATCCGCAGATCAGAAAATCCTGTTTCTGTAACTGTGGTTTGTTACGGTTTTGTAATGATATTCTGCCCATATGGGCGCCAGATCAGAAACTACTTAGGAAGACAATAAAGAAACTTAGTGAGGCTCAGTAAGAACCGCTGAGTTTGGGGCTGAGAGCCGCAGACAGGATAGAAAAGTCAGAAGTACTGGGAGACGCATGCACACATGGGATTTGTTAAGACTAAGAAAACTACAGAACAACCTTTAGCTCTTCACTTCTTTACCATCAGTGACTTGTTTTGGAAGAGATGCAACATTTGCAGCTAATTTGAGCTCATTTTAGTTGTTAAAGTTGCTAAATACTAATGTGGTGACGATCAGAAACTGTTTACTCCTGCTATGATAAACCATGAAGATGGCTTTACCTCCTCCTGTAGTGAACATGAAGGCTGTGCTTTCATTGTTAACAGGATATCGGACATAGCTACAAAAGGTTGTGGCAGTTTGAGTTGACAAATAGTCCTGAGTTCAAAATGTAGTTGGTTAGATTTTGTTGTTGATTTTATTCTGGGATTTCTGCCAGTAGACCCGTTGTATTTTTCAGCCATGAATGCTGAGTTGATTTGTTGGCAGAAGGGTTCTGCACATCTAGAGTTGCTAAGAAGCTTCTGTAAACAGGGCTGCATCCATTCATTCAAGTCTGGGAGACAAACACTGAATATATACTGTTATCAGCTTAGCAAGTCGGTGACCTGTTCTGACTGATAATGCCTTCAGCTTGACTTTCTGCCCCCTGCTATGGCAGAGCCAGACCCTGGACGTTTAGCTGTGCGCTGACATATACACAGCTGATATCAGTGCACCAGACTGTTTGGGTTTCAATGTGTTTTCTTCTCATTTTTGTTCATGGTGGTGCAATAACACATTCCACACTGTTGGCTGGTGGATGGTGGCAGTGCCAGGTTTTCCCGACTGTAGGTGATCTCAAAGTCATCCAACTCACTGTATGTGGTGTGTGTGTGTGTGTGTGTGTGTGTGTGTGTGCGCTTGCATTTGCCCTGTGTGAGTGTTGGCAGACAGAGGAGGCCACATGGGGAGTATAATTATTTCTAGAGAAAGAACAAGGACGTAAAAGAGGGAAAGAAAGATGGCAAGAACAATGAAGACCATGAGTTGGAAATGAGGAAAAAGTCAGAGATGCAAAAAGGGCAAAGTAATGATGGCGAGAGACGGAGACGGATGGAGGGAGGAAGGTGAGGGAAGAGATGGAGGGATACGGAGGGTGAGACATGTCAGAAAGACAGAAAAGAAGGCCAGGCAGTGATTGTGTGCTGGCCCTGCAGTGAACCTGCTGTTTGAAGCTTAATGTTAACACCCACACAGCCAATTGCTACTTCTACAGCCTACATATTTCCCTTTCTGAATTACTACATGTGTATAGTTCACTATCTCTGTATGTGCAGTAATATGGATAGAAGGCTGCCCTGGATAAGTCAAGCTGGAAGAAGATCAAGGAGAGATCTTTATTATTCCCAACGGGCAATTTGTTGTACAGCCAGCAATTTTTTACTCGCTCTCGAGTCTGTTTCACACCGCTGGATAAAGGGATGCAGCTGAAAGAAGGCTGAAATAGTCACACGCCACATCCTTGCTAAAGGCCATAATGAAGTGAAATCCGTTCATCCAATACATTTCTTTCTTAAAGCTATATATGTATATATATATATATATATATATATGCCACTGCCCCATCAAGACAACTATATCTATATAACGATATATTATTACTACTAATACCCCTATGCTACTATTACTATAATTACTAATAATTAATTTACACATTCACACATCGACAGTTTTTTCTTTTGCCAGCTGTCCTTTCTGCATTTGGCAGCTTCAGCTGTGTTACTTTTAGTTTGAATTATGTGTTTTCTTCTTCATATTCGTCTAATATTATAGTTTGCTCTTGGTTTGTAAAATGTGTCGCTCTGTAGACAGTAGTCCATGATTGGGAACTCGAGAAAGCTGTTTGACCCTTTATAACCACCTGCGGACGACCACTTAGGGGGATCTCGTTTGTTCAGGTTAGTTAAGCCAGATAATGAGAAAATAGCCTGGATATGTTGAACTCGCTTTGTAGGACAGACCTCAGCTCTGGATGGACATTACAGGATTAAAATACAGACTTTCTCCTCCAGTGTCTCCTTCACATAGGAGGGTGACAAGAGTCACATCATCAGCATATTTAAATAAGCTAAAATCTGAATCTGGTATTCTGAATCTTTTGGTATACACTGAAAATAATAAAAGTGATAGAATGGCACCTTGTGGCGTGCCTGGGTTTAAATGGTCAGTTCTGACAGATCCAGAAGCCTTTGCAGGAGGATGTGTGTCTTCATTGTGTTAAAAGCTGAACTGAATGTGATAAATGAAACTCTGGTGTCATAGTGTGTAGCCAGGTGGAGATTCTGTATCAACTAAAGTTAGGGTTGCATCAGCAGTACCTCTGGGTTTGTTATATGCAAATTGGAGGGGGTCAAGATGACAGTCCACAGATGAGGTTATGTGCTTGGATAGACCCCTTTCCATATGCACATAATAAATGTACGTGCTATTGATCTAAAATCATTTAAAAGGCTGCTGACTTGCTCCTGATTTCTTGATTTCTTGAGTACAGGCACTATATTTGATTACAACTAAGTATTTAATATCATAGTTTCCTCCAGACGAGACACCCAGCCCAGGGACCCCAGCCTCTGCAGATGGATTCTGGACTTCCTGTTAGGGTGACAACAGGTGGTGAGGATAGGCTCCAACACCTCTGCCCCCTCAACACAGGAGCCCCCCAAGGCAGAGTCCAGACCCTCTCTACTACTACTACTCTCTGCCCACCACTACGTGGCCACAAACATCTCCAACCTGGTAGTCCGGTTCGCCAACAGATTCTGATTCCAGAAATCGTGTGTAAACGTGTATTGTTTAAAGTTAGGGTAAGATGGTCATAGCAAAGTAATAGTAATAGTTATAATAATAGCAAATAAACTGTACTTAAGGTATGGTTATGGATAAGCAACCAAAACACCTGGTTAAGGTTTGCGAAAACTCATTCCAGGAATATTAGTGATGACACAGCCGAAATCCAAAAAAAGAGCAAGAGGTGGATCGTTGAGCTGAGGTGGTGCTGAGGTGGGGCTGAGGGGGAGCTGAGGTGGTGCTGAGGTGGGGCTGAGGTGGGGCTGAGGTGGAGGTGAGGTGGAGCTGAGGTGGGGCTGAGGTGGGGCTGAGGGGGAGCTGAGGTGGGGCTGAGGGGGAGCTGAGGTGGAGCTGAGGTGGGGCTGAGGGGGAGCTGAGGTGGGGCTGAGGTAGGGCTGAGGTGGTGCTGAGGTGGGGCTGAGGTGGAGCTGAGGTGGGGCTGAGGGGGAGCTGAGGTGGAGCTGAGGTGGAACTGAGGTGGGGCTGAGGTGGAGCTGAGGTGGTGCTGAGGTGGGGCTGAGGTGGGGCTGAGGGGGAGCTGAGGTGGTGCTGAGGTGGGGCTGAGGTGGTGCTGAGGTGGGGCTGAGGTGGGGCTGAGGTGGAGCTGAGGGGGAGCTGAGGTGGGGCTGAGGGGGAGCTGAGGTGGTGCTGAGGTGGAGCTGAGGTGGAGCTGAGGTGGGGCTGAGGGGGAGCTGAGGTGGTGCTGAGGTGGAGCTGAGGTGGAGCTGAGGTGGGGCTGAGGGGGAGCTGATATCAGAGTTGTTGACAATAACAAGAAATACAATAATGCCAGAATTAGCCTTTAAATCCTGTATTCACATATGTTTAGCGTAGACATGTGACATATAGATTTCCTATAGACTGTCAGTATCAGAGATGATGAGGTTCACCTCTCTACACTATGTTGCTCTGGGCTCTTAATCCAGTCTTGGCGGGAGAGCAGTTTATTTGCATTTTGTCTGACAGAAGACAGGCTTTTGTCTGCCGTCTGTGGAGTGCTATGTTTTGTTAGCTGTTGTGTCATTCATCAGTATATCTGTGTGTGAATGCCGCTAAGACACACTCCTGTATATTTATGAAAATCATCGAACAATCGCTGCATTCATTTGATTTCTTTGTTGTCACGCAGGCTTTGTGGGCGCGGCTGTATTCTGACAGCTGTTTCATGAAAGCAGCTCGTGATGACATCAAGGCGGCAGCGAAGTTTGATGAAAACTGGGACAGAAGTTGCTGAGAAAATTTGAGGGGTTTTTGTTTTTTTATTCTGGTGGATCAGTCATCCCTCTCCCTCTTTTCTTCTCTATCTTTCCCAGCAGTGCTAATAGTGCAGGATTATCCATAGCCAAGATGAAAAGGTTTCATTTCCCTCTGAGCTTCCTGTGTGTGTGTGTGTGTGTGTGTGTGTGTTAGGAAGGTTACTGTGGTACATTGTCGTAGATGAAAATAGCAGCCAGACAAAGTGAGTAATTATCTGCTCTCTCTGTCTGTCTCGTCTCTATCTCTCTTCATCTTCCTATTTCTCTCTCATCTCTCCTGTTTCTCTGTATTTTTCTCTCTTTGTCTTCCTGTCTCATCTTCCCTTTCCCTTCCCTCCTTTTCCCGACACATACCACGCACTAAGCCGTCTCATTTTGAAAAATCTCTTTACATGTCAAAGTTACATGCGTCCACCGGCTTTTTCTGGTTATTTCCAGGAAGATGTCCGTCCAAACCAAACTGCCTTTCACTGGCAAACTGCAAAACTGTGCATCAAAGCCGCTGTCTGATAAGAAATAGGACCGATATAATGAGGATAAGTGTTATTTACGCCTGATGCAGCATTCCCAACACAAGTGTGTGTGTGTGTGTGGCAGTGCACCTCACACATTTTGAAGATACACAAGGAAAGAAGAAAAGTAGTTATACTGCTTACTTAGAGACAAAGTACACAAAGCTGCTGCTCTTTCTGGATTATATTTGTAATATATACTTAGTGTTAGGGATGCAAGCAGGAGCTGGTCCAGTTATTAGAAAATATTAAAGATAATTACTGATATCAATAACATTAATATTAATACATTAACAGTATACTGCATATTAATAATAACAAGGCACCAAATTATATTGGTACATGAGCACAAAAAGGCATAAAAATGGCTCTCAGAAGTAATTAATTATTATCAAAAATAAATATTAATATATTGAATAATATGATTTAATTTACTTATTTAATTTCATTTAATTAAATCACCTAGGGGCACCACTCTTTTAATGAAGAGAAAAGGATAGCCAATCAATGTAGCCTCAAAAAATAAATCTCATTAAGTATGTTAACTGTCAATTTAGGACTCTAATTAATAATTAAAATAGTAACTTAATAATTAAAATAGTGACCAAAAAGGCGGATTTCATAGCTCTTTTCATAGCAGAGGTTGGCATTATTCACCCTTGTACAACATAAAACAGACATTTATTTACAACAGAGGTTTAAAACACAATATTAATCTAACTAAATGAACTAAACAAACCAAACGGGTGTGCAGGTGTGACTACAAACAGTATGGCTGACACTGTAGGCGTATAAAGACGGCTGAATCAGCGATGGCTAGCGGGACGTCAAACATTAAGACTGTGGGATGCAGGAGTTTTGAGATTCTCTCCAAATGTGTATATTTGTGCTTAAATCCAGTTCACAGTTTGTGTGATCGTATGTGTGTCGGATGAGTTAGAACAAGATGTTTAGTTTGCAGGCCCTTTGTTTGTGGGGAGCAAAACTACACATTAAATATAGGATAGCCAGCTGCCCACATATCCTCCAGTAAAACTCAGTGAAGAGCGGTAAATCAAATCAATAGACATCGACAAAGGTTAAACAGTCTTGCTTACCATGTTATTATGCTACTGCTGTGCGAAGGTTGGCCCAGTACTTTACTAATCCATGGAAGAAAACGTGATTCCTGAGTTAACTGGCATTCCATCGGTTGAGGGCCGAGGAGCCAGGCTCTGAAAGAAGTGGTTCAACAGATGCCGTCCTTGCTGTGTTTAATCCACCTGTGCAGACCGGAGGAAGCAAGGTCGCTCTGGTCCGATGTTCTTGCAGAGTTAGCAGCTCAACGCTAACTTGCTCTGTTGTTGTTGCCTTTAAAGTAGCAGTGTAAACTGAGCTAAACAGGCATCATAAAAAGGCAGACAGGCCTTCTTCCTAAGAAGAAGTCCTTGTGTATATATCAAAAAACAAAGTCTTTACCTACCTACATGACAGACTGATCACATGTCGGTTATTTATTTTGGTTTTACGTGCATTTCATTGCATTCTTGCATCCAAATGCTGGGTGTCTGTAGACAGGAGATCACTTTTGCCTTTTGATAAAATAAAGAAATATATCCCAAGAAGATAAACAAAAATGATCGTCTTTCAGGATTTTTGAGGCGCAATAGTTGTTATTATGTCACTGTTTAGTATTCATATAACATTCAGTGTATACAGTGCATAACTGTCATTGTCAGTATGTAGGTCTTTCTGTCTAGTTGTCAATTTTCAATTTCAATTTGCTTTATTAGCATGACATATGAGTACGGACGTACGTAGGGACAACAACACGAAGGCAGCAAGAAAGAATAAATAAATGTGATAATTAGGACTGTAAACAGGATAATTATGTTCTCTGCCTCTCAGTCCGGAGCTTCTGTCTATATTTAGACAGGCTGAGGCGGCGCTGCCTGACCTGCCGTGTGCTTTTTGCAGATAGGTGGTGATGGGATTCCTCATTCTCCTCAGTGATCAGCAGACCTCACAGGAAAACACATGCACTCACCCGTACCTGTAAACCCATAGACTGTACAGGATGTAAGAAGTGGCCGCCGCCGCCGCCGCCGCCGCCGCCCATTGGTTTGTAGACTACTGTTTTGAAGTTTGGCATTTCGGCTGTCACCATTTTGGAGACAGAAGTGACTATATTTGGACAAGATGGTGGCGCTGAGGGAGAGCCCATGAGCAGGTAATGCTAACTCTAGTTAGCTCGGGGGGTTAGCGACAGGCATCCATAATTCATGTTAACTCTGATATTAATTGGGATTAATTATTGGGATTTGGCTGGAAAAAATGAACAGCCAACTCCGTAGAATACAACTGAATGCTGAATACTGACGCCGTGGTACTGACGCCGTGGTAGCGACCTGTCAATCACAAGGTAGCCACGCCCTAAAGCATCCCCTGCTTTGTGTATGTGTGAGAGAAGAGAGAGAGGATGGACTTTCTGTAAGTTATTAATAACACCAGTGTGAATGTCAGTGTTATGAATGAAGCTTTAAACTACTCTGTACAGCCCTGTACAGTTTTTTACTGGGCTCCTTGGTGGAGGTCTGCGCTCTCAGTTCTAGTTCTGTATTATGTTTGCCAGACTGGAAATTTTAAGCGTTTCTTTCATTTCCTACCTATTGTGTTTTCATTCTGGGATGCCTCTTGGCAAAAAGAATCTGGATGAAATGGAAAGTGTGCAAACCATCCTGATTTGCATTGGACAGTAATGTTGTTTCCCTTTTCTACTTTATATACAAAATAATGGTAATAATAACCCCAAACCCTAATCCTAACTACTAACATGGGCCTACGGGCTGCCTCGCTGAGCTGCTGCAGCTCGCATACGTGAGGTGTCCACACAGGACACGTTACTGCTGCAGTGACACTCGTGTCCTGTGTGCAAGACATTTCAGTGCCTTGCAGAGGCAAAGCGTAGTGCAATTATAACATACCATTAAAAAGTGCACAAGGAACGCCACTCACTGTTTGAGGTCAAAGCTGAAATAATTTGAACTTTGGTTGCAGCGCTCGGTGGCAGTTTAGAGCGGAGCGCCATGCCAAGGGTAACGTTTCCACCTCGTCGGGCTGCACTGCTGCAGAATGGCAATGGGGCGGCAACGATGGCAGCGTAGAACGATATTACCATTGATCATGTTTGGGCAGCTAGAGGCCCTTTTACATGAAACAACACGAAAAAACAGAACTGTGAAACAAACACAAACTGCAAAATAGCTGCAAGAAAGCTATTTATGTCTATTGAATTGCATTTAGGGCGATTCCAGCATTTCAAAAATGATTTGCACCATGAAAGGATGAAAAAAAATTGTAAAATGACACACATTAAACCATAAAAGCTGCTGTGTTGTTATGTATTTGGAAGTATAAAGTAAATGTAAAATTGTTCTGTATTTGCAATTATTATTCATAGCCTCTTAGTTTCAGTGAATCGTTGTCATGTCAGAACAAAGCTTCATCCCTGAAGCCGAACTCCTTAGAAACTGAAGCACTTTTTCTTCTTCAGTTTTACAGTGAAACTCCCGCCGCATTCCTGTCCATCCTCCTAATGGCTTCATCAGTCATCAGAACAGTCTCCAATGAGCTCCTCATCATCGACGAACAATTAGCTGACGCTCTCTCCTCTGGCTGTTTTCATTGATTAACCTACACCACCATTAGCTTTTAATTAAAGGGATAGTCCCAATAACAGTTAACAATAACGGCAGGCATTTAAAAATGGCTACATACATAATGACGGTACCATTGTTTATCTAGTAAAAATGCCATATGAAGGGTTTGGGAGAATGAGCTCTTTTATTTTCTATTATTTTACCACTTCAGTGATGATGAAGTGGAGATTTTGACCTGGAGGTGGTGCTAAAGGTATAAAAAATGTGCAGCACATTCACCAAAGGAAAAATAATCTTCTTTCATCATGACTCAGCATCTAATAGTTATGAGATCTGGACCGTGATGATGACTTTGTATCTCGTAGTTACAAGAAAAGGTCTCATAAAAAAGATTTTAATCTCAGACTTACTTTTCTCAAGATATAAGAAACAGATAATTATGGCATTCTGATACCTTGAGAAAAGTAATTATATATATGTATATATATTATATATATAAATCACATACGACATTTGTATCTCATACTTGACAGAATGTAATAATTGCGAGATTTCATAATAAAATATATCTTATCTTGAGAGATCTTTATTTCATCATAGAAACAAGGCTGTCTGGATGAACAGCAGCATCAGTGCCCTCTAGTGGCCATAGTAATTATGACACGTATGTACTGTATGTACTGTATGTACTGTATGTACTGTACTGTTATAGAGCGATGGAGTCTGCTTGGAGAGGAGGTTGGGGTGGACAGAAACATCCAGCTTTAACACATTAGACTCCTGTTTGTGTCCTGTTACTACATCAACCTACAGCATCAGTTGCTATGGCTTCATTAGTTAGCTTGAACATATAATAACAAGAACTGTATCTCATAATTACAAAATACGAACTTAGTTGTAATTACAATTGTAATGCTAATAATAATAATAATCCCTCCATCTTTTCACCCTTTGGTGAACTCAATAGACTTCAGTATAAAGGAAAGTTTGACGTATCTCATGAATTATCGTTAGAGCGAGTTCAAACATCAGCAGTAGTACTGATGAGCTTCCCCTCACTGGCTGCCTCTATTGATCAGCCAGTCCAGCTACCAATCAGTGTGTCAGAGAACAAGGAAATGTGTCCTCACAGTCATTTTACAGCTGGGTCAGATGATGAAGCCTTTCTGCTTCTTCACCTCAGATCCAGAGAGTTACACACCACCCCACAAAGATAAAGATAAAGATAAAGATAAAGACACGTGGTACACGAGCGTCAGCGAAATCTTGCTTACCGGAGGAGCCCACCGCTATCCCCTCTGCCTTATTTCCAAAGCCAAAGATTACCGTTCATAGTCTGCCTTACAGAAAGTCTGTTGTCAGCGTTGATCAGATTTTTGCACATTACAACAGAGAGCTCATTTAGGACGGCTGGTCTGTAGACTGCCGTCATATAATAAGAGCACACAGCTCTGACCTTTATACAGCCTCAAACTTGAACTTAAAATTACTACATTTGTAAAGTAAAAATGAAACTTCACGTTCTGAACACAAGAAAGGAATGAACAGCTGATTGGACAGTGAAAGTGAAACTTAAAGCACAGGACACCAACAGTGGAGGAAAGTCTCGTGTTTGTTGGACCATCCACCGTTCCTCTTGTCCGTCCTTTGTCTCTCTTTTGCTCTGTAAACTAGGTCACCACAGCACTTTATCTGAGCATTTACTGTTGCCACAAATGGGTTTACATTTACATTGGATTACCTGCCTTGGCACCCTTTAGTGGCGGTATTGAACACCGATGGCCATAACAAAGCGTTGCTATTTGACGTCATGGGAACGGGCTGCTCGACGAGAAGCTTAACTTTCTTTTACATGAATCCCTACCAGTGGTGTAACGCGACTGAAACCATGCTGGATTGAAGGGCTGTGTGGAAGCTGGGAAAAGTCTAAATTGTGAGTTTTAATTAAATAAAGGCAAGCTGTCTTTGCTACCATCTGCTCTTGTCCACACTGAGACGGTGAAATTAGTAAGCAGAAACTTTTCCCTCCATTTCAGCCCTCTGTTCAGACTAAAATGCCATTTTCTTCCCCCTTAGCAAAGCCGTTTCAAAACAGCTTTCAGAGTGTATAAATCTCAGTCTACTCATTTTTAACAGAAACAGTATTTGGCTCTATTAAAACATGTTATAGATGACCTCAGATAGCAGGACGCTGAACAGAGGTTGAAGAGGATTAACTGGCATTTAAGTTACGAAGACAACGTCCTGTCGTCTCTAACGTTTTCTCCGATGATACAGCACAGCTTTTGTCTTTAACATGTATTTATGGCCATTTGTCAGACGATATCATAGACATAGAAGAAAGGCCACCATTTGTTTAAAACTGCTCTGATTTTACCTTTAAGAGGGACTGAAAGTCGTATGTCCATGTTGAGAGAAGGGGACGTGAAATGTGAAAAGTTTGGGTGATTTTTCACCATAAAACCATAAAACTTTAAAGTTGCTTAGTACACTGAATAAATAAATGCGTGCAATGTTGTTTTTCTTGTCTTCTTCAAAATCAAATCACACAGTACTACAAAACAATGTGAAAGATTACAAAAAAAGTCTTGTATTCACTGTGGTCCTTTGTAATTATAGCAAACAACACCATACCAACAACTCAACAAAATGAATAATTAAAACCAACAATAATCGCTGCAGGAAGACCTTCACAGCATAGATAAATGAAATGGGGTTGTTTAATTGGTTTGACATAGACAAGCCGACATCATTCCTAGATGTGCCGTCACTGTTCAGCTCAAACTTCACATTTTGTTTCTTGTTGGTCTGAACTTTGTGAAGTTGCTCTGTGGTATTTTCAGCTGTGGTCATGAATAAATACAAATACACAGTTGTGAGATTTGTCTGTTACCTCGACGTACCGTGTATCATGACAGCAGTCTGCACCACATGGCTTCTTTATTTGTGTTTTTGCATCTATTTAAAATGCCCATAACTCCCTGGTGTCTGAGGTGATACCAGTCCGAACACACTTTGGTGACTTTCAACTGTTATTTGACATTTTCTGTAACTTCAGATGCGTTGCACAGCAGTCAGACATACCTACCATATATACAGGCTGACTGTATGAATATATGGAAAAAAAACATGATTCTGTTAAATCAGACCGTTCAAAACCTGCAAGATGCAGCTGAAAAGTTTAACAACTGTGTGTTACACTTCGTTGTCAGGTTGTTAGATATACCTAACTAAAATCCTAAATCCTCCCTTCATGGAAGCTCTAATGTTCAGTTTACCTTCAAACTGTCTGAGTGAGATTCAACTTCTTTTCCGCAATTTCCCAACTTGGGATCAATAAAGTATCTATCTATCTATCTATTTATCTATCTATCTATCTTTTGTAGTTTGTAGTTCTGTTGACCTACTTTTAGAGGAGGCTTACAGTGATGCGTGGGTCGACCCACAACCCACGGGTCGGCAGGTTAAATATCATGGGTCTAAAAGAGACAAAGCAGCAGTCTGAGTAAGTTATTAATAACTTACAGAAACACCGCGATCAATAGGCCACCTTCTCTTCCCGCCTGTCTCTTTCAAACAGTCCTCTATCCTTGTCTCAGACCTCAGTTCAGACAGTCCTTCTACTATAATGCACAAAGGCGGTTTGTGAGTTGGGTTCAGGTGGTTGACTGGTTCTCAAAATGGCTTGACTGGGTGCTAGTCTTAATAAACCCTGACCCGTCCATCACTGCAGGCTTATACAGTATTAGAGACAGGATCTTCATCCAGGTTTACCTGTCTTGATAATTTTGATGTTATATATGTTTCCACAGCAGTACAACATGTTATGGTAACACTTCAGTCTGTACTGATCAGGTCAACCAATGAGCTTTGGAGAAGCAGGTAGGTGGATCAGAGCCAGCTACTGGGCCCTATTTTCTGTCTTAGTTTGAAGGACTTGTCCTTCATGCTCCTGAGACTCCTGTGATTCTCGTGGCCCGTGTCTTTGCCGAGCATCGCCCTCAGCACAAACTGTCCACTGTGGGGACCACTACTCATTAGGCTACACAGGAATATATCCACAGCCGTTTAGGCAGTTCAAACCTGAGGCAGCGGTCACAGATCAGCCTCTTTCCTGTGCCTGGATGCTAATGAGTTGATCCATAGACCATCTTCACTGCTGTATTTAGAAGTGCAGTTCTCCCCCTGAAAAAGGCCAAGTGGTGTGTTAATTGGTTAGACGTTGCCCCGAGGTTTCAGCTTGATGCCGACGTTCCTACTGATGTGAGTGATGATAGCTCCGACTGCAGAGGCTCTGAAGTCTGCTGGGAAAGCCTGGTTATCAATTCACTGCACTGCACTACACACATATGATCACACACACACACACACACACACACACACACACACACACACACACACACACAAACACCAAGAAAGAAAATGCTGTTTACATTTGTATGCAGTGTACAGTAGAAACCAGCTGGCATCTCCAGACGCATTTATCTATACAGGATTAAGAAGACTGTTTTATCTTTATGAATAAAGTCTCTCTCTCTTTGTCTCTCTTTCTCTCTCTCTCTCTCTCTCTCTCTCTCTCACACACACACACACACACACACACACACACAGACATCAGACATACACACAGTAAACAGGATGCACCCTGTGGTAAGTTCAAGTTAACCATCTGTAAAAGCAGTGCAGTTTTTCAGTGTTTATGGAGAGTTTTAATAGACTCCTAATTAGCTCGCTGAATACTAGACTCCTACTGAGTGTGTGTGTGTGTGTGTGTGTGTGTGTGTGCCTATCTTTATTCCCTTGTTACATTTCTTTATTTCATCCATGCTGAGGAACATCTTCACCGCTGACATGATGTGTAGCTTTAGGCTACTGTGTGTCACAACTGCTGCTGTGTGTGTTGCGTGTGTGTTGCGTGTGTGTTGTGTGTGTGTTGCATGTGTGTTGTGTGTGTGTTGTGTGTAGTGCTGCTCCAAATACCTTTTTTGGGCTCTGGAGCTTCTCTAGTAATCTAGTGTGAATACTGGAAGCGTTGGGCGGGTGTGAGGGCGTTCAGCCTGTAGCGCTCCAGACTGGCGGAGATTCCCGCCACCGCTCTGTCTGCGCTCAGCGCCTCTTCATCCCTGCAGGCCCTCCCCCTAAACACCACTGTGTTTTATGCCAATGTCTGTGCGTGTTACGCACCGCCTCTTCGGCGGAGCCCAGCTGCAAGCCCAGAATTCATGCACATGCATGAATGCCACCACGTGAGATTTTAACTCACATATGCCACCATTAAGGTCGCAGTGTGGAGCTCTGACTTTATATGTCCTTTACTCTCATGCTTTCCATGTATTCTTCCAACCCACTTCACGGTTTCATCATAAAGCGTCTTTAATGCTCTCCAGTGAGAAAGGAGTCCCAGCGGAGACAAATGTCCTGACCGTCCCTCAAGTCATGTTTTTCTAGTTTATTCTTGGTTTAAGGCTTTACTTTCAACATCGCTGTTGTCTCATAAATAACCTGAGTTTCAAAGGCTTCGCAGACCGAAAATAGTACTTTGATGAAAAAAGTGCAAGGGGGGCATTTTACTACTGATGACATGATAAAATATTCAGTTTGAGTTCCAGTAGAGAGAAATTTAAAACCCTGGAAAGTTATCATGCTGACACTCATTTAATGTTGGTCACAATTCAAAGTAACCCAGGAGGAATTAGCCATGAGACACTTTAAAATTATGAGCCCTGATGAAACCAACTACAGCTTTGAGAGCAGTTTGTTTGCATCGTGTGAAGGATTTAACGTGCAGGCTTCGACAACTGATTCACCAAACCCGCTCGCTTGCAGAAGCAGTAAGTAATGAGGATGCTTAGAGGAAATGTAAAATAAAAGTACACATTTTATTTAGGAAATGTAGTGGAGTAAAAACTAAAGTTGACAGACATAAAAACTCAAGTAAAGTACATATACTGCCAAAAACTACTTAATTACTGCAACAAAGTATAGTTACTTTATAACATTACGTCACTGGGGTCAGGTACTCTTATCTAAACAAATGCTGCTACCAGCTAATGCTAGTGCTAGCTAGCTAGCTTGTGAGCAAGGTGCATCGGGAATTCATGTTAACTGATATTAACTGAAATGCTAACTTTGGCTAGCAAAAAACAGGCTAACTGGAAAAAAATGCAGCCGAGTGTCTTTTGGTAAAACTGAATGCTGAACAACTAACGATTGAGACCATGAACTCCTGTGAACAGTGTTTACTGAGGTAATAAATCAGAGAGAAGTGGACACATTTTCTCATAGACTTCTATACAATCAGAGGAGTCGCCCCCTGCTGGATATGAGAAAGAATGCAGGTTTAAGGCTCTTCAGCATTGGCTTCACTTTTCAGACCCGGAGACTGTCCCTTGTGCACGAACTCCAAACTGAACTGTTGGCATTAGAGTTGCATTATGGGTAATGTAGGTTTTAGTACAAGTACAAGAATGTGTGGAATTGAAACGACAATGTCTCTGGTTCTACTGCATTGATTTTGATTTGATTTTTATTTTTTTTATTGTCCATCATGAGTCCATCAGTGTTACAGCAGTGCAATGCTGAATCAGTGGAATATGTATGTGTAATCAGTGGTTATGGATCAATTGTGGTCACGCTTAAAAGATAGTAGCATTTTTAACTAACGTCATGTCCAAGTCATTGTCTGGGGTCTATTTTAACAGTTAACACGATAGATCATATTGTTTCACGCAGCTATTTTAATGTAGGAATTTCTATGAGGTGTGAGGCTTATTGCCTTTTTCCTTCAGTCTTACCAATGCAACAATATGACATGAAAGAAACCCTCAAGAGCTCCTATGAGAGTTTTTGTTACTAGTTTGTTTCGAAATTCAGCTTAAATTTTCAGGAAATCTGCTCTGCAGGGTGTAGAGGTTTTCAGGGGAGTATTGCTGCCGTAAAGGAAAATCCTTTCAACTGCAATGTTGCTGTTTTCTCTTCTGCGAATTGAAGCCTTCATGATATTTTACTCCTGGGTCCCTGAGAAACCTGTTTTAAGCATTGTATTATGAAAAATCAAGCCCATGCCAAAATGAAGCCTAACTCTCACCACCCTGGTGATTGCTGCTGGCAGCTGCTGTATTATTTGCCTGGTAAATGACATGAAAATGTCTGTGCTTAACGTGGTGGTGTGATGATAGAGTGGCGATGCACAATTCGTCTGTCCTGTTTGGGGAGGCGAAGCAGAGCAAACGGGAGAAAGGGCTACCAAGAGAAAAGACGGATGAAGATGGAGGGAGTGAAGAATGAGCTGCAGGGAGAGAAAGATGGAATAAAACATGGAGGAAAGGAGGAGGGATTATGTGGGATAGTTTCAGTCTTTAATCTTCATTCTTTACTTCACCGTACCTTTGACTTCTGCCATACATTAGTTTTGCTTCAGTAATTCCTCATCTTTTTAATCCTTTACATTACTGTACATTCATTTAGCAGCTTATCCAAACCAATTTACAGTAAGAGGAAAGTATTCTTCCACCCTTCCATCATCTTTTTTGTCTTTAACATGCATTTTCTTCCGTCCATGTTTCCTTTATGTCTTCTGTCATGACTTGTTTGGTCAAATTCTTGATTTGTCCCTCTCCCATGTACCGTCTTATTTATGTCTTGCATTTCTGTCTCTCTGTTATACAGTTGCAACATAAAGTATGTGAACCATTTGAGATTACTGGGATTTCTGAATAAATTGGTCATAAATGTTCTGATCTTCATCTAAGTCACAACAATAGACAGTCTGTTTAAACTAATACCACACAAAAAATGATGTTTTCATGTTTTTATTGAACACAACATGTAAACATTCACAGTGCAGGGTAGAAAAAGTATGTGAACCTGTGGCTTTAATAGCTGGTCGACCCTCCTTTGGCAGCAACAACCTCAACCAGACGTTTCCTGTAGCTGCAGATCAGACCTGCTCAGCGGTCAGGAGGAGTTCTGGACCGATCCTCTTTACAAACCTGGTTCAGTTCAGTGATGTTCTGGATGTCTGGTGTGAATCTCTCTCTGGAGGTCCTGAGGTCAGGACTCGGACTGGGCCGCTCCAGAAGGCCTATTTTCTTCTGTTGGTGATCTACTTCTCTGCTTTGGGTCGTGGTCCTGTTGGATCACCATCCTCTGCTGAGCTTCAGTTGGAGGACAGATGGTCTGAAAATTTCCTGCTAAACGTCTCGATAAAATAGTGAATTCATGTTTCCGTCGATGGCGGCGATCCGTCCAGGCCCTGAGGAAGTGAAGCAGCCCCGAACCATGACGCCCCTCCACCATATTTCACAGTGGTGATGAGGTTTAGATGTTGGTGTGCTGAGCCTTTTTCCCTCCACATAGCGTTGTGTGGTCCTTCCTAACAGCTCAGTTCTGGTTTCATCTGTCCACAGAGTATTTAGCCAGTAGTGCTGTGGAGCATCCAGCTGCTCTTTGGCAAACTTCAAACCTGCAGCAGTGGTTTTTGGACAGCAGTGTCTTCCTCCGTGGTGTCCTCCATCAGCTCCATTCTTCTTTAATGTTTCACTGATTGTAGATCAGTCAACTAACATGTCAGCATGTACCAGAGATCTCTGTTAGTCTTTAGCTGACCCTCTAGGACTCTTCTTCACCTCATTGAGCGTTCGGCGCTGGGCTCTAGCGGCCATCTTTACAGGACGACCACGCCTAGGGAGAGTAGCAGCAGTGCTGAACTGTCTCCATCTGTAGACAGTCTGTCTCACCGTGGACACATGGACATCAAGGCTTTTAGAGAGACTTCTGGAACCCTTTCAGCTTCATATCAGTCAGCAGGTCTTGATCGTAGGTCTTCTGAGAGCTCTTTAGTGCGAGGCATGGTTCCCACCAGGCAATGCTTCTGGAGAACAGCTAACTCCAAACTGCTGTGTTTTTATAGGGCAGCTTTAACCAACACCTCCAATCATCACACTGACTGGACTCCAGGTTGGTCATTAGCCTCGGGGTTCACATACTTTTTCCACCCTGCACTGTGAATGTTTACATGTTGGGTTCAATGAAAACATGTCATTTTTTGTGTGGTATTGGTTTAAACAGACTGTGTTTGCCTGTTGTTGTGACTTAGATGAAGATCAGATCATTTTATGACCAATTTATGCAGAAATCCCAGTAATCCCAAAGGGTTCACAGACTGTTTTTTGCAGCTATATTTCCTCCAGTGTTGCCTTTCTGTCCCACTCGGCCTCATACCATCATGTCTCGCTGCCATTAAATCAGACTGATAATTTTCCTGCCTCTGATATTTCAGCCACACTTATGATGACGACGTGATCACAGGCTGTTTTCATCTGTCAGTTAAATGGTGGAAATCTCTCAGCTTGAATATTTTCTCTCTTGATGGAAAATTGAAGAGGCTGGCTGTGTGCTGAGAGACGCCACGCCGTGACCTGAAACTGTCACAGGTTTGATCCTCCTAAGACAGTTCATCCTGCGCTCGTGTGTTCTTGAGCAAAAAATACAGAATATGCATTTCTGGCTCATCATTACGTTGTTATCTCCCAAACTTCATGCAACAGCCTTGACAGTTTGAGTATGCATGCTGTAGAGTTCTTATGTCATAAATGAAACTGTATTACATTCGGCCAAAAAAATATCACTTTCAGAAGGGTTTATGAATTGAAATGACACAATGCTTTTTGTAGCACTTTAGTTAATCAACAAGGCCCATCAAACGGACTGTTTGACCTTCTGGAAAAAGGCTGCAATACATCAGGACCAATATGAATTTATTAACAACTGGGTGACACAGAATAAAACTAGTGCAGCCCATTCAAAACGTGCCTGTCCAGAACGGGCCGAATGCTGGATCTTTGCTCCTTGTACCCTGAAATAACTTAACAGGCCCCGTGTGGAGTTTGCATGACCTCCCTGTGTTGGATTTTCTCCGGGTTCTCCGGCTTCCTCCCACAGTGAATGCTTGTCCGTCTCTATGTGTCGGCCCTGTGATGGACTGGCGACCTGTCCAGGATGTACCCGCCAATGTCAGCGGAGACTGGCAGCCCTGAATAGGATAAACGGTTACAGATAATGGATAGATAGATCTTGTGTGTTACCATAACTGCTTTCTTCCTTTTGGAGTGTCCTTTCACACCATGTCGTCTGTACTGACAACAATGTAAACCCATCTGCGTATATATGCTACGCTGAGCGCGTTGAATAATGAGTGAGGAGGAGCGAGTGATGTTATATGGAAAGAAAGGGAGACTACTCGTCAGTCATAAAAATACAGGACTTTCACCCAGGAGGCTGGTGCTCGTGTCCTACGTGACACCAAAAGCCTTGTTGACTTTTTGACACATTTTGAAGTTATGTTAGTGATGTTTGTGATATGTTTTTCATACTTATGTTTGGTTGTTTATGTACGTACTTAGATTATGTACGTATTTTATACACCACCATGATGTTTCTCCTAAACCTAACTAAGTTGTTTTTGTTGCCTAAACCTAACGATGACAGCTTGCGGGGTTTCACACGGGGCACGATCAGCAGTATCCTGGGTGAAAGGCCGTGTTTGTTTGACCCTCCCATCCACTCCAACCTCCTCCTAAGTGGACTTATGCAGACTTTGATTAGAAATGTATTGTGTGATACAACAAAAACAACCGTATCTAGAGGGAAATATGATTCCCCCAATATGTAATCGATGATGCAGTTTAATTGTATGGGAATGTAAATTTCAGAGGATCAGGCTGTACAAACACTATAAATTAAATAGTGGTACTAAAAAAAATCATTTTTAATGGAATTCAATGTTCATCATGATCAAAAGGATAGGCTAGGATAAAATGGGATGAACTTTATTAATCCTCAAAGGGGAAACTGGTTTTCTACCATGCACAAAAAAACTGACAAAGACAGACACAATGTGCCAGCTACATAATACACAACACCACGCTGTTCATTGAAAGGAAGTACATAGTTCCAATAGCAAGAAATAGTTAGTAAAAGCTAAGTATACAGTGAATGAATAAATAGTGAATGAATAGTGAAAGGACACTGTATCAATAGTGTTCATTGAAAAGTGGAGCTGCTGCAGGAGCAAGACATCACAAAACAACGTTGATTAAATGTGAAGGTCCACAGCAGGCTACCGTTTGCTAATCTGCACTAAAGTACAACTGAGGCTAATGGGAATGTTATTAGTTTTGCATGTATGTGGTCATAAACAAATTCATAGTTTAAAAGTTCAACTCAAGTTCAAGTTGAAGACATGAGACATGTCAGACTTGGAGCCACACCACCAGTGTTATTGGAAATCACTTAACAACACTAATCAATACCAGATATAGTCCAGAAACCCTCCCAGGTTCTGACTTTAGCATCAACAATCTGCTCCAATCAGAACATGACAAACTGCAGCCCAACAGGCAACAACAGCTGTCAGTGTGTCAGAGTGCTGACTTGACTAGGACTTGATCAAGACTGACTGGGACTATCATAAAGTGGGCATGTCTGTAAAGCTTTTGAAAATGACCAGTTTTTCCTAGTTTTTCCAAAATTTCCAAAGTGTGGCCTCGTTTTTCACAAACTAGTATGACTTGGTTGTTACCACTGGATTCCTTAGTCTTTCTAGTTTCATATGAAACCAGTATACATAATTATTATCATTACTGTCAAGCTTTAAAACTGAGCCTGCTACAGCCTAAAAATTGCAAGCTGTGTTACTGCGTAAAAGAACTTGTGACCTTAAAATAAATTTGAATCAACGCTTTTTTATCGCGTTAACTGTCACAGCCTTATCAATGACATTTTCACACAAACAGATAATGGCGCCAGAATAAGTATCTAATTCTGTGGGCTTAATGTTAGTAACATGCCAACAATCAGAAAGTTAACCCTGACAGATTGCATCCTCAGGTGCTTTTTAACTGTTCTGCCAGGTCTACGGCAATATTTCCAAAAGTGTGATCAAGCAGAGTTTGTAGGAAGTATTGTTAGAAAAATAAAGGGGGTATTAAGAGAGGAGTCACAATAAAAATTGGACAAATAGTGTACGGTCGAAAGTGAAGCATTAGCATTGCTAGTTAAATGACATATAATTTGGGGCAAAGGGGTTTTATTTTGTGCCTTAATTAATCATAGGTATGTTTTGGGTGTAACAGGAATTAAACCAATAAGAGGGTCATCTCCCGTTTCCTTTAAAAGCCAGGTGCGCCGAGCCTCCTACGCCGCCTGAGCAGAATCCTCCTGAGCTGCTTTACGCACTGCGCTGTGGTAATGTAAGATAGGGCCCCTTATCTCCATGTTCACCCACTTTCCTAGAGTAAGGAATGGCTTATCTGTAATAATTGCTTATTAGAATCAAAATCGTGACACCCCTACCAAAAATACTCTTCATGCATGTATAGCGCAAGTAAAACATTAGCTGCTAACACATCACAAAGTCCCTAAAAACTACATCACAAACATCAGGTGAGACTCGGAGCACCTGGGTGAAAGTCCACCTCCACTCCTGCCACATCACAGGACTCGACACCACCGGCTTTGAGCGGAGCACATTTATGTGGATGTGTTCACATCATATTCATCACAGACTACATGGTGAACAAATGACAGCGATCACCGTGTCATTCATTTGCCATCTTGTGTGAGCTGGCTGGCAGACAATGCTCAGAACCAAATAATGTTAATTCAGATGTTACCATAAATACCGTATTACCATACATAACCTGTGTGCCACTGGAATGCTTTTAATGTGAAGGTTTAATGCAGGAAGAGCTGAGTTACATTCATTACAGTTTAACAGCAATCATAAAAACAGCAAAATAGGGAACGTACTTCGCTAACAGTGCTGAGTTAGCGACGAGAAATTAAAACAGGAGCAGATCAGAAAACAGGCTGAGGCTTCTTCATCACGCACATAAGACAACACTTAATTATACAGTTTAACTATGCTCGTAATGATCCTGTTTCAGAAGTCCATCTCACTTTTCCGGGGTGTTAAGCAATATGTAGTTCTGTTGTCGACAGTGTTGAATGTAACACCAAATGTGTCACATGTGCAACCGGATGTCGGTTACTTAAATGAATGTTGTTTTAAACCTTGAACAGTTTCCATGCTGTGGTTGGACCAAAAAACAGGCAAGAACACAGAAAATATAAAATGTTTTATTTGACAAATACACACAATTGCACACATTCATATGCTGCCTTGTTTCCTCATATTTCTGTCAGTAAAACAAAAATGCAAGAAAAGTGATTCTCTGACACGGAAGTGTTTTCGCCACCAGGCGTGTAAATGGTTCGCCATCAGTGGGAGTTACAGCGTCGTTATATTTACTGCAGAAGCTGACAACTCTCTCACCCCCTCACACACACACACACACACACACACACACACGCCAGGACAAGCATGGAAACACAACTTCACAAGTGTAGAAGTGATGCACATGACCAAACAAAACACACATACACACAATTTTAAGGACACACTAAGGAAATGCACACAGCCAGCTAAAATACTGCAATAGGGTTGTGTGTGTGTGTGTGTGTGTGTGTGTGTGTGTGTGTGTACTGTCATTTGACTTTGAAGCCTGAGCAGATGACTCAAAACAGAGACACAAACAAATAATAGGTGTAGCAGGTCGTCTCGATGGAGCTGACAGGGTCAATGACAAGTGACAAGTCAAATATCTCACTGTCTGCTTTTCCTCTTCCCCTCCGCTGGATTCTGATCAAATCGGACGCTGCTGTGTGTGTGTGTGTGTGTGTGTGTGTGTGTGTGTGTGTGTGTGTGTGTGTGTGTGTGTGTGTGTGTGTGCGTGTGTGTGTGTGCTCCTGTGGGTCTTGTGGGAGGCAGAAAAGAACAGAAACACATTTTGACCTTGAAGAAAACCAAGAGAGGAAGTAAGTTTTGTCAATAACAGGCTGAATTAAATTGTTCCTGTCCTGACTGAAAACATCGGTCTACCAGGTGCTGCTTATTCAGATCTCAAGGCATTCAGTCGTTCTCCTGAGGAGGGGAGGCAATATCTCAGCAAGGCTTCTTTAAATTTGGCACAAACATCCATTTGGACTGAAGCTTGAACTGTTTAGACTTTTATTGTCAAAGGTCAAGGTCACTGTGATGTTTTGGCCCATATCTCAAGAATCCATGTGCTAATTATGACAATGTCACACAAATGTCAAATTTTGGACAGACATGGATGTAAACTACAACTGGACTGGCTGGCAGAGGCATACAGTGATTCTAGTTTATATAACTACTGTAAGTTTAGCAAGTCTATGCAGCGATGATGACGACAGAGGGTCTGTGTAAACCCTGCTCTGAAGACGATTGGTTTTCACATCACTGCAGTATCGTTTCAGACGAGTCTGATGCTGGAGGTGGTGGACTACATAATTCATATCAGGATGACAGGAGCACCTGATTGGGCGAAATAAAGAACACACAGATTAGTGACTAGTGAATCATTAGTCTAATTATTTATTGTATTTTACCTTTTTAGTGTGTAGTATTATGTGAAGTACTTGTACTTGTACATGTTGCATTTTATATACAAATTAAGTCTGATTGATTGATTGTCTCACTCACAGGGAGTCAAACACCGATACTCGGGCAGCAGCCCTCAGTGCCTTGATACCATTCAGTCATTTTTACTCATGTCATGTCAAGTGAAGTTATGTCATGTGAAGTTATGTCATGTGAAGTTATGTCAAGTGAAGTTATGTCACGTAACACTGTCATGTGATGCCATGCCACAGAGTTACATGACATTACGTCTGTAGCTTCTGCTACGTTATGTTTTTTTCTAACCCATACTAAGATAAGATAAGATAAGATGAACTTTTATCACTAGGTGGTTTTGTTGCTTCAACTTAGCTGCTATTGTTTCCCTCAGTGTGAAGATGCGTTGCAGGGATGAGCTTCACCAACTCAAAAGCAATATGATGATGTTTCTCTGGCTTGCCGTGTCGGGTTTGGATGTAACTTACTGATGAGGCCTGAAAGAAAGTCACCATCAAAATCCTGCACGTCTTGTTTTCAGTATTGATACCAGCATCAAAAGAAGTTTTGTACACTTTTATTTGCTCTAATAGTAGAGAAAACTAGGCACATGAAAACACTAATACGTACTTGTGCTCTTTGCTTTTCTGCTGCTGCTGGGTGTGTCCATGATGTGATCACCTCATTAGGTCAGAGGAGACATGCATAGTTGCACTAATGGTAAAACAATAGGAGTCTGATGAGAGTCCTTCCTTGATGCCTCTCTCCAGAGGTTTTCCAGATATGTCCAGCTGGGAGGAGAACCAGAGGAAGACAAGCTGGGACGATTATATTTCCCCTCGGGAATGCCGAAAGAAGAGCTTGTTAGTGTGTCAAGTCGGCTGCCCCTGTGGCCAAGACACAATTATACAGTAAGTGGTAAAAATGATCAACATATTCGGACATCCCTGCTTCCTGTCAAACACCAGACACGTTGTGAGTTCAGACATTCGGCAGGAGCTCTGGGTAGAACCGCTGCTCCTTCTGTTGAGGCAGTTTTAGGTTCCAGTCAGGAGACTGTCAGCTGAATGTGCCCAGAGAAGGAGGAATCCTTCTCTGGGCACATCCAGCTGAGAGGAGATTCTGGGGCAGAGCAAGACCATGATGGGGGATTATAGATGTGGCCTGGGTAAGTCTTGGAATCCCAGGTAGCTAGAGGACATGGCAAAGAAGGACTTACTCTGTACTACTAGTCTCATTAGTCGGCTCCCGTTGTGGTAAAAGGTTCGGCCATCCCTGCTCTCTGCTGACAGGATCTCCTGACACTGATGGAGCTACTGACATTGCATTTGACAGATTGACCTTCACCAAAGAAACAATTGATTTGATTTTAGGGGTGACCCTGATCTGGAATCAGCAATGAGTGAGTGAAAACAGCTGCAGCTTAAGTTAACTTTATCTGAATTATGGGCCAAAGTAGTTCCTAACGTTCAATATTGAAGTTCATATCAGATATTGTAATAGGTTTCATACATTGGATTTATTGTGATTCCAGTAATGAATTATATTAGGACAAGAGAAACAATTACATAGAGATATCTCACTCTCTCACTCACTTTCTCACTCCATGCTGTTTATATTCAGAAAGCAGCTTCTCTAATGAACTGATAGATCCAGTAGTCTGGACACCGTCGGCTGGCTGTGTGTGTGTGTGTGTGTGTGTGTGTGTGGAATATTTATGTGTCATAGATGCAATGCGAACGTCGTCTGGATACTTGGCATCATAAATGTGGCAATTATAAAAGCAATTTCCCTCAGAGACACAAGGAGAGAAAGAGAGAGGTGACAGAGGAGAGGGAGTGAATTCATATTCTCTGTCCGTTTATTAAACGGCTACTTCAACGATTTGTGAAATATGCTGGATTGCTTTCTCTCCAAGAGTGAGATGCGAAGACATGTCTTGGTTTCATTCCTGTGCTCAGTACAGAACTGGAGTCAGGAATTGGTTAGCCTAGCTTAGCATACATACAGAAGCAGCCGTCCTTGGCTGAAAGGAAACCCCACGATGACGCAGTGAAAGCGGGGCAGACTCGTAACACCCCGATGGCGCCATATGTGGAAACCAGTTACACTGGTGTATGAGGGAGGGTGCTTTCCACACAGAGCTTATTTTAATTATTATTATTATATCATCATGATCGGGTCATTAAAATATCATACTGAAGCTTTTTGTAAAACACTGACACAGAGAATAGCAAGACGGCTGAAGGAGACACACCTCTAGTTACTGATTAAACCGTCTACTCTGTCCATGAAAGCTGTAAACGATGCGTTATTCAACAGAATTAACCTACATGAAAATGAAGGCAATAGCCTGCGGGAGGGAAATGAATAACACAGAGAGAAATAACTGTGTGGCCTCAGCTGATTAATGTGCAGTGGTACCGTCACAGGCCAAAACTAACTGACAGTATTTTTTACACAAAGAAAGAAATAAGGTAACACTGGCCGATCCTGCGTGTGCTCAATTTACAAGAAGGTACGAATAATCACCAATTTATTTAGGCAGTGTTACACAAATTTATAAAGTTTCTCCAAACTCCTCAACTCGTAAAAACAGCATGATTTTTAATGACATGGGTTCGGTCTCAAAATGGTTTCTGTTTAAACAGCAATAAATATGGATTGAAGTGGAATATTCAGTTAAATGAAAACGTGTTGTGAATTTTGGAAATAATTATCCCAATTGTTTTTCAATACATTTGGACTTTGGGACTGAAAACTGAGCGCTGCATCTCTCACTGTGTGTGTTTGACAGATGGTGGCTATTAAACACAGTTATCAGTAGGCCTAATAATAATCTGAATGTCAACATTATGAAGCTTCAGACTGTTCAGCCTGCAGTCCCAGTTGAAACAGACGGTATGAAACATTTTGTTTTCGAGCTCCTGTTTTACTCACAGATAACGGCCTTTTTCACTTTATTCTGGGTAAACTGCTGTGGAACATGTGTCCAGCTTGCCTCACTGTTCAGATGGGAACTGTGGATCAGAGCTCCACAGTGTGCATCGGTGCGTACCAGTGCACCTGACGGCCTGTGTGTGTGTGTGTGTGTGTGTGTGTGTGTGTGTGTGTGTGTGTGTGTGTGTGTGTGTGTGTCAAACAGCGCCCTGTAGTTGCTCATCTCTGAGAAACGTCATAACCATAAAACATGCAGATAAACGAAGAGAAGCAGTGATCTGATCCTGAACCCTGGATTCAGTTCACAGGTGTGAGTGTGAGACACTGTGCATTTAATAACTCACGGCAACTTTACCGCTAATTTCTTCTCTGCTCCATTGATCTGCTCGTAGTACAGCTCTGACTCATCTGACCACTCGCTCACTATGCACACATTACATTACGCTGCTCTCATACCGAGGTCATATTACCGTAGGTAGACTGTTAAATCGGTGTGTCCAGGGACCCGTCCTATTGTTTCTCTGATAATGCTACGCTGTGATCAACAAATCCAGGTTCAAATCAGTTGGACGAGAGCTTAATGGGAGTCGCCATTCATTTAGACCAGGCATGTCCAAAGTCCGGCCCGCGGGCCAATTGCGGCCCGTATTTAAATTTCCACCGGCCCGCAGCCTTTGTCATAAAATCAACAATATGCGGCCCGCCACAAAGTCGGTGCGCAATTGAGGAGGTGTGCAGCAGACACCTCATCTCTGGCTGAGGAGTTTTAACGCCGCTTAGGGATTTTGCAGCTGCTTAAAAGGAGATCAGGGTTTTTAACTCTCCTTTCTCCGACGGCGCTCCAGACCTCCTCCAGCTGGACCGCATTGGGCTGCAGTGTGATGCGGAGAGTCACGGTCGGCACCAACGGCTCCCTTTGTCAACTTTTACCGCCAACTGGATGGAGGCAGGTTCCCAGAGATTCAAACAGTTGCTAAGAAAATGCTGAGCTCGTTTGGCTCCACATACATGAAGAAGACGTCCAAGAACCGCCTGAGGACCAGATTAAGAGACTCTCACCTGCGTGACATCTGCGCATCAGAACCACTGCTTTAGAGCCAGACCTGGTCTACTGACTGTAGTCCAGATCTCAGAGCCACCCTTCACATTAGTGCAGACAAGTTAAATGTTTAGTCTTCTGAGGTGAATCACTTCTTTTTAATGGATATGCTCTGAGTCTTTTCAATCCATGGATCATTTGTTCTTGTTTTTCAACTGATAATCAAACTGTCTCTTGTATACCAAATATTAAAATCAAATTTGGCCCAGCACTCATTTTTCCATTTCATATTTTTGATCCAAGTCTAAAATTGACATTAATTTCGTGTTTGATTGTGATCGTGTCTGATTCTAAATCAAATAACATATTTTTGTTTTTTGATTTTTGATGTTCAGTTGAAAAACAAAAGAATAAATGATACACAGATTGATACGGCCCTCGAATAAGATACCTGTTATTCTGTTATCATGTTAATGGTTCAGAGTGTCAGGCTGAATGGTCGGCCCCCACACATTTAACCTCACCAAATCTGGCCCTCTTTGGAAAAAGTTTGGACACCCCTGATTTAGACTATGGTGTATTCAGGCTCTGTTCAGTAAAGATGAGTGTTGGGTTGTGGTAAATTCTGACATGATGTGTTGAAATGTCTAAAAATGTATTTAATGGCTAGAAACTTAAATAAATCCACTTGTTTGAAGGAGATGTTTTCAGATAATAGAAGGAATGATAAATCTGTTTCACTTCTTACTAAAACAGTATGCAAACGGTATTAAAGGAGTGGATCTTGAAGTACATGGGATTTATTGTTTTACTTCTGTTTCTTTTTTTTATTTGTTAGTATTTTTTTTTACCATGGTATCAAATTGGTAGACAATCATGGAATTTCACTAGTATTGACTATTAAGTTTCCGGTATCATGACAATCCAGTGCAACCAATGTAAAAAGTTAGTGTGGAGTCCGGTCTATACATATATACACATTTACACCTTTCTTTAGGTGATCAGCTTGAATTGGAGGTAGATGGGTACCTGGGTGCCAGAATAGGGGGACAACAAGACTTTTGGATTTGTCGAGGACATCATGTCAACTTTCCCGTCGTTACATGCATAATGTCTTTCAAAATAAAGGTCTCTGTGTTCACAGGGAACACAGTTTCTGTTCGTTACATGCATACAGTCTTTTTTCAAAATAAAGTGCCAGTGTAGGTTTACATACACACCAAAACCATTGTTGAAGAGATTGACTTGGTTTCTGACGGGCCGTGAACAGTGGTCTCCTGGGGGAAAGTCCTGTGTTTGTTTGGACGGGTTGGACTTTCTTGCTCTTTATACTATGTCAGTTGTCTCTGACGTCTAATAACGGCATGGATGGGTTCATGTGTGTCTCATACAGATAATGAAGGTTGCCTTGGTGCGTTGGTATCAGAGTATTTCACCAGTTGGGATTGAGAGTGGGTTGGTATACACAGCCACAGGAAGTAGTCCTGCGACAGACAGGGATACCAGGATGTTTTCTTAATTTTTGTCAGAGCATTTGATTTATTGATTGCTGTCGGGATGTAATGAGAATTTCAATTAATATAACAAAAAAGAAAATAGTTCTAAAATCTTTACCAACCCTACCTTTAACTGAAGCAGAATTCAATGAATGAAAGAGATTTTGTTCAACAGATGTTAGTTGATGAGG
This sequence comes from Pterois miles, assembly GCA_947000775.1. Classification (NCBI taxonomy): domain Eukaryota; kingdom Metazoa; phylum Chordata; class Actinopteri; order Perciformes; family Scorpaenidae; genus Pterois; species Pterois miles. The sequence continues at coordinate 2,824,708 of CAMQGK010000020.1, read as the reverse complement.
AGATCCAAACAATATGTAGACTGATACCAAATAAGCCCTTCAATAATCCCTCTCAATCGTCCCTCGTGACTCAGCAGCAGTGGTGTCTCTATTCACAGAGGCCCTGCAGTCCTCTGTCTGCATTTTCTCTTTTCTTCTGATTTTTCTGTATTCAGGAAGTTTTTTGGCTTCAAAACAGTGTCGCGGAGACGTGGTCGTGTTTATCTGATTCACTGCTTTGTTCTCACTAACGCTGCTCCCTCTCTTCATTCACTCTATAGCTCACTTCACCATCACCGCTGTCTCTCTCCCTCGCTCGCTCGTTGAGCTGAGGAGGAGGTTTTAATGTGTTGTGATATCAGCGAAGCTTCACAAATGTCCAACATGCTACCTTTTACTGTGTTATTAATGCCACTTAGAAACACACTAGGTGGCCATGCACACATCAGGCTCAGATACCAAATCTTAAAGACACCGAGAGACAGAGAGACGGCCTTTTTCCACTTTCTTCTGAAAGCTCAGCATGTGTCCAAAAGAACCCACAGGAAACATTTAGTAAAAATCATTTCAATCACATTAATCAATCACTTATCACATACTCTGCCATGGAAATGGCCAACTCAAGGAGGTAAAAAGGAAACAAGGAAAGTCTGTGATTTTTGTAGATTCCATGTTTTATTTCTTGCGATTAAATCAGTTTGAAAAAGTAAATTAATAATGTAGATCTGATGGTGAACAGATATGCAGGCAACCGTAAACAAGTCTTAAATTTAAAGGATATATTTGCACAATGTGTATTGTGGACCTTTTAAATTGATGTTTTTGAAAAAAAAAATGTACATATTTATTTAAGATTTACATATACGCTTGTACTCAGTAACATACTTACATACAGTAAGTAGGAAAGTATTTCCTTGCATTTTCAGTACATATTAATTACCACTTAAATTAGTGTGTATTTTCATTACAGGGGGCAGCTGAACTTCACAAGTTTGAAAGAAAAAATAATGTTAAAACACTGACAATGACGAAACTTGTGATATAAATATGTAGTAATGTACGCAAACATAGCTGGCCATCCTTTTCAAGCTTGAGAATGAAAGAGAAATGCTTGTGCACAATCAGAAACTTGCAGCTTTTAGTTTACATCCAGACATTTTGACAGTGTATTTTGTCTTCGTCAGAGTCGACTTGGATAAAGACAGAATAAGCTGCGGAAACATCGGTCTGTTTGAACGCTCAAAGCTGGGAGTTTATCTGGGAGCTCCAGCTCTTTCTGGGCGCTAATGCTGGGATTCTGCTGAGAAACACCGTCTATTCATTGTTGGAGGAAACATGGTGAAGTCCATTCTGGGTCACTGCAAATCAGCCGCTGCGTGGAAATCTGCTGCAGCTGAAGACAGCACCATTACACTGGAAGTTGATATACTAGGTCACATTTTATACAGTTTTGTGGAAATACTGCTATAAGCTCATGTGGTCGAAGGATTGCCATGGTAACCGATGCTGAACACCTAACCTGCTCCGCAGCAGGTTACGTTCAAGAGATTAACTCATATAAAAGCACGCCTACTGAACAACCAAAGCTCCGTGTGCTGATCAGACGATACTGATACACATGATTAGTCTGTTCTTTCAGCTGCAACCCTGACAAGTGAAACTTGTGAGCAAATAAAAAATAGATTATTAAATACGTCAGAGTCGTGTGTTTACAGTTGGACTGTATGGATTGATTTGCCTTATTTTGCTGAGTGATTACAAGATATGAAAGAAAGCCTGCTCACCACTTTGAATTATGTTATATTTATTTTTTATTTTTTTCACACTGCCAGGGTTAGGGACACTGTACGAACATTTATCTGTATTACACGCTACAATTTCCCCGAAGGGAATAATGAATTATTTTCTAATTTTCTATTCTGTTCTATAAGAAACATATTAATTTAACAGCATAATCAAAGTAATAATAGTCAGATCTGCTCATTCTTTTGCTGGAGCAGTTGTATGGTAAACGGGCTGCCATGCAAGGTGCTCTGGAGGTCAGTATTTTGCTCAAGGACACTTTGACATGTGGACTGCTGGAGCTTCTGAAGTAAAATGTGGATGACCTCTTCATACGCCCGAAGGTATCCTACAGCCAGCTTTAACAGTCATTAGTGTGAAAATAAACAATTTATAGATATCTAGAAAACAACTTCATTCAAACCGTGGTACAATGTGTTATCAGATTTTCAAACAGATATTTAGCATATTGCACATAATACTTTCAGTAAGTAACTATATTAAATTTAATCAGCATTAATCCACAAATCATTTGCACATCATGTTCATCTTTTTGGCCAATATTATAGGACACTGATGACAGCAGGACATTTAGTGAGACTGGAAAAATAAACTATAACTATATCAAAAAACTATAAACTAACTACTGCTTCTGTTATCAGTGACATCTCAAACATATTGAGAAAACCGCTGGTCCATAGCGGCCGTGTATCACCACTCAAACCTATAATGTTAGCTAGCGTTACTAAATACATGTGTAGCATTACGTGACCTCTCTGTTCTGCTGGTCTTGGTTGTTTTTTCATGACATATAAACATAAACATGATAATATAAACACATAAACCTTTAAATATAAACATAATAAAATGAGATTATATTTCATTAAGTTTGCTAATTGTCTGATAATGTAATGAACTGGGTTTGTTATCTTATAACAGAACAGGTGACGGATGTTTTTTTACGGTTTATGTGGATAAAAAGTTAAAAACAGGCAACGTTACAAATAAAACTTTAAAACACTTTGCAAACACTTTAAAAACACGCACATACGGCTGGCGGTACAATGAGGTGGTTGGTTCATTGATACGGTATGTTTCAGTGTGCAGTTATGGAGGAAGCCTGTCATTCAGCGGCCTTCTTATGTTAACATTACACCATGTTGCCTCTCACCATCCCGTCATCTGCCGCTTTTCCCTTCCTCACGGCGAAGGGCGAGGAGCTCCCACACCTCGATGTCTCGCCACGCGTGACGACGTTCCTGCTGCCGTCGCTACGGCGACGTTGACAGTTAGGATCAACAGGATAGGTTTGTCCCGCCCTGTTTGTTAGCGACACTGGTCCGACCCACCTCTCGACCTGGGTCGTGACGCCGGGTCAGTCGATGCAGGTTAACCCTTTCATCACACGCAATCAACCCTGGTCGAGTCCTCGGTGTGAAACAACCGCCTCCTTTTTCACACTACATACCGAACTCAGATACATAGAGATAAGGTTAAAAAGTCATCATCCACTCCCTGTCTGTCCTCCTCCTCTTATCACTGAGAAGATGAGCTCCGTGGAGGAGGGATCTCACCACTGATCTCTGATGGTGTCGGTGGTGGTTAGAGTGGAAAGGGACTGCATGAGTGGGTTTTCTGTACAGCGTTCTTTCAGTCCTCACGAGCGACCAGTGCTCCACACTTATTAACCTTAACTGACCGCTCTTATATCCCGCCTCTTTTCACTCTGTGCTCTAAAAACCAGAACTCCTAACGGCATCTGCAGGAGTTCGCAGATCGGAGGAAAACAACCAATCAGAGCTGATCTGGAGTCTGCTGTTGAGCCGCCATCTATGAGCAGCTGTCAGTCACTCGTTAACTCCAACCGAACGGTCAGACTAGGCAGTGCTGGTCAAATATGAATCAATATGCTGAAACAGAAAGTCTGTGACCAGGCAGCTTGTGTTGGATCTCAGCGGAGACCAGCAGAGCAGAGCAGCGAGGCGAAGCGCTGCCCTAAAGTAGGTTCTGGTATTATTTATTTTGATACACCCAATGTCTTCCATCCCGATGGGAAAGTTACCCACTAGTAGTCCCTGCTGTCAGCGTCTTCAAGTTATACTGCCTAGAGCCCAGAAACTATCGAATACACGCTGCAGCACTCGGCTAAATGCAACCATCGACACGTTTCTCTTTGTCAGGCTTGTCCGACTTAGCAACAGTAACTAAGGGGGCGGGACTTAGGATTTTCAATCGTATGATTAGCTGAGCCAGTTTACGCCTACCAATGTGTGTTAATGAACTCAGAAGCAATGTCCCGTGCTTATTATTTATTATTGGTTTATATTTTCAACAATACTGCTGTCAAGTTTGAAACAGCCTTCTGCAAGTAAATAGAAGGAACAGATCTCATTATTGAAAATGAACAATCATCTATGCTGATATTTAAATACCAGAATACCCCTCCCTGGCTGTTATATGTCCATTAAGCTGTAGATGCCTACATTACGGTTGTAAAATGAAGTGTGGAGATAATATAATAATTACGTAGAGATTTATATGCATTTAATGTTTTAACATTGCTGCTGTCTTGGCCAGATCACATCACAGATTTTTTAGGCGTTGCTTTTACTGCTGCAGGATGCAGAAGGTGACTCATGTTTGTGTTGTCTTCCACCTCCCCAGCCTTCCCTAACTCCCCCTTTCTTCATCTTCCTTCATCATCAGCTGACCTGTTGTCTCTCCTTTTGTTCCATTTTCTTCGTCCTTCTCACTTTTCTCTTCTTCTTTTCTCTGGCTCTCATTTCCTCTTTCCTCCATGTACTTTGCTTTGCAGGGCATAAACACCAGTGGGGGAACACCAAGATCCAGCAACAAAACTGTTCATGACATTTAAACTCTGCATGTATCCTACAGAGTCTGCTCGGTTTTAATTAGACAGGGACTCCAACAAGCATTTGGAGGCAGGCTGCACAGGAAGCCATGCAGCATGCTGCTAAGGGCTGCCTGTTCAAAATGAGATGGCAGCATGAGGAAGATACGTTAAAGGTTTTGTAAATGCAGGTAGGATGAAGCCTCCACGCCACCCACCCTGCCCGTCAAGTCTGTGTGTATGTATGTGTGTCCTTCACCATTTTAACACAGAAAAGATGTATGTTAATGAAACCTGTTGTGGTTCCTCATGACAGTGGTGCAACCCACACGTCCAAATCTGATGTTAGTGGGGTACCGGAGAGTATCACCGTTTGAAGCACAGGGCCACTGACTCTGCTGCGGTATCTGAAGCGTTCATTGCAAATACATGATTTACACATTATATTTTTGGCCACACAGGTGCCGTGAAACATGCTGAAAACACATCGCTGACAGATTATAACAATATAAGTTGATTTGGAGAACATGTTAGCAAACAGGTACTGAATATTCAGTTGATATTCAGACACAGAGCAACATCAGCATTTATTTGGAGATGCGCTTGTGTCCAGTATTCTCTCTCTTATAGCTCTTGTTTGGTCTCCTCCAACTCCTGAGATTAATATCTGTCTCTTAAACTGCTGAATGCTCCATTAAGTTCACCAGCTAGTCTCTCACGTCTGCCTGCTGTTACTCTTTTTGGATGTTTAAATAATGAAGTCGATGTATGGTCCTATACGGTATGTGTTTAAAACAGAAGAAGATAGCTAGTTTTATTTTGCTACGTCACGCTGTAGCCAGACCAACCTTTGAAATAATCTGCAGTTTGTATTTGAAATGGTAAACTTTGCCTCTGCATTAACATCTGAATGAAAGAGGGATAACATTATCTATTACACTATTTATTATCTATATTATCTATACATGATAAGGTATTCAGACACACTGTTGGGTATAACACTGCTTCATAGCATCAAGACTGATTTATATCAAACTGGTCTCTAACAAGTGTCATCAAACCCCATATACAATGATATATTGCCCCAGACATAGCTGCTGTAAATGATCTTGTGATTTTAAGGCGGTACAGTGTGTAGGATGTGACGGCATCTGAGCCGAGTACCCCTCCGCTCACGCCTCTCTTTCTAAGACTACACCAATGTGAGCCGCCGAGTCCAAAACCACGGTAACGCCACCGGCCTCGCTCAGAGGCCATAATAACTACTTTACACTACACTACGACAGAAGCATGGCGGCTGGTGAGAAACGTGTTTTATCGTTTATTAGTTTTTACCATACCGTTGTTAGCAAATGGTCTTTATTTTTTCATATCGGCTATTATTTGTTAACTTAAAAAACACCTATAAGCAACAAACGTGCCAACCAATCTTGATGTTAATGAGGTGTCCTTACATCCGGCTGGACTGGCGGCGGCGGCGGTGCTGTATTTGAGCGTAGCGATGTCTTGTGTGCGCTCTCATAAACACGCTCTTTCCATCTTCCTCTGAGTGTTGGTGTGAATTCCCAGCAGGCGGTGGGATCTGAGAAAGGCTCTTGGAAGGGAAGATGAGACGCTGTGACCTTTCACCAGCTGTGGCTTCTGGGAGATTGTTAAAGGTGTTCTCTGGAGTTTTATATGCTTTACAACATTGACATTTGTGTACCTTGCAGCGGCTCCTCAGGCAGTTTTTGGCTCTATGCTAAGAAATAATTTCTTATCACAACAGCAAGTAATGTGGAGAGGGTATTTTTTACAACTGACACAGTAAAGAACATCCTCAAGTTTACTGTGGATGTTATATCCTGCTACCGTGCAAGATTTAATGCCCCAAATGGTATTTAAAAAGTGTTCACTGAAATAAAAGAAAGCTTACTCACATGAATTTGGACTAACTGGTGAAGCGGTGGACGTGTGACAGGAAGCTCACAAGTTTCATCCATGCAATAGCAAATGTCCTCCTGACGGCCGTCTGATGAAATGTTCAGTGTTTGGATCTTGGAGGATTGTGAAAAGAAATAATTCCTAATATGGTGATTACAGCCTTAATCCTCCAGGAAAGGATTAGTTTGAATATTGTAGGCAATTTTGTTTGCAGACCTAACGTTTCCTGTTTTTCTCTGCAGGTCAGAGGTCAGTGAAGGCAGCGGCACCAGCAGGTGGAAATGATGTCCATGCAAAGTAAGTGGTCCGTCACCACAGCAGCCAGCTCTTTTCTGTCTGGTATACATCTAAAGCACAGAAACCGTCAGTAATGTGTAGCGTCTAATGTTCCCTCACTCAAACTGTCACTGTGGCTAAGTGGAGGTGATAATGATGGCCCATCTTTGGGCTGACTGAGGTGCTGGTGCTACACATCCTCACAGCTCTGACGATGAAAAATGTGAAATTAGAAATCCTCATGATACTATCAGCACAAACCATTCGATTTCTTTTTTTTTCATTTTTGTGTAGTCAGTGCAGCTATAGCTATTTTACAGACATCTGATATTTTACCGCTGAGTCCCATAACATGATTACTGAATGTCCTTTCTGGTTTTGGTATAAACTTCACTACTCTTAGTATGTGTTCAGCCTTGAGGCTATGGCTCCATTGTATTTAAAAGCTGACCAGGTAGCTGCAGCATTATATTTCTACTAAAAAGTAATTTAAAAAAAACAATTGGGTGAAACTGTAGTGTGTTTATGAATCTGTAAATCTGATTCAGTGTCATTTAGACTAATTCTGACTCGCTGATAGTAAACTGTTTGATAGATATTACTTTTCTGAGACCAGGATCATGACTGTATTCAAGACCAGTAAACATTTTATTGTCATCTCATTTCTGCTTTGTCAACAAAAAAGGGGTTTTTGATATTACTGATCCAGCTAGTGTGAGCATGTTTTGGAAAATTAAACTAGAAAAATACTAAAGTTGAGTAAATTTCATTGTTGTTGCTGTAGCTAAAATATTGTGCTTCAATGTCTTCTACAAAGACTACAAATCAACCAATCAGCTACTGTATGCAGCATTATTGCACTGAGCAGATTAATAATTAATCATTAATTAATATCAAAATTCATATTCACAATTAATAATTCCAAATTATTAATTGTAAGACAAATTATCATAAAATGTGAAGGAAAGTGGTAACTTCAGAAATTACCCTCAGTTAACTTCAATATCAGGATTTACTCGGGGCTCCACCCAGTTTTATAAAAACAGGGAGAAATAATCAAGTAACCAAGTTCTTTATAAATGAAGTGTTTATTTGACTACAATTCGACTACACTACGAACATAATAAACTGTAATTGAATGAATGATAAAACAATGATAGAATCGAATAAAGATTAATTAAAGGAATACAGAAAATACAAACGAACATTCATGGATCAAACAAATTAAAGATGACCAGATCAATTCAGTGGCTGATATCTCTCTGATTGGATTTAATACTTGTCTATCCACTAAATTTAGTTTTGGTATTAATGTACCATTCAAACAACAGAGAGGAGGAAGACCGAGGATCAGTTTCAGGTTAGAAACTTAGACCTGGTCTAATTCAGGTTCAGAGTCTGTGGATGGATTCCCTAATTCTTCCTGTGTCTGATATTAATTGTAAAGTCTGTAACTGAGTTATTAGTTGACTATGAATTGACTATGAATTGGTAGAGAACAGGATTCTCCTTCATCTGAAAACTACTCTGATTCTTTAGTAAAACTTCCTTTGTTAGATTAAACTAATTAAACTAATTTCATTAAATTAAACTGAAATCTGGGCTTCATCTCTTTCAGATACAAACCAAACACAAGACATCAACCACTGAATAAAACTGATCAACTGAATTAAAATGAATCAAACAATCATGTAACACAGATGAATCTTGTAAACAGAGTTGATTATCAGGAAATGAGATAAGATCTGAGCATGTGTAATAAAATGAGTTGATTTATGCATGGCTCAGAATCAACATAAAATGGTGTGATTCACTTCATCTACTGTAGATTAACATATATATCAAATATAAGATTAACTAGGCATTAGTGTGCACCCAGCTTTATGTTTAAGATCCCCATAAATTGGTGAATAAGATGCACATGTAGAGTATTGATGCAGACAGATATAATGACCTGATCAGCATCAGAGAAGGTTTTAGTCTATAACAAGCAAATATTTTAACTTTCTTTGGTTGAATTCATGTCACCAGCTTCCTGCCACTAGAACATGTTAGTGAAGCATCAATAAAGCATTAATAAAGCTTCATCTTATCTTATCTTATCTTACACATCAGTTCATGTCCACTGTAATGTCAGAACCAGATTGTTCTGCCTCCATCATGTGTCTGTGTTTCACCACTTCTCTGCCAGAGAAAGACCAGGTCTCTGACCTCAGAGACCTTCATCTGGTCAGGACCAGACTGGGTCGGTATGTGGTGAGATTCACCAGGCTGGTTGGAAATGAAGAGTCTCACCACTTAGAGCCCTGAGAGGTCAAACAATCAGTTTCTGGAAGGATGGAAAACTGTGGATTCATCATTATTTTCATAATCACATTTCATATTCTTCATCTCTCAGTCATCATCCGCTACACATAGCAGTGTTACACATCGACCAGCAGGGATGCTACAGTGTCCAGAGGCCTGTTTCACAAAACCTAGATACTGGATTAAGCTGAGATTTTCCAGTTATCCTGGCTCAGTTTAGCCTTGGCTCGGTTTCATGGAAGCAGTGTCACATAAGTTACCATGGAGATTTATGCTGTGCAGCTAACCTGCTCCAGACCAGGCTAACAGCCAGGCTTCATTAATCCTGGTGTCTTATCAGCCAGCAGTCACTCTGTTCAGAGTCCATGATCCTATCTGTGCATTTTACCTTATTTTTAAGTACTTAACTGAATACATATCAGCATTCAGTTCACTACTGATATTTTAACATTGTGATCGTCATTTATTTTTATTTTCACATTCATGTAATAGTTATTATGGTTTATGGTGATATTGTGTTTATGAATACTGCTGTTTGATGAATAAATTATTGATCAAAAATGGCTGATAAAGGTCACTGGACTGTATATTCATGAAAAAACAGGGAGAGGACACCACAATGCTTTTTGACCTTATATATTTCTCGGATCATTTGTCAGCTGGGAGAGAGAGAAATAACAATGATTAATACATTGTGTTACTGTGTATGTTACAATGTACATTGAAATTATTACTTAGGTTACTTGTCTTTTTAATCCCATGGTTTGTTGTTTTAGTGTGTGTTGTACAGACATCTGACAGTTTGTGAATTATATAAAACACATTTCTTCATTTTGCACGGTGTGGGTGTCCTACACCTAACACTCACTACGATGCCAGTCGCAGGCTTCTAGGCTGTCCAGCGTCTGGGTCCTGTAGGCTACATCCAGCCTCCTGTCTTTCTTTCTGTATAAATAATTGTCCTAATAGGAAACACCATGACAATTCCTGCTGTGCTAATTAATGCCTTTTAAAGAACTTGTAACGTCTGAGAGGAACTGGACTCAGGATCAGAGAGGGTAAAAGTTCAAAATGATCTTTACTTAACAAAGGTCGGTACACAGGTCGGCAATCAGTAAGGCAACCAGATCCAGAAATCGACAGGCAGAGAGCAGAGTCCAAAAACAAGCAAAGGGTCAAAAACACTGAGAGGAAAAAACGCAAGAACTATCATCACCAAAGATCAAATACGAACTGGCAACTCGACGAAGGGAGGACACACATTTTTACTACAGGGGGATCAAACGAGACTCAGGTGACACAGTCAGGGGCGGGAAAGACAATCAGACACCTGCTGCTCAAAGGAAAGTAGGTCAGGGGGCGTGGTGACACACGAAGGCAGGAAGCGCAGTGATCTGAAACGAGAGGGAAGTTAGTAATGTCAAAATAAAACAGGAAATGGGAAAACAAAATGAAAGGACAGAAAATAAAAGGTGACCTAGGATCTGGTTGACCTGACAGAACTGACGAACTACCAGATGTCTGTAGGCTTACTCCATACACTTAAAAATAGGGTGAAAATATAAATATAAATATAAATGAGTAAAAGTGATTTATTTAAATGAGTCAACATTTAAAATCACAAGAAAAACCTCGCAGGACTTGGACCTAGACATGGGGATAACAAGAAAGACTAAGGGGATTAGAAAGAGAAGCATGTATGAAACATAATGTATTAATATATGGTATCATTGTATTATAGCATTGTGGAATAGAGGTTGTTATTAATCTTCATGGTAAATTTCCTAAATGATATATTAACTTCGATCGCTCACCTTCGAGGTGAAGTCAGTGAATGATTTAATTATGACAGTTTCAATTAACAGTGGCGGTGAGTGAATGTTATATTATAGGCTATTTTTAGGCTACTTACACACTGAGTCGGTCTTATTACAGCAGCTTAACGTCCTCTTAATCTTCTATTGGTCGATGTTGCTCACTGGGTTTAAAGTATGAGGAATGCATTTACTCCATTTCAGCATCAGTAAATCTGTGATCGACCTCATGGACTGTTGAAGAAAGCAGTGAACGTCTATCTCTACCATCTATCTGAATTACTTACACCTGGCGCAACCTCGTCACCTCTCCTCAGCCTGATCCACGCCGGATGAACTGACTAGCCTAGGTCAAGCACCACTTTCTCTCTCATCCTGGATTCCAACTATCTGGTTCTACTCCATAGACTCTCATGCAATCCTTTCAGATATTCTTTATTTTTAAGCTGGTTTTGTGGATTTCAAGCTAGTCATTGTAACGACTGAGTCAAACAGGTCTGGACTCAAATGCACGACACAGGATTCAGGCAGGTGTAAAAAATGCAAAGTCTTTACTAGATCAAAAAGGGTTCGGTACACGGGGGTCAAAAACAGGCAGGCAAACAAAACCAAATCACTAAGCAGAGCAAGGCCAAAAAACAAGCAGAGGTTCAAAAAACACGAGGAGTCTAACACAAGGAAAGAAGGCTGGAACGCTTCCTTACGAGGGAACAAAGACGAACTGGCACAGAAGGAAGGAGAGACTCTCATTATATACCAATGGAGGGGAGAGACTAATGGATGGACACATCTGACAGATGGACACCATCATGGGCGGAGCTGACAATCAGACACAGGTGGACGCTGATGAAAAGTGGGTCAGGGGTTGTCAATCAAGCAGGGAGCGGGAAATACAAGGGCAGGAAGTGAAGTGCTCTGAAACAAGAAGGAAAGTTAGTATAACAAAATAAAACAGGAAGTGCAAACATGAGTGAACTGACAAAATAAACAGGACTTAAGTAGTAGTCTTACCGCTACCCGGTTCACCACTTTGGAAAAATGGGAAACGGGCCGGCAAACCTAGGAGCCAGCTTATGTGATTCCAAGTGTAGCGGAAGATCTCTGGTGGACAGCCAGACTCTCTGACCCGGCTGATAGGAGGGAGCCGGGACCCGGTGACGATCAGCCGCCTTTTTCCACCATGCTGAGCTCCTCATTAGCATCTGACGAGCTGCCTTCCACACCCGAAGACAGCGGCGGATGAGAGCATGAGCTGAGCATATTCAATCCAAATCAGATGCTTACTCCGTGACGCTGAGATACAAGGCATCGTAATCCAGTCTCTATCTCTTGATTTAACCTCTCACATTGACCGTTCAACTGGGGTGAAAACTGGATGAAAGACTTACGGAGGCACCAAGCAGGGAACAAAACTCTCTGCAGAAACGGGACACAAACTGAGGTCCCCGGTCCGACACCACATTCCCAGGGAAACCGTGGAGGCAAAACACATGATGCAATTAAACCTCTGCCATTTCTTGGTGTAGGGCAACTTGGGCAAGGGTACTTACACTATGGTAAGTACGGCTGTGTTACCCTCAGAAGGTGGAAGTCCAGTAACGAAGTCTCGGGAGATATCTGACCAGTGGCGGTAAGGCAGTGGGAGTGGCTGAAGGACACCCGAGGGGGCCCGGTGCGAAGACACAAACAGGGCAAGCAGCTACAAATTCCCATCTCCTTCTCCATAGCTGGCCACCAGAATCGCTGTTCAATCACGAACATGGTCTGTCTGGTTCCGGGGTGGCGGTAGAGGCGGGAGGTGTATGCCCAGTGGATGCCCTGGGAATGTAAGGGAACTGGAACAACCAGTTTGTTAGGGGGGCACCACTCAGGCACCGTGACATTAGTTAATGCTTCCCTGACTCTGCTCTCAGTTCTCCACGTAACTGCGCCAACCACACAGGACGGAGGAATGATTTCGGATGGAGACTCTGGAGCAGAGTCAGGGTTGAAAAGACATGACAGGGATGATGATGATTACTGCTGATTTGCAGCTGTGTGATCAGGTGGGTTGATGGGAGGGGAGTTGCTGGCTGGTGGGATGAGGTGTGGGCAGAGTTATGGAAAAGTACTCAGTGCAGGCATGAAAAGCAACCGACTGTGACAATACTGTATGCCTTGCTTGTCTACAATGTTGTTTGTATGTATTCCTATTGATTTTAACATGTGTGTGTGTCCTTTTCCAACTTATAAAATTCATGTCCTGTTTTATGTTTTTGTTGTGGTGTATATAGGTGGCCTTCTGTAACACCATGGCTATAGGGAAAACTGAACTAAACTAGTAGAGGTAGTGGTAGTAGCAGGAGTAGATACAGTAGTGGTGTTACTAATACAGTATCTGATCTGGGCTATGTGCTGCTCCCTGCAGTGAGTGAGGCGGACAGTGTGGTGAAAGTGGCCGAATGGCAGCAGACCTACTACGCCTCCGACTCTGGAATCCAGTCAGGGGCCACCACAGTCCTGGACGATGAGAGCAGCACTGAATACAGCGGCCGTAAGAAGTACACCGGTACTACAGCCAGTGCTACCACCGCTCCTGCTATGGCCACCGCTGGGGGAGGAGGAGACATAGCAGCTGGTGGACTAGAAAGTCCCACTGGTGAGACTTTCAACAGTACTCTCTCTTTCTGTTCATCATCAGATGTGTAGTATTTATATATATATATATATATATGTATTTATATCTGTGCTGATCTTTCTTCTGTATTTATGGAATTGCAGGAATAAATGAACTGATGTGATATCATGTAATATACATTATCAGTCCATTTGCCGGTACATTAATTTTTGTTTTTGTTTTTTTTTTTGCCCATCAATCTGTCCAACACGCCAACCAACACCAACTACCACAGTTTGAGATACTCTATCTCAGTAAATGTGAAGAAACTTAGTTTTTGCCTCATTCCTGTCCTCTAATCACTGATATGCTCTGCTTCTGACCAATCACCTGACACCCATGGGAAGAAATAAAAAGCCTACTTCAGGATAAAAATCCCTCACAAATACAGTATGTTACCTGAAGGCACTTTCACAAGCCAAACTTTTGTCTGTTTAAATCAAAGTGTGATGTGGTTGAACCCCTGGTGCAGTTCATTTGGGCAGTTGTGAACACGTAATCGTGCTTTGGATGCGAACCAAAACAACTGGGCCGAGACCGCTTACGAGAGGTGGTCTTGGATCATTTCCAAGCGAGCCCTAGAGTGGTTCGATTGCATTGGGAACATAATTCAACCCAGTTGCAGGAAACAAACCAAAATGCAGTCAATTACATGCTGCCTGTGAGGGTCTTTGTTGAGATGGACACGGGGACCCGAAACATGAGTGGGAGAGGTCTGACCTGGACTTTGGCAGAAGTCCGATGTTTGCTTGACATATGTGCCAAAGACAACATATAAACAACAATAAAGTCCACAAAGATAGTGATGTTTATAAAGTCATTTGAGATAAACTGGCGAAGGGATTCATGCCCACAGTACATCAGTGCTGAGTCAAAGTGAGAAAAACTTTGACAGCAATATATCAAAGTCCTCGATTCCCTGCATAGCAGTGGCAGCTCTCAAGACAAAAAGTAAATTTGCTCCTTCATACACACCCATCAGCATATTATTATTATTATTATTATTATTTTTTTTTTTTTTTTTTATTATTTGATCTGTTTTAATTTGTGCATTGTGAAACTGAACCAGACTTACTAACCAAATGTATAAATTTTATTTTGATTCAAACTAGCCAAATGAATTATGGTTGGTGAAAGCATCCTTACAAACTTTACTGTCCTACTTATGCTGATAGTTGAGACTATCTCAGGCTCAGACTGACACAGTGATGTTTGTACTTTCAAAGCAAGTATATGTTAAGAATTACATATAGTGTACATAGAAAAATGTCAGCTACATGTGGACCGTAATGTGTGGGCTATAAAACCTAGCTATGTGCCATAATTCTCATTTTACAGTAGATGGTACTTTCCTTCCCCGGTAAACTGCCACAGTCCTCTCTACCAGTCGGGGAATGCAATAAGTACATTTCGTCAAATATTGTACTTTACTGTACTGAGGGACTTTACTTAAGTATTTATTTATCCTACTTTATACTTCTATTCCAGTACATTTTGGAAGCCAGAATACTTTTAACTGCACTTAGCTTTAGATATTTAAGATAATAGATTTTGCAAACACACACACACTCACACACACACACACACAAACAGTCAAATGCAAATGCCCAGAATTGGTTTCTGAACAGACAGTTTATTCATATAACAGATTAAATTGCATCCGCTACGTCTCCTTTGACCATACATTCATGCCCCTCAACACTGGTTACTGATGAGGGGCAGAGCTTAGTACTTGCCAGGATCATTTAACCTACAGCACTGAACTCATTTCATTTAACAATGAGGTGGCTAGAATATCTTGTAGGGTGTCTAACCTCAGACTGTGATGGTGAGCCACTGCCTAGGCTCCTCCTCGCCCGGGGATCACAGATTGTGGCAGATGAAAAGGATTGGATCACTGTGCTTCTAGTAAACTACCACAGCACCACCGGAGAAGAGTACCACTCACCGTCAGACCCTTTTCAGACCCCGCTGTGAATCAGCTGCTGCATCACTCAGCTCCACATCACTCAGCTCATGGTCCAGAGGCACCTCCTTTATGTCTGCCTCTGCCTGAAGACTGAAAGCGCTCATCCCCAAAGATGCACTCCAGGATGATGTCCTCTGGTTGTAACCGCTGGAAACCACTGAGCACTTCCCAGCGCATCTAGTGACTCTTCAAATTGGGGTGGCATGTGTCCTTTCTGGTCTTTGCATTGAGTTGGTGATAATCCATGCACATCCACAGAGTCCTATCCTTCTTCTGCACAGTCAGCTCAGGCTGAAACTCTCCCTAATGGTGTGTCTTCTAACAGGGGAATCTCATGTTGTATAAACTCTGTGCAGCCCAAATCGCTATCACTCCCAGCAAACATGTCCAGAAATGGATAGTTGGGTTGTCCTGTTGATGGCTTCCCCACTGTGCCCTCCTGTGTGTATACAGATACCTCCCTCTCCTGTGGCCCTACCTCTGGCAGTGCTACTGGGCATGGCCAGGTTATGCACACATCTGTATGGCCAACGTTAGCAACAGGGGCAATTAGTTCTTCTTACTCCATCCACACATAATATGTGGACACCAATAAGAAGCAACTAGTTAGCAACCCTTCCTCCTCCCCTAAAGCTTCTACTACTACTGCCTGAGGAAATCCTGAGGCTGAAACAAGGCACAAAGACCCAGCAGGTCCTACAACAGGAAAGAGGTTAGCACCTTAGCAAAACCTTCCATAGATAGGTAGGATAGGTAAGAAGGTAGATTGCAAAAAAAAAAGAAGAAAAAAACCCCACCTGGTGGATTACATTCATCCCAGTTTTGCCCAGCACCATTCTCCTTTTTTTGCTGTTAACATCATCAGGGGAGTTTTCCTCAACCAACAGTCCACACTGAGATGTAATACTCATGCAATGTAGTCCTGTGGGTCTGGTAAACATGCATAACATTTCATCATCCACCCATGCATGTAAAGGTACACAGGTACTCTGTTGAGCGTGCAGACTGTATGTTTTATCAGCACATGTGGACATGTCCATATACACTATTTACACATAGAATACAACCGTGTGCATGTTTCCCACATTTGTTAATGTCTGACTGGCTAGTCTTAAAACATGATGCTAAATTGAGTTGGTGAGAGTTAAATGGGCGCTGAGCTGTGCCCATAGGAGACACATGATGCAGCTGAGCCTTGTTACACATATGCTGTAGATGTAGTTGAGTCTAAAATACTAATATTAGTATTGTTTTAACACTGCACACTGACATCAGAGCCTTAAGCATAAATGGAATCACAGCCTATATTTTTGTAGCATTTTTATGCTGCTGGCACTTGTGCATTTAAAAATTAATGCATGCAAAATACAAGTGGTATAAGTGAATGCACAATAGCAGATAAGCAGCCAACGTATGGGAACGTGTTGGGCGCAGCTTGGGCTCCTTTTATTCTCAGAAGGGCTCTTCCCACAATGTAAGTCTGTTATTACTCACATGTACATTCAGTACTTAAATTAATAGACACTTTAACTTTCCTTAATCGGCTTCTACACATCAATAAGCTTCTCCTAAGGGCTCAAGATTTGACTCCTGTAAAGTCAAAACACGTCAATGAAACTGATGTAAATGGGTGATATGCCAGAGTTTAGAGAAAAGGCAGAATGAGAATAGTTGGTTATAGCTCAGTCAATACTCAGCTGAAATGTTCTTAATCTCCTTACTCTGGAATGAGATGATGGGAACTTCACACCTGAAGAAGCATGTAATGAATGTTTTTAATCATTATACCTGCAGCTAGTTTCTCCATTAGGTCTATTGGTCACACTTTGCCACAAAGGTTAGACTCAAGATTGACTGTTGTGATTATCTTTAAGTCCACATTGATGTGCACTGCACACAAATAAACAGGTGAAGTTAAATGAGGTGAAATAAAAGGTTGAACACACTTGTATTGATAGTATTATTCATCAATCCAAATATTCAAACAAAATAATTCCTCTCTCTTGGCTACAGTTCTTAGAAACAGAGGTTATTAACTGTGTTATTCAGAAATTATCATCAAGAGACTAAGTTGTGGCTTCTTGATGCAATTATCTTCGTATCAATCAACAAAATATCAATTAACAAAAAAAACTAATATTTGAGGGGTCAATCGTCAATATATGTGTTTTGAAGAATGGATATTCTGTTTTTGGGTTTGTAGGATGGATTTATTTACACTTAAGAACACAAGTTTAAGTCATTTAATGTCTTAGTTGCCTAATATTCTACTTGATGATTCAGTTTTCATGGTAAGTCAGGCCTCTGGATGTATCATGTATTTACTGAACCTTCAACTGGTACGCACAGATACAAGAGCAGTGCAGCTCAGGTGAACAGATAGCATTTGCATCTTATAGTACATCTGCATTTCATCAGCTATTGGCAATACTTTGTTATAGGCTGGGGTGTCATCCAGCAACCCCCAGTCACTAGGATTCAGGTACTGTGACCTACATACAGATGCCTGGAAGGCATCATGTTTGTGTCCTGTGTGATCTGTAGACCATCCGTGTGACTAAATCCACATCATGCTTGGCTCAGCTCTCCCACACCGGCACATCGAGGGTTATACCACTACCAGGTATCAGACCGAGACTGACTCCGATAGCTGGATCGGGCCAATGCAGTTCACTTCTATGTTTATATACTTACTATACATGTATACTGCACATTATAGACTGGGATTTGAACTCCATAGTTTTGACCCATTTGTTGCTGCATTACAGATTTTCACACTTGAATTTTAATTCATGTTCATTTTGAAGTTTTTTTTCCAAGTTGCTGGTGTACAATTCATTAATTAAAAAAAAATAACAACAATCAGTAAATTTTATATCTATTTGTTGCATTTTGTTTCACAAAGTATTTTATTTTATTCAACTAACCCGTGATGGGACCTGTGATGCATCAAGCATCAAAATTTGGACTTAGCTGCCTCACTATATCCCTCCCCTTTCCATTACTCTTGATCATGTTTTCTTCCAGTACACAGTAAATATGCTTTTAATCCTCTTTTCTTTGCAATGAAATGAGCATTTCCATGTCAGTGCTTCATTGCATTACACTCTGCTTCCAGTCAATTACCCAACACCCAAAGAAAATAAGCAATGTGTCAATGCAGAAGATAATCCCACAACAAGACCTGATGTCCTAGGCTTGATTATCACCTTTTCCCTCCTGTGTTTGAATGAAGACCCTTAATACCAAGCTGTTAGACTGTAGAGTGATACAGGGTTTGGTGCCCTAACCCTAACCCTCTCCATCAGCAGCCTTGTTGTGTTATTATAAACACATTGTCCTTCTCCACCCTGGTGATCTACCACTTAATTTACTCCTCACCGTGGACGGCCAGGAACTCCCACACCTCAAGTCTTACCACACATCTGTGTGGGTCAGTGTGTTCAACGTGCACCGTTATATCTGAAAACCATCCTGCATTGTTTGTTTGAGCTTTGCTATGGTGGCCTGTGACAGCGACCCACGTGTGCACCATTCACATTGAAATCGACCCTGGTCGATTCAGTCAGTCATCATGGGTTAACACTTTAGACACACATTCAACGCTGGTTCAACCCTGGTTGAATCCTCCGTGTGAAAGGGCTATTGAAGTGAAGAAGCAGGTTCTGGATGTTTTATCTGGCCAACCACATTGTCAGTAAGGACAAGGAACGTTTTGTTCCACTGGGAACTGAACAAATACCCATACATGTTCGGAGATAAAACAAAATCCCGGTGGGATCATCCATGGTAACAAGGCTTTGCTGTGCCTCCTCTCCCTCGTTGTTGAATCCAAAACACTTATGGGTGAGGCCACATACAACAGGTTATTATAAACTGTACGGACACAGCTGAACCTGTACTGTAGTGTTCCCGGTCCAGACCTAGGAGACTGTTTGCTTTGCTTCTAGACACTTTGTAATGAAGGTTTCACCCCGAGGAAAGGATTACTCCAGGACATCAGTTTGTCCAGTGCTGTCTGCAACTGATGCTTCTGGTCCCATGATGCCATTGAGGACTTTGTGTGTTTGAAGTCAGATATCTCATTTTGTGAGTGAATATCATCTTAATAAGATAAGATAAGATAAGACAAGATCATCTTTTCACATTTTTCCTTACAGGTGAGAAACCCTGTGTAATAACACATCATGTAATAACACTACATTATTTAATAATACTGCCAAAAGATATCAATTTAACCCCGAACTGAGACTGCTGAAGCCTCATATTAGCTCCAACTGTACTAAAGAATTCATTTCTGCAGGAAACAAAGTGTGGACCTGAATTGTGTACAGTTGGTTTGTGCTAGGAAGAGACTGCTTCATGGCAAGCATGGAGAGGCGGGAGGATTACAAGCCCCAGTCCACAATCCTTATCCTTTAATTGATTTACATCTGTAAATTACTGGAGGAGGCATTCAAGTTTCCATTCAATGTGTTATGAAATTTCTGTAGTGATTGATATTGACATTTCTGTTAGTACTTACATTGCAGGAAGAAGTTGGGAGTCATCGTCCCTCAGATAGACTAGGAGGGCACGAAGGGCCAGAATGCTTCTAATGTTGGCATCAGTGTGTTCCTTGTATAAAAAATTATTATCATTTTACAAATATTTTGCAGCACATTAAATGCTAAACAGTGTAACAGTTCTACCAATGTGATTTCTAACATCAGCTCACACATTGATCACACATGATCTAACATTCAGCTGCAGTTATGTAAAACATAATTCAAATTTACATAAACACAGAGACCCAAACAAGTGGTGGACAAATGGATGTGAACTCCACACTAATGCACTAATACATAAAATGAGCTAAGTTTTATTTTGGTGGGTAAATGCTGCTTCTTCTCAAGACCCAAGCCAAGTTTCCTGTGTCTTGCTTGCCACCTGCTGATAAAAGTGAAGGCGGTTAGCCCCAAGAGGGTTAGCAACAAAATCCGCCCAGACTCACTTAAGGTGAGCTGACCTTTATTATTATTCACAGTTCGGTGACAGTCGCTCCGCCGAGTGAACACATTTAGCCACCGGGCCAAACAACTGTTCTGGTGGAAACCCGATTTGTTTTTAATAATTAAACAAAGAAGAAAAGTGTAGGAAGAATAATGTTGGTCTGGTCCTTTAAATGTCTATACTCAAGATTTTCAGATATATGCAGTATAAAAAGCATCAAGTTCATATACACTTGGACAATTCAAAGCATTTTACTGTGGAGTCAGACTAGTCTCAAAATTCATGAATGCGCACAGAAGGATTCACAAATGTGTTTTGTGATTTATATATAAATCACTTTCTCCACAAAATAATTTTCAACGTACACAAAAATAATTCTTGTTGTATATAGATGGAAAAAAAAATCCACATAGAAAAAAATTAAGATTCATAAATATATTTCTGATGCACATACAAATATGTCTTGTTTTAAATAAATGTAATAGGAATCCACAAATGTATGTTTTTAAAAGTCTTAGCAGTTTTCATCAAAAACACATTTGGATGTTGTTGCATTTATATACAAACTGTTGAACCTGCATTTACAAACTGGTTGTCTTGTACAAACTGTATAAAGGTTTTAGGAGACTCCCCTGACAAGGACTGTTTTTCAACAGGAAGTTATCTGGAGCCAATCAGATATCTCCCTCTTTTTCAGCCAATCACATGATTTATGTATTATATATTTATGAGGTGAACGCAGAAAACTGAGGAACACCATAGAAAAAGACATACTGTCATTTGGGATAAGAAACTTTTGAAATTTGGAAAGTAGTAGTAGTAGTAGTAGTAGTAGTAGTAGTAGTCAGTGTAGCTAGGAAAGACATCCATCCTCTGACTGCTCTAGGTCTGTAGTTACCAGGATGTAGTAGTAGTAGTAGTAGTAGTAGTAGTAGTCAGTGTAGCTAGGAAAGACATCCATCCTCTGACTGCTCGAGGTCTCTAGTTACCAGGATGTAGTAGTAGTAGTAGTAGTAGTAGTAGTAGTAGTAGTCAGTGTAGCTAGGAAAGACATCCATCCTCTGAATGCTCGAGGTCTGTAGTTACCAGGATGTAGTAGTAGTAGTAGTAGTAGTAGTAGTAGTAGTAGTCAGTGTAGCTAGGAAAGATATCCATCCTCTGAATGCTCTAGGTCTCTAGTTACCAGGATGTAGTAGTAGTAGTAGTAGTAGTAGTAGTAGTAGTAGTCAGTGTAGCTAGGAAAGACATCCATCCTCTGAATGCTCTAGGTCTCTAGTTACCAGGATGTAGTAGTAGTAGTAGTACTAGTAGTAGGAAGGTAGCAGTAGGTAGTAGTTTGTGGCTGTAAAGTCTCATGAGGCTGTGATTATCCTAGAGATACTAGTAGTAGTAGTAGTAGAGGCTGTGATTATCCTAGAGGTAGTAGTAGTAGTAGTCGTAGTAGCAGTAGAGGCTGTGATTATCCTAGAGGTAGTAGTAGTAGTAGTAGTAGTAGCAGTAGAGGCTGTGATTATCCTAGAGGTAGTAGTAGTAGTAGTAGTAGCATTAGAGGCTGTGATTATTTTAGAGGTAGTAGTAGTAGTAGTAGTAGTAGTAGAGGCTGTGATTATCCTAGAGGTAGTAGTAGTAGTAGTAGTAGTAGTAGTAGTAGAGGCTGTGATTATCCTAGAGGTAGTCGTAGTAGTAGTAGTAGTAGTAGCAGTAGAGGCTGTGATTATCCTAGAGGTAGTAGTAGTAGTAGTAGTAGTAGCAGTAGAGGTTGTGATTATCCTAGAGGTAGTAGTAGTAGTAGTAGTAGTAGTAGTAGAGGTTGTGATTATCCTAGAGGTAGTAGTAGTAGTAGTAGTAGTAGCAGTAGAGGTTGTGATTATCCTAGAGGTAGTAGTAGTAGTAGTAGTAGTAGTAGAGGTTGTGATTATCCTAGAAGTAGTAGTAGTAGTAGTAGCAGTAGAGGCTGTGATTATCCTAGAGGTAGTAGTAGTAGTAGTAGTAGTAGAGGCTGTGATTATCCTAGAGGTAGTAGTAGTAGTAGTAGTAGTAGTAGAGGCTGTGATTATCCTAGAGGTAGTAGTAGTAGTAGTAGTAGTAGTAGAGGCTGTGATTATCCTAGAGGTAGTAGTAGTTGTAGTAGTAGTAGTAGCAGTAGAGGTTGTGATTATCCTAGAGGTAGTAGTAGTAGTAGTAGTAGTAGCAGTAGAGGTTGTGATTATCCTAGAGGTAGTAGTAGTAGTAGTAGTAGTAGTAGAGGCTGTGATTATCCTAGAGGTAGTAGTAGTAGTAGTAGTAGTAGCAGTAGAGGTTGTGATTATCCTAGAGGTAGTAGTAGTAGTAGTAGTAGTAGTAGTAGAGGCTGTGATTATCCTAGAGGTAGTAGTAGTAGTAGTAGTAGCAGTAGAGGCTGTGATTATCCTAGAGGTAGTAGTAGTAGTAGTAGTAGTAGTAGAGGCTGTGATTATCCTAGAGGTAGTAGTAGTAGTAGTAGTAGTAGTAGAGGCTGTGATTATCCTAGAGGTAGTAGTAGTAGTAGTAGTAGTAGCAGTAGAGGTTGTGATTATCCTAGAGGTAGTAGTAGTAGTAGTAGTAGTAGTAGTAGTAGAGGCTGTGATTATCCTAGAGGTAGTAGTAGTAGTCGTAGTAGTAGAGGCTGTGATTATCCTAGAGGTAGTAGTAGTAGTAGTAATAGTAGTAGTAGAGGCTGTGATTATCCTAGAGGTAGTAGTAGTAGTAGTAATAGTAGTAGTAGAGGCTGTGATTATCCTAGAGGTAGTAGTAGTAGTAGTAGTAGTATCCTAGAGGTCACCACAGGTCATTTTATACAGTGATCAATAAAATGGCTCCTATGGGGACTAACATCATCACACATGGATCCAGTTGGACTCATTGATCCACAAGTTTACAGTGATATCCAATTTATGCACTTACAAGGCTGTTTAGGGACCCCAGTATGCAGAAATATTCAAATACATTTTAGCACAGGCTAATAACACATTCATACTACATGCTAAAACACACTGCATGGATTTTTACCCCAAAGTGCATGTGATTATCATAAAGTGGGCATGTCTGTAAAGGGGCGCCTCGTGAGTAGCCATTGACCCATTTTTTGTGAGGCCTGCCTGAATCTTGGCAAACTTTAGCATGCATTTGTAGCATTATTTAGCATTCTTCCTGATAACCTAGCATAGCGTGGTTGGTATCAGTGTCTTCACTGTAGGTTTAGCCTATTACAAGTCAGTCAGTCAGGTAAGGTGGCATGTAAACAGAGATTAATCCCAGTGGTCCAAATGAAAGGCCCATTTCATCCATGTAATGACATGTTAGAAGAGCATGAGCAATCCCAGACATTGACACTGATCTTCCCTTTTGTCATGTGAGTAGACATTGTACTGTACATACTGGAGGTTTCCTCCATTGTGTTCAGCGAAATGTTCTTCAGATTCACAAGTAGTTACCCTCAAAGGCTACTCAAGTTAAATTCACAGGTGATCAGCCCTGAGATTATTAAATTACTTATCAGACAATTATTCCTGCTTAGGCACAATTACAAAATGCCTTTAATGATGATAGCACCTGAGGCTCAACAAGAAATATCATTTTACTACACAGTTAGTGTATAAAAAAATCCTCCTTCAGGTTCAATAGCAGATGGTTATATTCTGCTCAGTTAATCTTGGCAATTATTCCACTGCTTCATCTTGTAAATCTTAAATACATAAATGCATACATAGCACCCTAATTAACTACATCAAGTTCTGCATGTGAAAAGCTGATTACTGTTTGGAGCCAAATAGCATTTGAGAGGCTCATCATGTGAGAGAGGAGTGGGGTTTCAGGGGGATGATCCTCAGATATTTATCTTGAAATGGTGTAGAGAAAGTGCACCTGCAGTGACGGCGGGGCAATATCTGCCAACTGAAACATCTCCACAAAGATAAAACAGATTGCCATTGAATTAAATTCTTTGTTCACTGATGATTTAACCCAAAATGTTGGTGATCCTGTGAATACCCCGAGGTTCGAAGTAAAATAGATCTATTACTGGATGGATTACCATCCCCATCAGCCTCAGGTGTACTTTATGTTTACTGGTAATTAGCAAATGTTACCATGACAATGAACTAAGCATATTAACATTTTATGCTGAGCATATTTTTTTTAGCATCCTGACATTAGCATTTAGCTCAAAGCCTCAGTGCACGTTCAGAGGCTGCAGCAGGTTCAGATTTAGAAGCAGAGTGAAGGTATCCGTCGGTAAAAAACATGGCTAGCTTGTCGGGAAGGAGGCTCTCATCACTCAACGTTAGCATGGCTTTTTCTGTGGTGTTCCTCATAGTCTTGGTGTCTTAACATGGTATTTTGGAGGGACCACTGATAATTTTTAGCATGTCTTGAGTGGTAAAAAGGTTAACTTTACCACCAAATTTGTTTAACAAATGGTATCAACCCAAAAATTGCTGCAATAATTTTTGAGACATAATAAAGTTGATCAGTTTATGAGCTAAGCTCATAAGGTTTAGGTGCTTCTCACATTAATCTCCAGGTTCCCAGCTTTCAGGTGATGTACACCACTTCTACTTGACATCTACTGTTGACCTGCTATTTCCATGTAAAGACCCCCTGTATCCTCTAAAAAGGTCAAAAATGGGTCTATTGTGCAGTCTGGAGATGCTGCTTGATGTGACCTGTGCTGCTCAGTCACCTTATATTAATCAAGGATGGATTATAGGATTAAATAAACAGTTAAATATGAAAACAGATGCAGACATAGGCAGTGGCTGCGCCTGTGTTTAGGTGTCTGCATCAGCTGTTCATTTGTGCCCCATGTTCACAATGATCAGCGTCATTTTCACTACTTTCTACTTTCACTGCTACTAAAACGTAGTAGTTTTAAGCCAAACCAGGTTGTTCTTTCCTAAACCTAACTATAGTGGCCTTGATGCCAAACATAAAGTGATCGGGGGGTTTGACAAAGCAGCAGTATGTGATGAGGTGTGGTGAGAATGTGTTGGATTAAACCAGATTGAGCCATATTTAGTGAAATTAAATCACATTTATTGTGGTCCATTCCAAGTCAATATTTATTCTTTGAGGAACTAACTAATTTAACACTCATTATCGTGCTAGTTTCATCTCCCAACATTAATTACACATTTATTAAGCATTATTTAACCAGTTCATTCAATTGAGTTGTGGTGTCTTCTTTGCTTAATCTCTTTTGCTTTCACACTCACACACACTGCATGAGGCTTTTGTTTGTGAAAACTCACTCATGTATGCACACACACACACACACACACACACACACACACAGTCTCACGTTCTCTATCTCCCTATGACAGATTTAGACGCTCAGTACTCACTAACCCGGGCTCAGCGCGTCAGGGCCGCCATGTTCCCAGAGACCCTGGTGGAGGGGGAGGCAGCCATGCCGGTCCAATCAGATCCTTCACAGCAGAGCAACGTGCAGCGTCTGGCCGAACCCTCCCAGCTGCTAAAGACAGCGATAGTCCACCTGATAAACTATCAGGACGATGCCGAGCTGGCTACCAGGGCGGTACCAGAGCTCACCAAGCTGCTGGCGGACGAAGATCCAGTATGAAGTACTGAGTTACTAAGAATTTGCATAACTTTCAGACACTTGCATTCCATTTATCCCGTTATTTCCTCTGCTCTGTAGGTTGTGGTGAACAAGGCGGCCATGATAGTCAACCAGCTGACCCGTAAGGAGGCCAGTCGTCGTGTGCTGGTGCAGTCTCCGGCAATGGTGGGAGCCGTGGTGCGCGCCATGACGACAGCGGTTGACATGGAGACAGCCCGTTGCGCGGCAAGCGTACTGCACAGCCTGTCACATCAGAGGGAGGGACTGCTGGCCATATTCAAGTCTGGAGGAATACCAGCACTGGTCCGCATGCTAAGGTAGAAATAATAATGATTTTAACTTACTAGTAGTGAGTCTACACAATAGAGATACTTGTTCATGCCCTTGGCAGTATGAATATACCTTAGGAAACTTCAATCTGCCATGAAGAGTGGAGCAGGTGGACCCAAACACAGGATACTGCAGGCAACAGGGACTAGAAGGAATAAATCTTCATATGAAACCCAAAGCAAAACTGATCATCAAAGAGCCAATGATCCAACAAAGACTGAACTGAAAACCAAGACTCCTAAATGACCCGGAGGTATCCAAGTGGCAGCCATGATAAGAGCTGGTGGAGTTCTCTGACTGCTCAGGAAAGGTGCTTCAATGATTCCTTTCTTATCTCCTTTAGCCTGAAGAGCAGTGGAGCATCCCTTACCAAAGGAAAGGAGATAATGCTGCCAATACCTTGTGCTGCTCCTTCTTCACTGATGCAGCATTAGGCCGTCAATAACATCTGCTGTCGCACTACAGAAGTCCGAGCCCTACCTCCTAGAAAAAAAGGCTAAAATAACATATCCAAAATGAACCAGGAATAGCTCCTCAACCATAAGGCCGATGTGCACATATCAGGTCTCCTTAGAGGTAATAAGCTAGGTGTGGATGTGAGCGTGAATGGTTGTCTGTCTCTATGTGTCCTCTGATGGACTGGAGACCTGTCCAGGGTGAACCCACCTTCACCCAATACCAGCTGGGATCGGCTCCAGCCCCCCGACCCCTAACGGGATAAGCGGTTGAAGATGGATGGATGTATGGATGGATGGATGGATTATATTATACAGGGACCTCTCTGCAAGTATTAACCTTAAACAAGGACAATAAGCCAAATCCATTCTTGAAAAAGGTGATTTTTAACAATTCCTTATGATAAATTAATTATTTTCTATCACGTAAGTAATTTTGTTCATGTCAACCTATGGTACACGCTTGTCTTCTGAGCATCTAGTAGGCTAGAGGAACTGGAGACAAAACTTTCTACACCAAGTAGATCATAAAGTCTGTAGTATAATAATGACTCATAGAAAGTGGTTGAGAAATGTAGATGTTACAGTGCTTTTTATCCATAAAAACAACAGCTCCCCGTTCACTGACTTCATATTGGGTTACGGGCCAGTCTTGCCCTGTCCAATATGGCGCCCACGTTGACGGGCGACAGGCAAAGGGCAGAAGCCTCCACCGCGGCGCCTACATACTCTATATATGTCTATGTGTATCCCAGCCTATCTCTGTGGTGATTTATAACCACTGCTGACATGTCACTTACTAAAATCTGCCGCTTTGCGTGAAAATAACATATGTTTTGGTTAAAAACTTTACACCAACATAGATTTATGTCAGTGACTGTAAAATGTGAAGTTTGACTGTTTTGTTTCCCCATTCATAGTGTAGACTGTGCATTTCAAGTCAAGGAGTTTATGAAGCATGTTATTGTAAACTAATGGGAAAATCATCATGATCTTTTGATCACAGCTTGTTCTTATATTTATGAAATTTATACCTCTATAACTTTATTGTTAAAATACTTCATAATAACACAGTTTAGACTACATACAGTTGGTTTAGAGGTTACGTTATGTTTAAGCTACGTCATGGGTTTGCCCCCAGCACCCAGGGCGCTTGTTAATTGTACATTATGCATAAACTGATTACATCCTTCTTAGGATGTGTCCTTATGTTTTGGACAGGAATCCTTACTTTAATTAAACAGCGCTGAGTTTGTCACTGTAGCCTCCTCATGTTAAATAAAAAACAAAAGCATACATCCGTGGTGCCGTCAGACTCTCTTAGCATCGCCGTTGTTGTTTCCTAATGAATACTTATAACTCTCATTCACATCTGTCTTTGACCTCATGATATTGTCCTTACAGGTCAAGGAGAAGTGGTTAGGAAAAGACATAGGATGTCATTTTTTTACAGTTAGATTGGGTTAGGTAGGAAGTGCAGGTGGAGAGATGGATGGAGGAGCTCAGGTGAGGGGAATGAGGTGGAGAGGCAGGTGAGCCAGCAGGCAGCTGATTGGCAGAAGAAAGGACTAACGGGGCTCGCAGGATGTAGATGGGCAAAGGAGGGAAAGGAAGCACAGAAACACAGAAGTAAAAACCCAAACCCAGAAAACAGCTCAGTCCAGACTTCACAGAGTCTGAGGACTGTGACGCAGATCAACGTCAATGGTGTTCCTGGGGAAGGATGAGTGGAAGCCCATTGAGACGGGTCCTTTAAACCTGTAACAGCTGCTCTTTGACCACATGGAGACAACAAAAACACATTTTGAACAGATTAACACATCACTGTCTTTTAAGCTGATACGGTGAACAAACCATCATTTCTGACCACCTGATGAGTGGAAGTCCAAAGTCCATGCTCTTTTAGCTCTGTTTTTGGTCTCTACCAACTTGTAAAAGCAATATATGGCTCTTTAGCTGCTGCACTGGTTCTGAGCAGGTAGCGTTCGGTGTGTTTTTATGGCTTTGCCGCTGAGAACAGCTGCTTGTTGCGGCCAAGAGTAGCACCATGACAGCTAAACAACGAGCAAAACTCACTCACATAAAGCTCCATAAAGCTGCGACGAGCTGCAGAGTCAAGTGATCATTTCGTAGGTTCATCACTATGAGCACATTTTCATTTGATGCATTGTTGTTGAAGTATTTATTAAAGCCACTGTAACAAAGGGAGAAAAGAAAAAGGAAGAAACTTTGCAAATACTTGGTCATTTTTTAGCAGAGGTTCAAAGTGGGGCAACATTTGTTCAGATTGCCAGGAAGTGAGTTATTGGAAGCTTTCCACCACAACTTTGGTAACCAGAGGCCCACTAACAAACCAGGCAAAGAGGCTAGCCTTGGATTTTAGCACCAAATTCAGACCTTTCCAGCTCACAGGCAGGGCTGCAGAGTTAATCCCTAACACTGAGGCTTAACAGAGGAGGATAATTCACACTCATAATTGATTCGGGAGCTTAATTCATACAGAAATGAAATAAAATTGAATTAAAACTTAAAAACTAAAAGAGCTTCACAAGAAGCAGCCGATTTGGTGTGTGTGTGACTTCCATTCATGCTATCAGCCCTCAGCTCTTCCTGTTAATACATTCACCCCCCTCGCTGTCATTTTCTCAGGAGGTTTGATTTTGTCTGTAACCTCCTCCTGGCAGCTGGGATTAGAGGTAAGATCGGGCCTAAAAAATCCAGCCCGACCCGACCCAGGCCCGCGGGTATTAAAGCCCGACCTGGCCCGAGCCCGATCAATTAACTTGATTTGCAGGCCCGAGCCCGAAACAAACCTGAAACTTTATATTTTATTTGTGAGGACTCAGGAGGAGGAGGAAAGGGAGGGGATGCGTCAGTCAGACCCGGACAGAGCTCTGCTCCGGGAAAAGGGACTGGTTGCGATTTGTGTGATCACATTTGTGACGATGCCTGAGCATCATGATAATAAATTAAAGCCTGTCTTTGTAACGAATTCTCCCAGTTAAACAAGACTGTAAGATGCTAAACATTTATATCTTACCATACAGCGCCTTCTCTGTTTTATCCAAATTATTTATTTTATAACAAGTATTCCTTAGTTTAATATCCATACATCGTTTTAGTATACATAATAAATAAATATATATTTATTAAAAAAAGTTAGTAAGAGAGAAGCCTGGCCTGACCCGAACGTAATAATTGACATTTTGGGCCGAAATTCGGGCTCGGGCTAAAGATCTTACCTCTAGTTGGGATACATATGAATTTTGATGACTGCATAGAAGAAATATTTTAAATGTTTACACCAATGTGACCAACCATATGTAACCCCAGTCCCATGAAGCTAGTTAATTCAGGGGGTGTTATAGTGCAATAGGACGGGGCCTGAGTCCGACTAAAGGTGGCGCTTACCTGTGACACTGGTTAATACTGTAATGTAAAATGACTGGGCGGTGCCTCCAATAATTTATCTGATGTAACCAAATGTATAGTTACTATCTCTGTATACAAAATGAACGATCAAATGACTCTGCTTATAATTACCACGTCAAATTTAGTATAATGAACATAGGGCATTTATTGAACTTCAATTTAGTAATCTCTTAAGCATTAAACTGGTTCACTGTTGACATTTAAATTAATTACAATTCAAAACTCTCACCTGATACTGACCACAAGGCTCTCACTGTGCAAACAGTATGGTATTGTACAACATGAATAAAGGAAAAACCCAAATGTCCTTAGCCCACACTCACGCACACATTCACACAGGGCTTAATACAAACTACCCCGTTGTAGGCCCAGTCGATGCTTGTGAGCGGTGGGGCCAGAAACCAGACGGCCAGTTCACTGGGCTTAACCAACATAAAAAAAGGCACGTGCAAAGACTTAGTTCTGTACTTACAGCTCCAGCGGACAGTCAGTAATGCAGACGAGCAAAATAACAAGCGATGCAGATGGAGTGTCACAGAATGGAAGTGTGCAGACCCGTTTCAGGAACAACTCAGTCCAGCAGTTAGAAGACTCTCTCCACTGGTCCAGGTCTTTCCCGGTCCTCCTCAAAGTCTCTCGCAATCACACGTCGCGGCTTCAGGCGGAGCGTAGCCACGTAGCTTCGTGCAGCATTTACCATAAAAGTCTCTCTGTAGCGGTCCAGGTCTTTCCCGGTCCTCCTTAGACTTTCGGCGGCCACAATACACTCGACGACAGGACGGCTAGACTACAGGACGACTCACCGTCGGTCCTGGAAGTTTAAAGAGTTAAAGTCGGGTTTTCGTTGCGCTGGTCCAGTTCGGACGCAACACCGTCTCTCCCGCTGCCAACTCCCGTTACCTGTCTCTCTCCCTTCACTAAGCCCCTCCTCCCTCAAGAAGGTGAGACTCTGATTAGCTAAAAAATGCACACAAGCCAATCAGGGAGGAGAGACCGAGTGATTGACTTCCCAGGCTGTTATCAAGCTTACATGCCCCATACACACAACGTGGTCTGCGCACCCAACAAACTATGATGGTCACCAAGCCATCCTGTACCCCTGACTGGTTTCAACATTTGTAACATATTTATACATTAACTTCAGCCCTTTTAACAGTTTTAATTATTCTTAAAGAAGTAGAAATAAAAAGCAAAAAATGAAATTAATACAACACATTTTAAACCCTCATAGAAACAAATGAAATGCAATGGCTTCATATAAATGAAGGAAATATTAGCCACAGGGCTACACATAAAACAATTTCTCATCTACTTTTCTATGAAAAAAAAACATTATTTCAAAATACTTAATGAGACGATTTGTATATTTTCATATCTGAGAAAAATTTGGGATTAAATGGTTTATGTCAAAATTATTTCTCATTACTTCTGATGCTGCTTACTTGTGATGTTCGACAAAAAAACTAGTTTGTTCACCGTGAAAGTTCATTTGTGGTCTTGTGAATAGCAGTCTGACACAATAATCTCAACTTCAGATCCACCTGCTACTTTTTTCTAATGTTATCATCGGGGATTATAATTGTTGATTCGGTTTTCTTCCAATGACCCAAGTGTGTAACTTAAAGGATCAGTGTGTAGGATTTGGCAGCATCTAGTGATGAGGCTGCAGACTGCGACCAGCTGAAACTTCTCCTGTGTGCCTGGTGTGTAGGAGAACTATGGTGGCTGACGTAAATACGCAGCTAGTTTATTGAGTTCCCTCGGTCAGTGTATACGATGTCTAGGGCTTTTATTGTGAAAGGTATGAATGGAAGGAGTGGATCTGGTAGCGCTGCCTTTGTGGAGGTTGGAAGTAGACATACATTTTGCCATCTTAGTTTGGACTACAGAGCCTCCATGTTGTTGTGTTACTCCGAACCAGGCGACACTATAGTGTACGTTTTGAATGTCCGTTCAGCAAAACTTGACTGACTGATGGTTTTATTCACGAAAAATCAACCTTGTTACAAAAGAAACATTTTGTGTAATATTTGCCTTCAGTGTGAAAGTACTTATGACAAAACAGATTAACAAATAGACACTGACATGCACAAAAAAAACATGTGTAAATGCCTTTATTTAGTCATAAATATTTGAATTTTGACATGATGACAAGTCAGAAAATCAGCAAAGTTATTACAGTTCATCCAGAGGGGACCATGAATGTCTGAACCAAAGGTCATGGCAATCCATTTATAGCTGTTCAAGTATTGTTAAAGTGGCAGACTGACCATCAACCGACCAACGAACAAAACAACATGCCTTGCTGTAGTGACAGCAAAAAGCCTGTTAGTAAAGGAACCGAAATCTGAAAACAGAGCCAAGGGTTCAAAAGGTTAAGAGACTGGAATGGCTTTTTATTGTGTAAATTGCAGGTATATTCACAAAGCAGTTGGTTTAATGTAGGCGGCTGGTTAATCCTGCAGTAGAATATGTTTGAAAAAATCCATAACAACCTTTCAGCATGTTGTAATTCAAGTGTTCAGAGAGAAAACTGGACTTCTGCTCCTCCTCAAGGCTGTTTTCAGACTTTAGAGGATCTAGTCTCTGATGGGAGACATTGACCAATCAGATTATTTCAGAGAGATAGAGCGTTCCTATTGGCTGTTCATCCAACAAAGGCAGATGTCAATCACTTGCAAACTCTGATCAAATGGTCAAACTAGGTAAAAGCAGGTATTTTAATCAAATATGAATTAATATTCTGTTACTGTAATGACTGACAGCTAAACTGTAACTACAAGATTATTCTGAAAACATCTGCGGAGAGAAATATACATTACAGCAACTGAATGTTAATTCATATTCGATCAGCGCTGCCTAGTTTGACCGTTTGATGACGGCTACTCGGAGATGGCGGGCTCACCGGACACCTAATGTCCCAAACGCTGCGCTTACATGGACACAAATAATCAGAATAAAGGCCCAATCAGATTAAAAATGCTTCATGTAAATTTGTTTCTGATCCGATACGGACCAATTGGAAAGAAATTTCATTCCGAATGAGAGAGGTGGTTTATCCCGATCGTTGTTCCGATCGGCGTCCACGTACACACCCGTTTGGATCACGTCTTCCTGGTTGGGTAAAATTATCTCCACTGAGCATGTGCGCTACGTCAGCCTGACGAGAGACAGACAACACAGGAGGAAGTACAGCTGCTTCTTCTACTATTTCCAGAAAATTAGACAACTCTGCTCATCCTCAAAGGATTTATTCTGATTAAACGCTCGGTGCACGTATACGCACGTCATGATCGGATCATTTTATTTTTCCATGTAAACAGTGGATTTGGAATTTCCGATCAACCAAGATTGAGATTGGATTGGAGAAATTAAACCTGGCTACTGATTACTTCACAAGGTGAACACTCTCTCACACATTTGCTTTCTCAACCGCTCAAAAGCTTTTTCCATCATGTCCTTGTAGAATGAGATATTGGTGACTGATAGAGGTCAGTAAATATCATAGATTACTGTATGCAGCTTGGAATTTGTTAATTTTAAGAAATCTCGATATCCTTTTCACTCTGTTTCCTCATGCAGTTCACCAGTTGAATCAGTCTTATTCTACGCCATCACCACCCTCCACAACCTGCTGCTGCACCAAGAGGGTGCCAAGATGGCGGTGCGCCTTGCTGACGGCCTGCAGAGGATGGTTCCCCTCCTGAAAAAGAGCAACCCCAAGTTCCTGGCCATCACCACCGACTGTCTGCAGCTCCTGTCCTACGGCAACCAGGAGAGCAAGGTGAAGGGAGGGCCTTGACATTGGGAAGGAGGTCTTTGTTGTGTCCACTCATTTATTCCAGAATTACACCTTCTACTTCCTGTTTCTTGTCAGCTGATCATCCTAGCCAATGGGGGCCCAGAGGGTCTGGTGTTCATCACCAGGAACTACAACTATGAGAAGCTGCTGTGGACCACCAGTCGTGTACTCAAAGTGCTGTCTGTCTGTCCCAGCAACAAGCCAGCGATAGTAGAGGCTGGTATGTTTAATCACAACCTGTATCACTGACTCAGTTTATACCTTGGTCAGTGCCCCTCCGGGTCTCATGCCGACACATGGGGCATCTTTAGCGCCTGTATGGGACGCACCAGGCTTTCACCTAACGCCAATCTACATCATTTTTTCGAGGGTTAGTAACACCAGTTACGTTAAGTACTATTGATACTATTGTAGTATTGATAAACCTAAAAACTAAGTAAACCTACGTTGGAAGTTTATTTTGAAAAGAGTGCGTATGCATGTAACGAGCGGTACCTAGAGAGTCATAGTGTTAAATGAAGGGCCACTGACCGAGCATCGGTATTTGCTGAGTTGGGAGTGAGAATGTGTTGACATCACTGTACATGAGTGTAGAGCATTGAGTGCAGACATACATGTCTGTATACATCTGTGTCCAGGTGGTATGCAGGCTTTGGGCCAGCATCTTACAGGCTCCAGCCAGCGTCTGATCCAGAACTGTCTGTGGACGCTCCGCAATCTGTCAGATGCTGCAACCAAACAGGTACGTAAAGATTCATCCACCACTACTAGTAATGCTGCTACCACTAATACCAGTAGTACCATAAGTAGGGCTTCCAGTACTAGGGGCGTAGGGTACAACCTACAGAACCTTCATTCAGATACTCTTAAAGCAACACAAAGTGGCAGAAAGCAAAGTTCACACCTGCTCATGTTTTATTGGGTCCTGCAGGTGACACAGGTCGACCCACCTGATTGACATGAGTTCTGCTTTTGTTTCCAGTGTTCTCCTCCTGAATTAACTGGGAACTACATTTTGGCTCTGCTCAGGACGTGTACTAAGTTCCTGGGGTCGGTTTCATAAATCACCTTAAGTTTTCTCATCATATATGACATCTAAGGCTTCATCTCTCTTTACCTGAGGGACTTACTTAAGGATGTTACACAGAATCCCTTAAATATTACCTTAGTTAAGGAAAAACCTCAAAGCATTTTCTGCATTGAAAGAGATTTTACAGCAGTAAAATTCTACAGTTTCCATGGAGACCACTCCTTTGCCTGCTATATACCTGTTATTGCCTCTCAACGGCCGATAACAAAGTAAAAGGATGGCAGAATAACAGAAGACAAGAAAAACAAATTACTACAAAATAAATTTGATCCTCAAATAACAGCAAAGAGAAAATAATGAATGTGGGAGGAAACTGCAGTGAAAATTGACTTATGGTATTCTTTGGCTGTTTTTCTGTGGAAAGGTCCTTTAGCATAACACCGTAGAGGGATCATTACTTGGAACGGAGTGGAAGAGCACAGCTGTGGAGAGCAGAGTGATCCAACTGTAGATAGTTGGACAAATCATGAACTGACTGCCGGTCAGATGTATAGCTGCTCATCGAGGGTATCCACGGGGTTCTCCCCCTCGCAGAACACTCTTATCAGGATACTTTCATTTTCTTCATTTATCGCCATAAATTCAGCCACGTTGCAATTAAGATAGAGTCAAAGATACCTTGAGATTTTTTTTTTCCTTCTTTACTTTGGTTGCCTTTTTGAAACGGTATAGCTGACTTCAAGGGATTTATGACTATAAGACCAAGAAAAAGAGAAATACTTAGATATTTAAGTGAACATTGTAAGGAAACCTTAAGGAGAAGAGTTAAGGGTGTTTTGTGTACCCAATTCAGACTTTAAGGATAATCTTATCTTAATCTTAAGTGTTTTGTTCAACTGGCTCCTAAGCCTGGATAGAATACAACAATTAATTTGCAACAGGGCAAACATGCCAATTAATGCAGTACTTATGTGCAGTGATGGGGAAAGCAGCACTAGTGTTTCATTACATTTCCCACTAACATTCAGGTTACATGGGTGTATTCAAAAGCCTGTAACTTTTCTAGTAGTGAGCTATTTTTTCCATTAAGTAGTGAGGCTATTCAACCAAATGCCAGTCAAGCATCTATGATGGTATATTGCAGTATTTTTGTCATGAAGGAGAAAGGAAAAAAGAAAGCGATGAAGTGATTGCACTGCAGTCTTGTAGTCTCTCCAGATTTTCAGCTGCTTTCTGATTCAGGAGAGAACTGAGCAGCTGGCTGGTTTGACAGTACAGAGCAGACAGAGAGCGCGACGGACAGCCAGCCGCGAGCTGGTCGCAGGGAAGGAGCTGGTCACAGGGAGGGAGCTGGTCACAGGGAGGGAGCTGTTCACAGGGAAGGAGCTGGTCACAGGGAAGGAGCTGGTCGCAGGGAAGGAGCTGGTCGCAGGGAAGGAGCTGGTCGCACGGAAGGAGCTGGTCGCAGGGAAGGAGCTGGTCACAGGGAAGGAGCTGGTCAGCAGGGAAGGAGCTGGTCACAGGGAAGGAGCTGGTCGCAGGGAAGGAGCTGGTCACAGGGAAGGAGCTGGTCACAGGGAAGGAGCTGGTCAGCAGGGAAGGAGCTGGTCACAGGGAAGGAGCTGGTCAGCAGGGAAGGAGCTGGTCACAGAGAAGGAGCTGGTCGCAGGGAAGGAGCTGGTCACAGGGAAGGAGCTGGTCACAGGGAAGGAGCTGGTCAGCAGGGAAGGAGCTGGTCAGCAGGGAAGGAGCTGGTCACAGGGAAGGAGCTGGTCACAGGGAAGGAGCTGGTCAAAGGGAAAGAGCTGGTCGCAGGGAAGGAGCTGGTCGCAGGGAAGGAGCTGGTCGAAGGGAAGGAGCTGGTCACAGGGAAGGAGCTGGTCACAGGGAAGGAGCTGGTCGAAGGGAAGGAGCTGGTCGAAGGGAAGGAGCTGGTCGCACGGAAGGAGCTGGTCACAGGGAAGGAGCTGGTCAGTAGGGAAGGAGCTGGTCACAGGGAAGGAGCTGGTCGCAGGGAAGGAGCTGGTCACAGGGAAGGAGCTGGTCACAGGGAAGGAGCTGGTCAGCAGGGAAGGAGCTGGTCACAGGGAAGGAGCTGGTCAGCAGGGAAGGAGCTGGTCACAGAGAAGGAGCTGGTCGCAGGGAAGGAGCTGGTCACAGGGAAGGAGCTGGTCACAGGGAAGGAGCTGGTCAGCAGGGAAGGAGCTGGTCAGCAGGGAAGGAGCTGGTCACAGGGAAGGAGCTGGTCACAGGGAAGGAGCTGGTCGCACGGAAGGAGCTGGTCAGCAGGGAAGGAGCTGGTCAGCAGGGAAGGAGCTGGTCGCAGGGAAGGAGCTGGTCGCAGGGAAGGAGCTGGTCGCAGGGAAGGAGCTGGTCGCAGGGAAGGAGCTGGTCGAAGGGAAGGAGCTGGTCACAGGGAAGGAGCTGGTCACAGGGAAGGAGCTGGTCGAAGGGAAGGAGCTGGTCGAAGGGAAGGAGCTGGTCGCACGGAAGGAGCTGGTCACAGGGAAGGAGCTGGTCAGTAGGGAAGGAGCTGGTCGCAGGGAAGGAGCTGGTCGCAGGGAAGGAGCTGGTCGCAGGGAAGGAGCTGGTCGCACGGAAGGAGCTGGTCACAGGGAAGGAGCTGGTCACAGGGAAGGAGCTGGTCACAGGGAAGGAGCTGGTCAGCAGGGAAGGAGCTGGTCACAGGGAGGGAGCTGGTCACAGGGAAGGAGCTGGTCACAGGGAAGGAGCTGGTCACAGGGAAGGAGCTGGTCAGCAGGGAAGGAGCTGGTCGCACGGAAGGAGCTGGTCAGCAGGGAAGGAGCTGGTCAGCAGGGAAGGAGCTGGTCAGCAGGGAAGGAGCTGGTCACAGGGAAGGAGCTGGTCAGCAGGGAAGGAGCTGGTGACAGAGAAGGAGCTGGTCGCAGGGAAGGAGCTGGTCGCAGGGAAGGAGCTGGTCACAGGGAAGGAGCTGGTCAGCAGGGAAGGAGCTGGTCAGCAGGGAAGGAGCTGGTCACAGGGAAGGAGCTGGTCACAGGGAGGGAGCTGGTCACAGGGAAGGAGCTGGTCACAGGGAAGGAGCTGGTCAGCAGGGAAGGAGCTGGTCAGCAGGGAAGGAGCTGGTCGCAGGGAAGGAGCTGGTCAGCAGGGAAGGAGCTGGTCACAGGGAAGGAGCTGGTCAGCAGGGAAGGAGCTGGTCGCACGGAAGGAGCTGGTCAGCAGGGAAGGAGCTGGTCAGCAGGGAAGGAGCTGGTCAGCAGGGAAGGAGCTGGTCGCAGGGAAGGAGCTGGTCAGCAGGGAAGGAGCTGGTCACAGGGAAGGAGCTGGTCGCAGGGAAGGAGCTGGTCTGGCGCCCGCCTCATTCAGGCTGCTTCATTCGGTCATCCTCCGACTGTGGATGGGGCCCTTAAACACATGAGAGAAAATGAAGAGGGGCATTTATTGCATTGTTGGATGCCTACCAAAAATATATGACGACATTTAGCCCGGTGACGCTATTAATGGAGATCTGAAACATTGCCTCCTTTCTTAAAAGTTCAGATTATGTGAAGCTGTTTTACTTGTTCAAGGAACTTTCATTTTGTGTTGATTTTAGTTTCCCCTGTGGACAAAAGTGGTAGTGTTTCCATGAACACCTCAGCCTTGTGTTGTAAAGATCTGCAGCTCTCAGACTGATTTGAGAATATGTCTCATTTTACTGCAGCAGGGTCTGACTGTCTACCCCGCCCGGTCCTGGTTCTGGTTTACCTGAGCCTTCTTCCCCTCTAGTGGGCCTGATAATAAGGCCTGGGCCTCCAGCTGCATGTTGCTGGTATTAGCCCCCAGAGAGCTAACCTCTATTCTCAATTACGTTTGAGGGAAACACATTTTCTGCCGGATTATGGTCGCTACACTACTTGGTCAGGTTTAGACAACAAAACTACTGGGTTAGGTTTAGAAAAAAAAAACATTGTGGTTTGGCTTAAAATGGCTGCATTTCACATGGGACATAAACAGCATCCTCTGGGGAAAATACCACCCCTCTCGCCCTCCCGTAGTGGACTTTCATTTCCTCACTTCTTCTACTCATTATTATACCAAGTAACTTTTAATAACTCAATGTAACTTTTATTAACGGTTGCTGCTCAATATACTACGCCGCCTGCTCTGCTTGTCACTCATTATACTGTCACTGGCCATGGCCGTCTGCAGACTAACAAATGTGTTTATATGTCAAAGACAAATGTAATCTGAACCAAAACATGTTTCCTTCTGGTTTAGTTGTATGGGAACTTAATCTTTAGGAGGCAGCATCTCTCTGATTGTTGGTACATGCAGTGGAGCTTCCAGCTGGAGTTGATGTACAGGTCATCTGGTATACAAGTTTTTATTACACTTTAATACTTGCAATCCACAGAGGACAATCCACAAATATGTACCACAAATGAATGCACAACTGCATATATACATATATATCTTTTCATGTAAACCTAGAACATTTTATGTGGATTTAAAATGTGTCTTCACAGATAAAGTTTTGTGTATTTGCAAATTGACCTGTATTTTTATGGATGTGACTTTACACAACACAAACAAAAACACGTGTTTGTGGATAGTGAGATGTTTGTGGGTCATGCTACACATGTGGATTGTCTTCTGTCGATTACAGCTATTAAAGCCCAATAAAAACTTCCATAGTCCTGGACCATGTGAAGATCCTCCACCACCTCCACCTCTTGCCTTTGGCCAGTCCCATCTGATTTGAAGGAATCAGACCTGATGACAGGCAGAAGAACTATAGAAATAGCCAGTCTTCTCACTGATGGTCTCTCTTGTTTATGCAGGTCTCAGAGGCGTCAGTATTACTCTGTTTCATAACCACTTAAAAGTAGTTCCCATTGTGGAATAGGCTTTTTAGGTGTATTGACTAATAGTACTATGGAATAATATGGATAAAACAGAAATAGGTACAAGGCTGAGCAGAGATACTTGACATTTAAAATCGTGATTCAGGCCAAAACACAGAAGAAAGGATGCACTTGAACATGATGCAGCTGAACTGAAGTACTCAGTCTGATTGGAGTGTGTTATGAACGTGGCTCAAGGGAAGCAACGTAGAGGAGACATACAACAGTTAGTTTATAAAGCAAAGCTCATCACAACTAAGATAAAAAAACAGCAGAAAGTGTTGGCTGATAACAG
Source organism: Pterois miles (assembly GCA_947000775.1). NCBI lineage: Eukaryota > Metazoa > Chordata > Actinopteri > Perciformes > Scorpaenidae > Pterois > Pterois miles. The sequence goes on along the minus strand of CAMQGK010000020.1, from coordinate 2,784,348 downwards.
TGTGCTGATGCTGGCTGCAATATTTTGTTTTAAAGGCCAGCCAACAGGTTTTACAATTCAGGCACTGATGGAGCGAGGACTTCCTGGTTCCCTGCAAACTGCAGCATTCAGAGCAGCTTTGGACTTCCTGTCACTGTCAGATATATAACAAATATTTACACTGTTTAATTCTGGATATTACCGGTTTCACAAATGTGTATATGTTTTATAATCAGTCAAGTCGTGATTCAGAAAGATCAACAAAAAGACATATCAAGTGTGATATAACCAACATATTTCTTTAGAACGTACCATACTACGGCCATGTGGTCAAATTTAAATTATTTATTTAAAATTAATAAAACAACAATAACGCATTTCACTGGTCAATTGTTCAAAAACAGCCATGTGAGGGCAGAAGGGTACTCTACTACAGTCCTGCAGTCAGATCCTGGTGCCTGCCTGAGGCTGCTGATACCTGTTTGTATCATAGTCTACAAACTGTAGTTTTATTGTCACTGACGCATTTGTTGTTTACATAACTCAGGGAAGGCGAAATATTTCCTCACCAGTGACTTCAGGCACCAGGAAGAACGATGGGCTTTCAAGCTTATTTTACATCGTGGCCAAACGGTGGTATTAAACTTCTGCGTAAGTCATGTGATGACAGTTAAGTTTAGGGAGGGTTGGGCTCAGAAGGACTATGAAACAAACTAACAGCGAATTGTATTCTGATACACCGGACATGAGCAGCGGTCTCCTGGATGAAAGCCTTGTGTTTGGTGGACCCATGCATTGTGCAGCGCTTTCACTCTTTAAACTACGTCACCATGGCTCTACATTATAGCCGATGCGATCCATACTGGCACCAAAGGGTGCCGTGTGTGGTGAACGTGAATGCTGACTGCCATGACAAAGCATCTGTATTTAATGCCCTGGGAATGAAAACAGGCTGGTTGTTGTCCTTCATTCATGTGAATGACTGGCTGAGGGTGGACACAGGGCTGGGAGGTGGGGTTAAAGGAAATGCTGGTGCGCCTGCTCTATGGGCACCTTGATTTCGATGATCAAAATCCAAAGCTTACTTAAATCGTGACATTCTTAGTTACTTCTAATTGATTTATGCTTGCCACACCCATGAGTGTCCACAGCCAACATAGCATCACACCATCAGACATGGCCCTTTGTGGGGGTTCGGTGCAGCAGGGTTTCGCCTGTCCGCTCACATCCAAATGTGAAAATCCATCTACAGTATTAGGACGCAGATGGGTATCTTTGAAAATGCTGATATTTCACAAAGACAAACCCACATGGCGTTTCCTCGCCACAGTTCCACGTCAGCTCATGTCTGTGCGGCCATTCTTTCAGAAACTATAACCAAAGCTTGATCCTGTTGTGCTTCAGCCAAGCTGTCACTGCTGTGTCTCATTTCTGTCTGCCTCCGCTGGTCTCTTATCGTAGGATGGACTAGACGGTCTGCTGCAGATACTGGTCACCCAGCTCGGCTCAGATGATGTCAACATGTTGACGTGTGCAACTGGCATCCTGTCCAACCTCACCTGTAATAACTCACGCAACAAGGTAACCGTTGTGAAACGGGACATTTCTACTGTATGTGATAGTTGACCATGAGAATCTAAAAACATTAATATTAAACCAACCCAACTATTCTGGGAGGTCTGAGAATGACATATGTACTGTATAGTCTCATTATACTGAGTCAGCTTGAATCATAATGTTTTACCTAAAGTACAATTATCAGTATGAGATACTATGTCAGATTTTTTACTTTCTAAACCATGATTATGTGTCTGTCATATATTTTAGTTACTATATCATACACTAAAACCTAGACTTTTATAGGCTAATGAATCAAACGTTTGCCCACTGAGTCTGAGTTATGAGACATATGATTTATTTTTGGACTTCCTAGTTATTTAGTGTTGTATTTCAAGGCCACGCCCCAGTTTGATTAAAGTGAAGGTAAAAACAACAACAACCCAACACCTTCCAACCACCACTACTTTCAGTATGTTTTAGATCTCTTTCACAACTGCAGATCATTCATTTGGTCTGGACCAAGCAAAACAAACTAATAATGATATTAATACTACTAATGAATGTAGTATATTGATATAGCTCTTTGTATTCATTCTACATTTGAAAATGTCCCTCTCGCCTTCATGGGGTGGTATCTGTGTCATCCTCAAGCTCTGGTCCTCTACCAGAGTCCTGGAGTTTGAGGGTTCTTCAGTATCTTAGCTGTTCCTGTCCTCTTCTGGACTGAGGCTTCAGATGTTGGTCCTGGGATCTGTTGGAGCCAGTCTCCAGTTTGGGGGTCACCGCCCCGGGTGCTCCCACTACCAGGGGGACCTGGTAGGGGGACGCTAGCCTTAACCTTCCACATCTGTTCCAGCTGCTCTTTCAACCCTCGGTACCTTTTTTTGTGATTCTTCTTCCTGATGTTGACATCTGCTGGTATCTCCACATCCATCACCACCACCCTCTTCTGCTCTTTGTCCACCACCACTATGTCCGGTTGGTTAGCCAGGAGCTGTTTGTCAGTCTGGAAGCTGAAATCCAACAGAACCTTGGCCCTGTTGTTCTCCACCACCTTCTGTGGTATGTCCCATTGGGATTTGGGTACTTCTAGTCCATACTGGTTACAGATGTTCCTGTACACTATCCCAGCCACTTGGTTGTGCCTCTTCATATACGCTGATCCGGCTAGCATCTTACACCCTGCTACTATGTGTTGGACTGTCTCAGGGCATCTTTGGCCAGTCTACACCTTGGGTCTGATCTACTCTGGTAGATTCTGCCTCTATGGCCCTTGTTCTTAGGGCCTGTTCTTGTGCTGCCATGATTAGTGCCTCGGTGCTGTCTGTCAGTCCAGCACTTTCCAACCATTGGTAGGTTTTCTTGATATCAGCCACTTCTTCAGTGTCACAGTGGTACATCATGTAGGGGCTTGACCCTCCAGGTTGTCTGCTCCTCCTCCTCTGCACTCTCATTGGGTTTCTTCTGCCTGAGACATTCACTTAACAGCTCATCCATTGGGTTAGGGTTAGGGTTCGTTTGTTCTTGGATTTTCAATGTTTCATCCACGACCGCGGCCTTGACGCTCACTAGTCCGAGTCATATATATATATACATACATATATATATATGTATGTATATATATATATACATATATACACACAAAAGCCATTTATTTATTGTTTTCTCTCTACTGCATGTTTTAAAAATGAATTTGTGTGTTGGCTTTCATGCCTTAAATGAGGCTTCTCAGCACACCTGCATTGCAGATTCTGTTCTCCTGTCTTCTACCTGTTATCCCTCAGACTCTGGTGACACAGTATGGCGGTGTGGAGGCGTTGATCCACGCAGTGCTTCGTGCTGGGGAAAAGGAGGATGTTGCTGAACCTGCAGTCTGCGCCCTGCGTCACCTCACCTCTCGCCACCAGGATGCCGAGCTGGCCCAGAATGCTGTGCGGCTGCACTACGGTATCCCAGCTGTTGTCAAGTTGCTGGGACAGCCGCACTACTGGCCTGTAGTGAAGGTGATGTGAGGCAGCGGTTTGTTTTGATATACTATTGCCATGCAATGGAAAGGGTAACTGAATCAGCCTCAGCGGGATATATGGAAAGGAAATTAAAGGGGGGCGGAATGAAGGGAAGATCATAGTTAACAACATTAATAGTGTTTAAGTGTCACCTTGTGTGAAGGGAGGCGATGATACAGGTGGCACTACTAATGCTGCTGCACTGAGACAATAATACACACAAATATAGAAAGACACCCAGAACAGCACCCATTGACAAGCACAGGCACACACTATGACACATATCTCCCATCATGCTTCACTTCCAAAACACTTCAGCTGTGACAACACCCGCTGGCGCTGTGTCCCTAGAGAGACAGACAGACAGATAGAGAGAGAGAGAGAGAGACACTGAGAGCTCCAGAGACAAAACTGGATGTTTTATTTCACAGTGACGAAGAGAGAGAGAGAGAGAGAGAGAGAGAGAGAGAGAGAGAGAGAGAGAGAGAGAGAGAGAGGCACTGACAGTTTCTGGGTTTCAACCTTGATAAATTTAACTAAATTTACGGTCTAAAGCCCGACAAGCAGCCCCTAGAGGTTCATTAATGTACGAAACAAGTGTTGGAGGTAATAACCAACATACTGACAAGATTTCTGGAGCCTGGCGCGTGCCAACCATAGAAATAGATCAGCAGTAGAACGGATATTCCAGTTACGCCCGTGGCTTGGAAGTAGAGTCGGTCACCCACCAATCCGAAGGTCGGTGGTTTACTCTGCGGCTCCTCCAGTCCACATGTCAAAGTGTCCTTGGGCAAGATACTGAATCCCACATTGCTCCTGAAGGCCGAGTCATCGGTGTGTGAATGAGTGTTCAGATTAGATCCTGATCAGCATGGCAGCCTCTGCCATCAGTGTATGAATGCATGTGTGAAGGAGTGAATGCTGACATGTAGTGTAAAGAGCTTTGAGTGGAATGCAAGTCTATTTACCATTTATCCAATTCAAATCAAAGTGGTGGCCATTGTAATGAGTCTCGCTGCATTGCACCCATTCTAGTGTGCTAATTTACAGAAAGTCACAGACTCACTGAGGTGAGAATTTATAACAAAAAATAACAAGATGTCGCGTGGGCTGTTTTTTCTTGTCGTCACTAGCTACTGAAATAATTACTAATTATATACAGTTTTTATATTTATATTTAGTTAAAGATATAATATGCAAGAATTAAATGAAGAACAAAGTACTGTATAGACTGATGGGGAATAATCCCTCTCAGTCATTAGCTACGCCCCACTAGAAGTGGGTGGTGGTGAGTGTTCCTGCAGAGACCTGCAGCCCTCTGCCTTTACTTTCTCTTTTCCTCTGATGCTTTACTCAGGACGCTGCTGGCCTTCAGCCAGTAACCCACAGCCAATAGCAGCGCTCAGGGTGTGCAGCCCGTTCAGGTGTCCAAACGCCACTGCTTTGTCCCCCCTCTCTTCTTCTGATACCGGCTCACAAGTCCCCCTTTAAATACGAATATATTTTTGTATTTAATGGATGGGAAAGTGTTGTGTTATGTGCATGTGTCAGTGCCTGTAGTTTGCAGACACAGCCAGCAGACAGGAAGCCTGCATTCATTAAAAATACGGCAACTCTGCACTTTCCAGCAGGGTTGTGTGTTAGTAGTAGTACTAGTAGTAGTAGTGTTAGTTAGTAGTTGTGTGTTTTAGAACAGACCCACCAGGAAAGCATCAGAAAATAACATTTCATTTCTCTGATTAACTGTTGTGCTCTCACTGTCCAATCACTGTAGCTCACTGTGGCCAACTCTGAATGCTGCGTCTTTACATTATAACAGCGACTGCTATATATTAAACCTTCAACAAACTGATACATCTATTATAATTACATTTGTATTATAATAATTGGATGCACGTTTCTGTCACATTATTTAGCTGTACATTTCACACACATCTGATGCGACAGCTTCAATATTAATGATACAATTGATAATATTGATAACATTCAGCCATTGGACGTGACATTCCCCTTCCCTCTTTCCATTGCATTCCCTTTAAAACAAATGGTTGGCAGTTTGTCACACAACCTGCATATTTTATAGTCAAGTGATGAGTCGTTTGTGGTAGAGTCAAAGTCATTTTGAAACATGTGGCTATCAGCCTATATTGTGTGTGTGTGTGTGTGTGTGTGTGTGTGTGTGGTGTGTGTGTGTGTGTGTGTGTGTGTGTGGTATCATGGATTTATGAAGCGTTGGAGGCGGAGGCCCTCGCTGCAGCCTCAGTCTGGGTCTGATTCACATGATCAGAGGAAGGGATATAACTCTGGATTCAGCTATCAGTGTATTTTGTAACTTTTAGGACCTAATGATTTAAATGAGGGTTATTAAAGTGTTCATACTGGGAAGTTGATTCATCGCAAAAAAAAAAAATCTGCTGAGTTACAGATGTCTCTTTCCTAATGTAAGTCTATGGAAAAAAGTCTGTCTGAGCCCAATGGCATTACATGATGGACGTGGACGTTGTAGTACCACTGTTTGGCCACTAGGAAAATTGGCATCAACGATTGGCCCTCTTCCTATGCACTTATCACCAATATCAAGTCCTGGCCTGGGTAGAACCCCCCCCCGATATGTGTCTTTCCTAGTGTCAGCTGAGTGCAGAGTGAAACTGTTCATGCAGCTAAATCAGCCATTAGACATTTTCTCTTAGATGACTCCTCCGCCCGTCTCTGGACACTTCACTTTGTAAGCATGTGTGTGTGTGTGTGTGTGTGTGTGTGTGTGTGTATTTGTGTGTGTCAGTTTCAGATCTGCTGATCCAGAAGACACTGAAAGCCTCTTCACTCTCAGATTCTGGCATTCAGATGTGCAAATTAAACGTAATATTTTAGTTAAACTGTCAACTTTCACACTTCATCTGCTCTGTGCGTTGCTGCCCCCTGCTGGCAAGGTCAAGAAAATAACAGGCAGACTGGCAGGCCACGTACTGCATGACGCTGACGCATAGAGGAGTTTGGTATTTTATTGAAAGATAAGGTTAGCATTACAGAAATTACCTTCAGATGCAGTTTGTGGATCTTATAAGTGTTTTGTTTGAAACATAGTGATGCTTTTGCAAAATATGCCATAAAAAGACCAGAGCCAACAGTCCTTTTGACCACATTTGTGTTCATGGTTATTATTGTGTAAGTGTTGTATGCGGTGGTATGTGGTGTGCTTTGGACTTGTGAAATTTTGACCTGTACATTACGAGCACGGCCAGTCGCTGAAGAATACTGCTTTTACTGCAATCGATGCCTTCTGTTTGTGACTTTACAATAACAAAGTCAGTTTGCACTGTCAGTGCAGGAGCCCTGTTTTTAGCCATGCAAGCAGTGTGGCGTCAGGGATGGCAGCGTCGGTTGGTTGGTCTGTCCACCACGTTGGTCCAGACTCATATCTCAACAACTCTGGTGGATTGCTAATAACATTTTGTCCAGATCATTCGTCGAGTCATTTGTCGAGAGTGAAATATTTTGATTAGTGCCGTGAAATTTGCTACATATGTTCATATAAAATCAATGACTTTGGTGATCATACTTTTCATCTAGCACCACCAGCAGATCAAAGGTTTCACTTGTTCAGTAAATAGCTTGACATCTACTCAAGGGACAGTCAGAAAGTTCATACAGACAATGGTGGAGGGCCACCATGAGGTTGACATTTTTGTTGCAGCGTGAAGTGTCTCAACTACTTCAGTATGAGATGAATTTTACAGACATTCATGTTACCTTGTACCTCTGGTGATCCCTGACTTTTCATCTCTTCATCTTCGTGCCACCAAGAGGTTAACATCTTTGTTTTTGAGTGAAATATAATACCAACTATAGACTGCTATGAAATTCAAGGACCCCTGTACACCCAAATTTGAATAACTTTGGTGATCCTTTAACTTTGACTCTAGCATCCTCATCAGGTCAAAATATTAATATGTCCAGTACTTTGATTTATAATACCTGCAAAACTAATGATATTGCCGCCAACCTCAATGTAAGTTTCTGTGTGGTTCTACTTAGAACATGTTGAAAATGCTTCTTAGCTAAATAAAGATGATGGACCTGCTAAATTATACCTGCTAGACATCAGCACTGTCACTGTTAGCCTGTTAGTATGCTGATATTAGCAATTAGCAAAAATCACAGGTGAGTAGTTGAATACAACCTCACAGAGCTGCAGTGTGGCTGCAGACTCTTAGTCGTGCTCTGACTTCCCTACACTGTCTATGGCACACCAAGGCCACTGGTTCCTCCTGAAGGCATAATCCTTTAAAAATTCCTCACAAATATTTAGTTTAATTAAAAAAAAATAGTGTATTTTGGGGGACTGTTTTTAATCCACATTTGGTGCTCTAGTGAGGTTTTCTGGGAGCAGGATGGTGTATGTTAGATTGGAAATAAACTACAGTGTTCATGGTAATGAAGGAATATATCACCCAGTGCAACAGTGTGGCTCAGTGATGTGTTTTTAATAGCTTTTGGGCCACAATAGAGCTCTGTGGCACTGAGGAAGAAAAGTACTGTATACATACAGTAGTTAGTAGTAACCACTAGGATACATTCATTGTTGGTGGCATAGATTCATATACATAGTGCATTAGATGCTGCAGTGATACATTAATGTGGGCGCCATATCTGACTACTATACAAGTGAAAAAGCACTATAATGTCCACATTTCTCAACCGATTTCAATGAGTCATTATTTAACTCGAGGGTTGATGATCTATGTGGAGTATAAAAAAACTTACTTTAACGATAGTTAAAGCTATAGTTAGCACAGCTAGAAGCTCAGGAGAGGAATGTAACTGAATTACTCACGTGATAGGAAATAATTCACTTGTATGGACGATTGGTACCTTTGCTTCTGCAGTTACTATGTTCTGTTAATTTTCAGGCATACAATCAGAATAAGGCAAATAGTAGTAAATAAATATTAGTAACAAATAATGTTAGTAAAATCATTTTTGTTATGATCTGAATTTATTGAAATAATGGTGATAATACAACAATTCTAAAATAATGAAATAATCTAATAGCATAATGTTTAATCGTTGGGTTCACACATTGGAAACACAGGGCCAGCTGTCACCACTGTTCATTGCAATATGAGTTTAGATCATCTGAATAATAAATAAATGTAGTTTTATGCCGCGTAGCCTTGAGGAGAGTTTACTGAGTACCTATATTTACATGTGCTTAAAAGTAATACAAATATTAATAAAGTTTTCATCAGTTACCATAATCATCTATAACAGAGGTTATAGTACATTTATATTTAGTTTAATTTGCATATCTCACACATCTGACAGCCATCAGCAGGGTTTTGATCTACAGCTGTAAACGTCAGGGTTACTAACCAGTTCTGAAGTTGAGCTCTTCTGGCACCAGAGCTTAAGATTCTCTAGAAATGCTGGATTTATGGTAAATATGCACCGTAAATATGCACCGAAGCGATCAGCAGAAGACCGGTTGTTAGACTGTATGAAATCTCAAATTAGATGCTCCTCCTCCTTACTCACCTTACGGTAGCTCTTACTGTGTGTCAGCCAGCCCAAAGTCCTCACTTCAGCTGAATCATACAGAGCAAAGTAAAATCAGGCACAAACACATGTGACATTAATACCATAAATCAATTAGACATTTACCTAGAGATGGCATTAGGATGGTTGTCTTTGAGACAGGAGATCTGTGCTGACAGGAGATTTGAGCTGGAACTTTCTCAGACAAACTTAACATATTACAGGATCATTTGTTTGGTGAGTGACACCAAAAACACCAAGCTAATGGTACATCTGATAACTGCCCTTACCTCTGTGTGTAACGTTAACGTTACCTGTGCCAACACTACTTTAACATAACTAACGTAACTAAAGATAAGCATCATATAAAAAGAGTTAGTGAAATATCGTGAAATGTGAAATGATAGTAGTCGTTTTTAATAATGACTTAATAACTGATTGGATCCACCATATTAAAGGGCAGACTGATGATCCATGAACTGGAAGCAGTGACATTAATTTCAACAGTTTTTCACCAAAATCTTTGGAAAAAGAAAAAAAAAATCATAATGTTAACTTGACGTTACTCTTCGTAGCTCCTAAACGTTTGAATATAAAACGGCTCATTGAAATCAGCTGAGAAATGTTGTTCTGGTGCTTTTTATCCAGCTCACCTGTTCACTCCTGTTTGTTTATGGGCCAGTCTTGCTTGGTCCAATACGGTGCCTGTGTTGTTGTATGATCCAGGAGTCAATGTGGTGTTTATGTACTGTATATATGCCTATAACTGGTTCAGAGTGCATATTAAAAACAGATCTGTTCATAAACACTGTATGAAAACTGTACTGTACTGCTCTCTATCCAGTGAACTGGGCTCTTTCCATTTGTCCCTCTCTCACTAGCTCGTCCCTCTCCGTCGACAGCCCTGCCAACTCAGGCAGATCATATTAATGAACTGAAGCAGTTTAATTCATCTCAAATTTGAAAATGGAAGAAAAGTTGTCATTTGAATCACCAACTATCTGATCAGTGTATGTTTAATAAGTGGCTAATTAACACAAAATAAGTAAAAAGATCAGGAATCTGTCAGACATTTGAAGCCATCTGTCGGTACTAAACAGTTCATGATACTTGGTGTTGTACTCACATAGTGTTTGTTAGTACCAGTACTTGTTGGGGTCTGGATGTGGGGTCATTTGATGCAGATGTTGGGGGTAACTGCTGAGGTCAGGGGAATGTTTGAACCTTAAAACAGGGTTGTCCTTGCATTAGTTTGCATTTATAGGGAACTTCACAGGGTTACAGACTGATCATATAGGGCTTTAAAAGTAAAAAAAAAGTAAATAAATACAGAAATTAAAAAATGGGGTAGCAGTGAGAGAGCACTGAGCTCTTGATGCATCACACGCTGGTTGACGTGAGTGAAGTGCAGTTTGCTGTAGTACCAAACAGTAACGGTCTACGGTCCACATGTAAAGCTGCCTTTAAAGCTGAGCCCAACAGAGCCTGGAACGGCCTGTTGAGACAGGTCTTAGATCTCTGGTCTCTCCTCAGGCTACAGTTGGTCTGATCCGAAACCTGGCGCTCTGCCCGGCCAATCAGGCGCCACTGAGGGAGGCAGGTGCTATTCCACGATTGGTCAACTTGCTGCTGAAAGCTCACCAGGACACACAGAGACATGCCTCCTCCGCTCAGCAGACATATCAGGTGTGTGCCCCCCCCCCCACACACACACACACACACACACACACACACACACACACACACACACACACACACACACACACACACACAGCTCTGATAGCCAAACACAGCTGCTAACCGTAAATTAGCTCTCCTACAAACTCCTACAGATATATACATACATACATGTAAGTCTGTGAAGGTTCTCATTCATCCAGGTCATATTCATATGTATATATGTATATACATACATGTAGTTGTTTTGATCACTTGCAACAACAGTAGTGAAGAGTCAGAAGTCAACGGCGATATAAAACAGTCAATTAAACGTTGTCAATAATATGTGTTTTCAAAAAGTCTGAATCGCTGTAATCACGAGAGGTCCACGAGCTATGTGAGAGTAGCTGAGAGTAGCCGTGGACAGACACAGAGATGCACATATGCATGCACAGTGAAAACATAATACTGTACATCATCTCCTGGTGGAGATAAATTAGAATCTACAACAATCTGATGGCAAATTGACACATTATGTTGTATAACACTTAAACTGTATAAGTTTTAATTTTACAGGAGATTTAGCTATGAACATGTCTTGAGTTTTAACACAGTGAAGAAAGGTTCCCTATTTATTGCAATATGGTTCATATGCATGTGGTCTGAGATAACAATTTGTGATTTCATATTATTAGTTTTCCGAGTTAGATTCAGCTAACCATCTTAACTACACAAAGTTGTCTTAAATTGCTCATTTGAGCTTGATGAATACGACCTGTCAATCATTAGCATAATCCAGGCCCTCCCATTCTATATAAAGCTACCTGCTTCGCTCTGTCTAGGGGGAGTTTCCTTCCTTATACCTCTTAATGTCTCTCAGCCTCCATCTTTCTGTCTGTCTCTGTTACCAGGATGGTGTTCGTATGGAGGAAATAGTGGAGGGCTGCACAGGAGCGCTTCACATCCTGGCCAGAGACCCCATAAACAGAGGAGAGATCGCCAGCATGCAGACCATACCGCTGTTTGTGCAGGTACACTCACATGCTACAACATGAAGATGACATGAAGTTATCAGAAACAGTCAACATGATATCAGCATCATGAACCAGGACCCGGCTTATTTCTCCCGTCTTTTATCTGTGCCCTCGACAGTTTGCAGTGGATAGTGACAGTTGTTTGAGGGATGGAGGAGAAATAGATGACAATTGATGATAGATGACAATTGATGATAGATGACAAATTTGCACAGTTGATTAAAAAAAAGATAAATGTTTGGAATGACATGTTTGAGCAATGATCACATTTTCTGCTGGGAATCTGAATAAAATATGGGTTGCCTGATGTTGGTTGTATCCAACAAAGATGTTTTTAATTCTGCAGTGTCTGACATTTTCTAACCACTGTTGATAAATCACTGTTCAAGGGCCTCCAACAAGTAGCTCGCTGACTACCAGTAGCTTGCTACCCATTTCTGAGTTGCTTGGTTAAAAGGTCAAAGAATACGTATATACATTTGATAACACAAAGTCACTTCAAATTCAATCAGTTCAAATTTATATTCCATCAAATTCACATACGTGCCGCCCGCCACCAAGCGTACACCAGATTTGACCACTGAAAATAATCAGGCCAATAAAAGGCAAAACATTTAGAAAGTTATATATTTTCATAAGGAATGAAATCACCAAAACTCCACAGCAACCGTTCACAGGACTTTCTGGCTGGTAGCAGTCTACCACCAGATGAGGTAGAGGAGCTGGAAAGACAACAGTCTCTCTACCAAACTGACGAAGAAGGCCGAAGGAGCAGCAGAGACTTTGGTTAGTGGCGAACGTCCTAATGAAACACAGAAAGCCCTTCGCCTGTGGCCGAATTATACTGGAGGCGATGACTGCTTCAGACACCACTACTGTTGCCAGAGCTGCAGCTGCCAGTGTGTAGTACAGTGGGTTGCCAGATCCTCATTTATTCCCCATATCAGGCTTTTTCCTCTTCATAAAAATAGCCCACTTTTTGCAGGAAACACACAAACTTGGCATGCAGGTCTTAACGGTGTGGAGTTTAAATGACCAGATCGTTTGAGATAGGTATAGAGAATATTGGTGAGAACAGTTCAGCAGCACTTTGATATTGGTAGGTGCATGTCAGTACCATCCATACCCAAATATACACTAACCCTAACCCTAACCCTAACCTTAACCCTAACCTTAACCCTAACACTAACCCTAACCATAACCCAACACTAACCCTAACCCTAAGAATGAATGAGATTTACAGCCAGCTTATCACAGCAGGCTTTACACGCTGTGCCTTTGTGTGGACATTCACAACACATGAAAACGCATCATGTTGTACAACCAATGATTGATTTGAAGCATATTGATCAGGCAGGACAACTTAGCACAGTTACACCTGCAGACTATTAACGTCTCCAGCTTGCTTACCTGTAAACTACGTTGAGAACACAACAGCCAGACAAATCTGACAATGAAGAGGAAGGCAAATGGTACCACACTTTAGTGCACATAACCTGTGTGTGTGTGTGTGTGTGTGTGTGTGTGTGTGCGGCGTATGCACGTTTCCAGCTGCTGTACTCGTATGTGGAGAATGTGAAGCGAGTGTCGGCGGGCGTCCTGTGCGAGCTGGCCCTGGACAAACAGTCTGCAGAGCTCATCGATGCAGAGGGAGCATCTGCACCGCTCATGGAGCTGCTGCACTCCACCAACGAGGGAATCGGTACGTCTCTCTCTCTCCTTTCCTGCTTCAGAGGCAACAAATAGATACTGTATTGCCCAGTGTGGGCAATGTTGTCTGGGTTATAGCTGGTAAATTGATCACTGTGGAGCATCAGTTAAAATGGACATGAATAAATCTTTATTTCAAATAAGTCTTGTTGTACACTTGTGGGTGTGTATGTTTGTGAAAGTGGTTACCTACCTACATACCTACTATTGTATTTCAGCACTAATAAAAATATTAAGCTTAGATAAGCCTAAATGTGTATGCAGCAGATAAATAGAAAACACTCACACAAATACACATACACCACAATAAAGGCCACAAATCAACATGTGCACTATTAGCCCAAAACTCCTTAAAGGTGCAAAATGCAGATCGGAAGCATTTCTATTGCTTCTGCACGGTTCTCAACATGGCGACAGCTAACGGCGCTAACACCTTAACAGTGAAAACAATGGCAGCAGTGCAGCCCTGGGGGAACTGGAGGGTGAGTGCTGTGCTTCTACAATGACGCTGTGGGTCAGGACAACGTTATCAACTGTAACTGCCGTATGACAGCAGTGCAGCCTGAGCTTTCCATCCATGGACGTTCACTAAAAGCATGCAGGTGTCATCAAAGCATAAAGAAGATCTGATTCCAACACACTTAGAGAGAGACTTCATTCTCTGCTCAGGTAGACATTACTTCCCTATATCTGTACATAGACACTAGATCACTATGATCACATGGCTGCAAATTCTTGGAGGAAATACATATTAATGTTGAACCGAGTACTTCAGAGTGCTTCAGTGCATCAGAGAGGACAAATGCCAGGCTTTTTTCCCCCTTTAATCTGTTTATAAATGACTATTATTGCCATCTCCCTGCAGCCACCTACGCTGCTGCAGTGCTGTTCCGAATTTCAGAGGACAAGAGTTCAGACTACAGGAAGAGGGTGTCGGTGGAGCTCACACATTCGCTCTTCAAACACGACCCTGCCGCCTGGGAAATGGTGAGAACCCTGTGTGAGACGTTGTCATGACAACATATTAATAAACACGACCCTATGATTGACACCATAGTTGTACTCATAATTAATACTGTGTTGTGTGAGTGCACCGACTCCTTAAAAAGTGTAACTTGGTCTTGGCTAAATACCAATTTATAACCTGCTATTGCTCAGAAAAATCCCAGAAAATCCAGGTCATGTGCAGTTGACAGACTACTTGAATAATTATTTTAGAAGTTCCAGTCTGGTTTCAGAGCCTGGTGAAAGCTATGAACCGAAAAATAACTTAATTTGAAATAAAGAAATGTGGGTAGGGTGGCTGGGCTCCGTCTTAGAGAGGGAGATCTGATCAGGATGCCTCCTGGACGCCTTCCTTTAGAGGTTTTCCAGGTCCAGCTGATAAGAGACCGCAGGGCAGACCGAGATCACACTGGAGGGATTATAGAACTTGGCTGACCTGGGAACATCTCAGGGTCCTTCAGGAAGAGCTGGAAAACGTTTCTGGCGAAAGGGACATCTGGATTTCCCTGCTAAGCCTGCTGCCCCAGCGAGCTATCCCTGGATAAGCAGAAGAAAATGGATGGATGGATGGACTGATGGATGGACTGATGGATGGGTAGGGGTCTCAGATCCAGCCCTTCTTTGGTTTCAGTCCTAACTATCTCATCACAACTTTTTTGGCCAATTCCAAAGGTTCTATCAGAAAGAACCGACATTCCGTATGGAGAACCACATGGTTCTGTCCTGGGCCCACTCAGTCTACTACTACTACTCAGTCTATTCATCATCCACAATCACAGTATTCATTTTCATCACAATGCAGATGAGACCCAATATAGTTATTTACCTAAATGACCCAAGTCCCACTTTATCGATTAAAAAAAAAAGCATCTTTGGCATCAATTCATGGATAATGACATTTACACAAACTACAGTACTACAAGATGCAACAAGCATTTTAAAGCCAAATTAAATAGCTTCACACTTCCAATGAAAACATCAGCAGAGCAGCCAACACAGAGATTTAGAAATATGGCTGCAGCAGTGGCTGCAGCACACAATCACAAGGAGAAACTGCACAGTTGTTACACAGCATATAGTGCACAAACATGCTATGTTGCTAGGCAGCACAGTGGTTGCTGATGTCCTCTGTGCAGTTAGATACAACAGTGTGTGGTGTGAGTTTACCTGTCTGAACGGCAATCTGTCAGTTTTCCACAATCTGCTCGATGTTCGACCTCTCTGCAGGGGTCCGGTCCACTCAGCCTCTGCTTCAGTGCACCTCTCAAGGGTTTCAGACCCCGAGAGCTGAAACAGCGCTCTGCAGTCACAGCAGGGATTACTGTCAAAAACAGCAGAAAGGCACCATACACCTCACTAGTAGGTAAAAAAGATCACCATAACCATAACCATTCTTTGGCTAAGCTGTTTTGATGATCGATTTGGCTTCTATGGACCTTATTATAAATAATTATGCACCCAGGTCCCTCCCAAAAATCTTAGGATTTTTTGACGGAGAGCCAAATCCAAGGTGGCATCGCCGCCATCTTGAAAAATGTACTTTTGAACCAGAGCACCGAGAATCATGAACATAGTTTTTTGTGTACGTTGATCACGATAATTACATAACTTTGACATTTTGACATCATTTTGACCCAGAAATCCAAGATGGCCAACATCAAGTTGAGTGAAAACTCGTCCGTTGTTTTGTTGTTTTGAGGAGCGAGAAGAGGAGAGGGAAACGAGAGAGAGAAGAGAGACAGGGAAGAAGAGAGGGAGAGGAGAGGGATGAGGAGAGGAGAGGGAAGTGGAGAGAGAAGAGGAGAGGGAAACGAGAGAAGAGGAGAGAGAAGAGGAGAGAGAAGAGAGAGAGAGAAGAGGAGAGAGGAGAGGAGAGGGAAGAAGAGAGGGAGGAGGAGAGGGAAGAGGAGAGAGGAGAGGAGAGGGAAACGAGAGAAGAGGAGAGAGAAGAGGAGAGAGGAGAGGAGAGGGAAGAAGAGAGGGAGGAGGAGAGGGAAGAGGAGAGAGGAGAGGAGAGGGAAACGAGAGAAGAGGAGAGAGAAGAGGAGAGAGGAGAGGAGAGGGAAGAAGAGAGGGAGGAGGAGAGGGAAGTGGAGAGAGAAGAGGAGAGGGAAACGAGAGAAGAGGAGAGAGAAGAGGAGAGAGAAGAGAGAGAGAGAAGAGGAGAGGATAGAGAAGAGAGAGAGGGAAAGAGGAGAGAGGAGAGGATAGAGCAGAGAGAGGGAGGAGGAGAGAGGAGAGAGAAGATGAGAGAGAAGAGAGGGAGGAAAGAGAGAGAGAAAAGGAGAGAGGGAAGAGAGAGAGAAAAGAGAGAGGGAAAGAGGAGAGAGGAGAGAGAAGAGGGTAGAGGAGAGAGGAGATGAGAGAGACGAGTGGGAGGAAAGAGAGAGAAGAGGAGAGAGGGAAAGAGGAGAGAGGAGAGAGAAAGAGAAGTGAGAAAAGAAGAGGGAAGGTAGAGGGAAAGAAGAGAGAGAGGGAAGAGGCGAGAGAAGAGGAGAGAGAAGACAAGAGAGAGAAGAGACAGAGGGAAGAAGAGAGGGAAGAGGAGAGGGAGAGAGAGAAGAGAGAGAGAGGAAGAAGAGAGGGAGGAGTGAGGGAAGAGGAGAGAGGAGAGCATAGAGAAACCTGCTGCGATGTCCCTGTGTATCATTCCTCTAATATCAGTCGGGATCAGAGGGAGGAGAGAGGGAAGAGGAGAGAGGAGAGGAGAGAGGAGAGGAGAGGGAAGAAGAGAGGGAGGAGAGAGGGAAGAGGAGAGAGGAGAGGAGAGGGAAGAAGAGAGGGAGGAGAGAGGGAAGAGGAGAGAGGAGAGCATAGAGAAACCTGCTGAGACAACATGTCCCTGTGTATCATTCCTCTAATATCAGTCGGGTCATTTCACTGTTTGGTTTCTGGAACTAAAAAGCAGTTTGAGGAAATGTTGTGGATCAATATTTTATATTTCTATCTCCCCTCGTTGATGATCTTGTTGGTCTGACTTCTCTATGATCTGTGAGAAGAAATAATTTAAACCTGCAGTATCAGATAAACTAAACCAACATAACATAAACAAAAAAAAAAATCTGGTGTATTTTTCAATAATATAGTAGTAACATTATGAGTTTTTTGTCTGGTGCTTTAAGAGTTTAAAGGTTAAAGTCTGATCTAATATTCTGCAAAATACATCACTAACCATTTCATACTGCATACTCCTGAGAACACAGTATGCAGTATGTACTGTATACTGCGTACTACTGAGAACACAGTATGCAATATGTACTGTATACTGCGTACTCCTGAGAACACAGTATGCAGTATGTACTGTATACTGCGTACTACTGAGAACACAGTATGCAATATGTACTGTATACTGCGTACTCCTGAGAACACAGTATGCAGTATGTACTGTATACTGCGTACTACTGAGAACACAGTATGCAATATGTACTGTATACTGCGTACTCCTGAGAACACAGTATGCAGTATGTACTGTATACTGCGTACTACTGAGAACACAGTATGCAATATGTACTGTATACTGCATACTCCTGAGAACACAGTATGCAGTATGTACTGTATACTGCGTACTACTGAGAACACAGTATGCAGTATGTTCTGTATACTGCGTTCCTCAGCAGTATGCTGTATACACACTCACAGTACCCCCACACACACACCTACAGTACCCACACATACACACCCACAGTACCCACACATACACATCTAACACATAAATACCCCCCCCCCCCCCCCCCCCACACACACACACACACACACCTACACCTACACACACACACACACACACACACACACACACACACACACACACACACCATTCTCTGTCTCTCAAAGCACATCACACACACTTTCATGTCTTTCCCTGAATCTTTGTCCGACTCCATATAGGTTTTTTCTCTTCTCTTCACACACACACACACACACACCTACACACACACACACACACACACACACACACACACTCTTTGACATACCACCTCTCTCAACAGTCTCTGGCTGTTTTTTTCAGTTTATTTCTTTTAAGTTTGGTCTAAATAAGAAAGTGTATTTATTTAACTATGACTCAGCATTTTTCAAAGTTATTAACCGTGTCCGAGTTTACTTTTTCATCTGCTTGTGTTTTCCTATGTGAGCAATTACAGTTCAGTTACTCTTTGTCAGACCTGTTCTACTCGGTCAGTGGAAGTGGTTGGCTAGGTGTGTGTGTGTGTGTGTGTGTGTGTGTGTGTGTGTGTGTGTGTGTGTGTGTGTGTGTGTGACTTTATTGACCTGTCTGCTTGAGACAGAAACTGTGTTGCCGTAGTGTTGATTCTAAACCATTGATTATTTTCTTCTTTCTTCTCTCCAGGCTCATACTGCGGTTCCTCTGGAGCATACATACCTAGCTGATGGTAAGTACACTGATTTACAGGGGAATACCTCCAAAACACTGTTTTACTGCAACTACAAATATACATATTTATACACATTTAGCATTCACACACTTAAACAGGGCGCATGACTGCATGAATGTGTATATTTTCCCAAAGTATACTTTATGTAGTAAATATGCTGATGTCAATGTACTAGTAGTATACTTACTTATAAAAGTATCCTTTTACGTGTACATCAAGTTTAAGAAGAGTAAACTTTGAGTACACAGCTAGTTTACATCTAAGTTGTATTTTGTACTACTGTTATACTGTTTCATCAGACTTTACAACAGCAGCATGAGAAACCACAGACGCTCATGAGGATGAACGTGAGCAGGACATGTTTTGTGATGATAAATACATTTTTCTCATATGCCTCCACGGTGAACGGAGAATCCAAAAATGTAAAAAATTCTTCAGGAATTGATGTAAATTTCTTTGCAAACTCTCACACAATTTCATGGGCTACTCCATCAAAATGTAGCACAGTTACAAGCCAAGTGAACCTTTGTGTCGGCCTGTAAGAGGGATCTTTAATGGTAGTTTGGTAAAGAAAGGGGACTCACGGTGAAGTCCTGGACAGGGTAACACATCCCATACGTCAAAATACAGGAGGACACAATGTGGTCTTGGACTTGTTGGACTACAAAAAAAAAAAAACATGTCAGCACTCTAATTCAAGATATCCCTAATTCAGCTTTTACTCAGCAAAACTCTAATTTTAGATATCTGCAAATACATTTTGATTAGTATGATTCAAACTACTTTCCAAACTACCACCATTCATGTGTATGGGGTTGTCATTACAGATATCTGTAATTCACATTGTGGATATCTGCTACTGAATTATGATTTGTCCTAATTCCAGTTTAAATGTAAACTTTAAATTTTCACAATTTAATTCTGACTAGTCATAATTCCAGTGACAGATACCTTTAATTCCCCCTCAGTTGTAGATATCTGCATTACCCTTTTAAGAAATCTAAAATTACATTTTCAGAATGATGTTGTAGATATCTCTCAAAATGTAATAACGGATATCGAGAGATTATAGATTTGACTGGGCGGAATGACATTGCTAATATCTGTAATTACATCAGAAGCAAAGCCAAGTAGGAGGCTATTCAAACGTGCTGTGGTGCTGCACTGCAGCCTTACAGGTTTACTAGAGTGTGTCTGGAGACAGTAAATCTACAATACGCTGTAAATTTCTACCACAACTCTGGACAAAGCTCTCTTGATCAGTGGTCTCATTTATAACTGTTGCATGCGAGGCCTGAAATGTACGTACAGCACTTCCCATGCAGAAGATGTGATCTATGAAAACAAACTTGACAGACGAATGTGTACATACTTGAAGAAACTCTGACCCATACGTGCGCACATTATGGAGGCAGGACTGCAGATCTTAAAGGAGAGAGGAATCATTATGTGTCTAACGATGCCTGTCACACATTTAGCTTCACACTTATCACAGAGGAGAGCGCCGGACGGCCGACACCGATGCTCCGCTGTGGAGCAACGTAGCTGCTGAAATTATCTGACCTCGTCTGCTCGTCTCACAGCCGGCTGCACATAGAGACCAGCGCTATATATCGTAGCAACACTGTTTGTGTTTTTCACTTATGAATTATTGATCTGGGAAGTTTGAATTTGTGAATATCTTTCCAACTTTATTTTGCTGGGCCAATATCCAATGGGGAGCATGATGCATAACAATTCATCATCATAATGACGTTTGAGATATCTAGAACTGTTATTTAGGATAGTCAAAACTGAATTACAGACATCTCTAACTGTCATTTTGATTAATCAGCCTGACGTTATAGATGACCAGTCACAACATAATCAGAGTCAAAATAATGTTGTGGACGTCTCTAATGTTAATTCTGTATAGTCAAGCTTAGCTCTTAAATGTTAAAACAGCTTGCCATAGGTACTAAAAGTGAGTCGAGTCGAGTGCAACGATGCAGTGGAAATGAGTCATTTGTGTTTTCCATCAAGCACAACCCCCCCCCCACACTCACACACACACACACACCTCTCAAAACTTCACAGTAGGTGGAGAAAGCCTCAAACAAAGCACACAAGCTCATTAGACAGAGTCTCAGGGGGGCACTGAGATGTCAACACAGCAGCAAACACAAGAGACACAACAGACAAAATAACACTCACATCAACATGCACAACATACGGACACATCACATTAGTATTCCAGGGCCAGGACACACACACACACACACACACACACACACACACACACACACACACACACAGCATGACCTGACATGAGTCAATCATGCCGGTAGGCTCCCTGCTGTTGGCAGGATAGACTTGGGCCATAAAGCTTATGCACTATGAGTGTGTGTGTGTGTGTGTGTGTGTGTGTGTGTGCATGGATGTAAGCTGTATAACTAACAAGAGAGAAATTAACATCATATATCATTTATATTTCATATCACCATTTCTCCCATTGAAGCTTTCCTGTCATAATGTCATTAACAGTGGCGTCACCAGTATCCACTCAAACGTCACACTTTACTGGGAGGTATGGCAGGAGCACAACACTCCAGTACTACATTATTTCTGTCTCATAAGTTGTTGCAGCAGTTTTTGGGTTGATTCCATTTGTTTAAAATTTTAAATTAAACATTTTGACCACTTGATAATTAATAAACAATAATTAATAATCCCTTCAAAATAACACATTAAGACCTTGAGGAACACCATAAAAAAAACCCTCAATCATCAATTTGGAGATTTCTGCAAGAATTGCATTTAGTGTTTAGTAAGAACTGCAATTGGATGGTGAGCACTTTTATTCTGGAAACTGCTATGAAATGCCTTCATTGTATAGCTAGTAAAGCCTTCCATCTTCTGAATGCTCTGGGTCTCTAGTTACCAGGATGTAGTCGTAGTAGTAGTAGTAGTAGTAGTAGTAGTCAGTGTAGCTAGGAAAGACATCCATCTTCTGAATGCTCTGGGTCTCTAGTTACCAGGATGTAGTAGTAGCAGCAGTAGTAGTAGTAGTAGTAGTAGTAGTAGTAGGTCTAGTTTGTGGCTGTAAAGTCTCATGAGGCTGTGATTGTCCTAGAGGTAGTAGTAGTAGTAGTAGTAGTAGTAGTAGTAGTAGTAGGTCTAGTTTGTGGCTGTAAAGTCTCATGAGGCTGTGATTGTCCTAGAGGTAGTAGTAGTAGTAGTAGTAGTAGTAGTAGGTCTAGTTTGTGGCTGTAAAGTCTCATGAGGCTGTGATTGTCCTAGAGGTAGTAGTAGTAGTAGTAGTAGTAGTAGTAGTAGGTCTAGTTTGTGGCTGTAAAGTCTCATGAGGCTGTGATTGTCCTAGAGGTAGTAGTAGTAGTAGTAGTAGTAGTAGTAGTAGTAGATTACTGTGATTAGAGAGGTCTAGAGAGGTCACCACAGGTCATTTTATACAGTGAGGTCCAGTTTGGTCTTAGTAATATTGAATGGCCTCTATGGGGACTGACTTCATCATACGTGAATACAGTTGGGCTGGTTGGATCCATAAGAGTCTCAGCTTTGCAGTGGCACCTACATTTATTTAAGTGCGACACTGTTCAGGGACCCCTGTATGCAGAGATATTTTAGAATAGGTGAAAATAACACATTGTTTTTCATGTAAAACTGCATGTGATGGTAATAAAGTGGGCACGTCTGTAGGTCTGGGAGACTCGTGGGTACCCAAAGAACCCACACCAGTTTTCCCTCACCAGACCAGCTACAGCCTCTTAGAAACAATACTGTTGGTCAGGACTGCCGGCGATCCCATAAGGCTTATTTAAATATAAGTATCAGATCAGACTCTGTGTCAGCAGATAAATATATAATAATGGAGGACAGTGCAGGAAGAAATAAGAGGCAAGGAAATAAAGAGGAATAGATGAGAGGAGAAGAAGACAATGAAGGAGCGAAGGAGAGGATGGCAAAAAGAATATAAACATGGTGGAAAGACTGAAGAAGCAAAGGGAAGTTTTCTCTCATCAATTATTCTCCCTCTTCACTGAATTCTGCTTCTTTTCTCCTCTGTGTACAGACTTTGTACAAATCCCTCCATCTCACGAGCTGTAATTGATGCTGTAGTCGTCATCCCGTGTGTGATGTGTGATTGAGGAGCGAACTGGTACTATTTAAAGCTGGTGTCGCTCACTCCACCACCACCACACACACACACACACACACACACACACACACACACACACACACACACACACACACACACACACACACACACACACACACACACACACACACAGCTGTCAGTAGTTGTCATGGAGGTCAGCTGAAGGTGCTGGTTTCCAGTGTAGTTGTCTGAGCCAAATTAACTCATTTATTCAGTATTCTGATGTCTCTCAGTTACACCTCGTCACACCTCTTTGTGGATGAGTTTACCTGGAGACAAGAGGCGGGAGACTGGAATTAGTTTAGGTTTCTTTACTCAAAACGTGCATGAAATAAATACAAACCTGTGGCCGCCGGCTCACTGACAAAAACACTTTATCACAGCCGTTTTCCAGGCTTCACTGCTTCAGTCTGCTTTCCGTCCTCCTCAGACCCGGCACACCTACTGCACAGTAGAGAGCGATTTTTAAAAGGCAGGCATTGTCAGCTATTAAGCCCCATCAGCTTCAGCACAGCTGCCGCAAATGTCCTCTCCCTTCCCCCCCACCTCCCACAGCATATTATGAACGGAAACATTTAAATGAATTGTTTTGTTCTACGCCACTACATACACGGCCATCGCCCGCTGTGCACCGCTTCGTACACTTTGTGATGCCCTATTTAAACAATCCATAGTGCAAAGTCTGAAGTGCATGGCACAAGTGCATTTACGGTGTGTCCAGCTCCAGTAAACAGTACTTAATCTGCACACAATGTAAGGCACAAGGGGCAAAGGGGTTGTATTTAGTCTCTTTTAATTAATCATAGGTGTTTTTGGGCATAACAGGAATCAAACCAGATTCCACCAAAATTCATCACAGTGTATGATAATAAACACTAGGCTAAATATGATAAACATGTATTTATAAATAATAAAAACTGTATTGCTTTCCGATGCAGCCCACAGGGGGCTCAGACCGGCTGAGCGGAATCCTCCAGACAAGCATTATGCTCGGACTTGCAGTCCGGCGCTGCTGGAGAGGTGGTCCATAACGGGCAGATCCATCAGCCTCAAAATGCTGCCGTTGAAATAAAACGTTGAAATAACCTACAGTATGTACAGTACAGTACAGTACTGGCACATACTGAGGGATGCTGAGAGGAGGCGTGTGCATGCACTGTGATCTCTCGGGTCACGGCGGTCACACCGCTGACCGGAGGAGCACTGACAGCGCTAGAGCTCGATCAAAACAGGAAACAGCCTCAGAGCCCTACTTCATTATTTTCCATTACATTGTGAATCGTCATCTGCCACCTGAATTTAGTGCTTTTCATAAACATGAATAAACACTGTTCTAGCACCTACACTGTGTTATGAACATGCCTGTAGACTCATCTTACTATCTGAATAATGCCCCCTTTAAATAGCAGAGACCAGGTCTTTGTTGGTCAGTTGCTTTCTGCTGCCTGAAGATCGCAGCGCGCCAAACACACACAAAGCGCCTGAACACACCTCATTTTAAGACCAACACGCCCATGGACACAAATACATTTGCTATTTTCACAACATATGCACTGGGTGTGAAAATGAATGAAAGTAGCAATCATAGTACTAATAGTTAATGATAAGGCTCTTAATCTCTTAAACCTTTGCACATAAAAAACAGATAAGTGCACATGATATGAGCTGCAAGTGGAAAACCATCCTCACAAGGGTGCTCTACGTGCACAAATGTGGTCCTACAAGCAAAGGGCTATGACGAATGTAAACTCACAAATGTTCAACACTACCTCGCTCATAAAGTTGACTCTTCAGACTTTCGTATCTCAACCAAGGCTCACTCATTGTTGATCTGTCTCTGCTTCCCTGTGTCTGTTTCAGAGTTAGATGCCTCTTACCCTCCGTATGGTTACGCTGATCTGCCTCTGGACAGCCTGCCGCTAGACGCTGACCTCCACGAGCCCTACATCCCTGATATGACCTATGACCCAAGACAAGCCTACCCTGAACCACTCTAACAGGTAAACACACACACACACACACACACACACACACACACACACACACACACACACACACACACACACACACACACACACACACTACAGCTTGCATTTATGCTTACACAACTGCAAATAACGCCATTAGTAATTTACAATAGAAAGACATCAGAGTTTCGTATCGTAAGGCTAGGAGAAGCAATGCTAATAGCTATGTTAGCAGGAGAGCAATGCTAATCCCATGGGAGCAGCAATGTTCCCACTAAAGTTAGTGGGAGCTGATAACACAATACTTTAACACAAACAGACAACCTGCTGCTGACTACAGAAGTGCTATCAAACAATTAGTCGGGAACACCAAGCATTTATTTCAGTACAGTTCTAGTACGCCAACCAGCAGCCGTGGTTGCACAGCACCTGCAAACACTGGGTCTTGCCATAAACTGTCACCAAGTTGCTGATTTACCTGACTGTGAATATGAGTTCAGCCACAGTGACAGCAAAACTGTCTCCAGCCAGGCTGCACTAAACTCTCTGTTGTCACACATGGCTTCCCATAGAGGGGTGACAGCATTGTCAGCGATGCATCTGCTAGGTATGTTGTCAGCAAGACGTGGTTGTCTGCCAGGGACTCCTCCACATGAATAATAATAATAATAATTAAAAAAATCCAGACCTGGTGTGGCCACCTCCGCCTCGATTCAGTTCGGCGCAAGAGGCGAATGCTGATCATCCCTCGCTCACTGCATACTGGAAAACCCTCTGTGTTCTGTTGTTGGGGATTCCCCTTAGAAGACTGATATCACACATATCAGTGTACATGGACGCGTCCCTCTCTGAATGGGGAGGGGTGTGCAGGTCTCATCCCACTGCAGCACTTTGCACCTGTGCTGACAAACAGACGTGTCATGGTGAAGACAGAACGTCCATCAACCAAGAGGGTAACGTGTGCTCAGTCCGTGTACTGGAAATACCTGGAGGCCTTCTGCTGTGGACACCTTCTCTCCATCAGAGTAGTGTACATCCCAGGTCACAGAGCTGTGCTGCAGACTTAATGTCCTGTGGAGGTCCGTCCCACAACAGGTGGACTGAGTCCTAGACTCGTTCAGATGTTATGGGACAGATTTAGGACAGTGAAGGTGGATCTGTTCGCCTCATGAGAGGATGCACAATGTGGATGCACAATGGAAGGAAGAGAGTCTACTGGTCATACTGGTGGCACTAGAATGCACTAGCATGTCTTGGTTCCCAATCATGGTGCAGCTGCTGGTGGGGAAACTGTGGCAGCTCCCATGGCGCAGAGATGCACCGTCAAAGCTGGATGGCCCAGGCTGCTGAATGGGAGCGCTCGGAAAGGTTGGCGTTGACCCCTGAAGTGCTGTGTGATATCCAGGGTCGAGAATCATTTCTCCCGCAGGGTTCTTTCCTCTACCTATTCAGCACGAGGTAGAAAAAAGGATCTCATGTCTAGACACAAATTTACAAACCAATTGTTGTATTCATAACTAGTTCAAATTAGTTTGAGACATAATTTCATATTAAAATTTAAAATTGTGAATGAATCTAAAATTTTAATCAACCTATTACTATAATCATTATTTATTCCAGTGGGCTAAGAGTTACTTAAATTTAGTATGAGTAATGCATTTATGATCTCACTCTAAAGTCATGTTGGACATATTTGTTATTTCCTCAGTTTTAAGGTGTTTAGTCAGTCTTCCATTCCAAACTTCTGATTTTGGGTTTTACAGTTTGCTGTCTTTCCCTTTATTTTCTCTCGGAGTGTTTGTTGTATGTAGGTTACCAAACATCAAAGTTTCCTTGTAAGAGAAATCCTACTTGGCAACAACTTTGATGAAGTTCTAGCTTATCTTATCTTAAATGCAAATGGCCAACCGTTTGGCTAGGATTGTTAAAATTTGAATAATTGTTTCAAAGTTGTTGAATGTGACTGCAGTACCAGCTAGAGTCCCAGTCCCTGGGCAGACAGTTTTCTGCATAAGGAACTGTAGGTGTTAATAGCTAGTTCACTCCAAACCATCATTCACACTGTATGTTTCAAGGTTTCTTCCCCTGTAACTCAGCAGACTACTTTTAAAATGACACTTGTACGACAGCTAGAACAAAAAGGCGTGAAGCATTTGAATCTGTCTGAGGCTGGTTAACTTCATGAAGGACTCCGAGGTGTCTTCCTTTGCATTTTGGGTAAAGCATCTTTAGGTCACAGTCCAAGGCTCTGTACTCGTGTACTCATCTCCATCCAGGACCTTTCTCACAGATCCACCTTCTGACTGCATCCTTTGCTAACTGACAAAAATATACCACTTCAGTGGCGGTCAGAGACACCATTTAAGGGTCACGTTTGACCAAGACGTGAAGCAGACATAATCACAGGTCGCTGAGTTTCGTATGACTAGTCCATGAAGAATAGTAGCTGTGGGGTTGCTGGACTTCCCAGGTTTCCATTCATCTAGGTACCTTTTACGATTGTCATGCGTTTGTGTGGCCATAGCGTGATATTCTGCCTCTTCTTCTAACCAGTTAGGGGAGTCAACCACTTTATAGGGAATGCCTGGTTTTGTTGCATTGGGTGAATCTAACATAGTTAGCAACATGCTCAGGAGGAAATTTTTCCCAGGAGCTGCTGTACATCAGATCCACAAGCCAACTCTGCATCCCATTCACTGTTTTCCAAAGAATGCAGAACTCCTACAAGAACCTGTACTCCAGGACAAATAGAGGGAAGTTTCTGGATGACAGTTATTTCCCTCAGTACTAACTACTGTGGGGGGCCATACCTCTGGAGGTGGCCTGAGGCTGTGAGAGAGGAGGATGATCTGCAGAAACTGAAGACAGCTGGTGACTGTTAAAAGGAGCTTGAAGCTGCATATGAGGAGGTTTGGGGGATTCTCAGCAGTTTGAGATGCTCTGAATGAGCCCGTGCATAGGAAGGATTAACCAGTTCAGCTGCTGAAGAAGTGAAGTCCACTGCCAGCTGTGGAGGCTGAGAGGCAGCAGTTGGTGTAGGCCCAGTTTCTCTTTGCACAGGGTGCTGCATAGCAGACGATGCTCTCAGTCCGCTGAGAGGTACACCAGGATTTAAGGATGTTTGGAGAAAATGTGGAGCAGGTCTCAAGACATGAAACTGAATGTTCATCCCCTGGAAGGGTTTGCACCTCTGAAGTAAGTGTGTTGCACGCAGTTTGGAGTCCTGCTGACGATGATGATAAAGGTCACGCTGCCTATTTGTCAAATCCAAAGGTGTTCATAGGTGGCTTCGAAGTATGGTTGTTGTAAATCATAATGCCTTACAGACTGTGGGGTAGGCATTAGAGAGCAAAAGTCACAATGACTCATAGGATTGTTATGCTCCCATAACTTGTCAAACAGTCCTTTGACTAGAGGATTGTGATGTCCACAAAGTCCCGAGGAGAAATCATCATCATCAATCTGTTTCTCAGCCGTCTTCCCAAGAGCCTGCACAGTTTTCCCCGGATTCAAGATGAGACCTTTAAGTTGTTGTATTTCTCTTCTCATAGCTTCCACATCCATACTAGCAGTTTATCCTTTTACTCGTCCTGCCTTTGTCGTGGACATTTTGAGAGGTGGGTAGGTTGTTCACATGTAGCTAAGCTTTTCTCAGCCTTGTTAGCTTCATCAGGACGCTCTGCAGGTTGAGTGATAGCAGACATAACTTCTGGAGGCAAGCTTGTTCATGACATCTGCTATTCTTAATTTATTTTTATTTTACCTGTATTTAACCAGATAAGTCAAAATGAGAACCAGTTGTCATTTATATTGACAACGTGGCCAAAAGGCAGCGACAGAAAGCAATACAAGATATTAGAACATAGAACATAAGTACAATCAGTGAAATGAAAAAAATATCATCAAAACATCAAAATATACACAGTATACAGTATACAACAATATATACTGTATATGTGCTGTGTTCCAGAGAGGCAGAAGCAGGTACAGTGATCAGAAACTATCTCTTGAGTTGAGTTATTAAAGGAGGGTAATGGAAAGAGGATGTGTTAGCATCTTTTGTAATCATTCCAGTCACGAGGAGCAGCAAGCTGGAATGACTGATGACCAAAGGAGGTGCAGACTTTTGACTTATGACCATACTAACGAATTTGCTTGAACAGAAATTGAGGTTACTCTTGGAGATATTGATAAGTGATATATGAGCAGAGATAAAGAGGGGTTTTGCTAATCATAGTTTTATAAATGAACTGATACCAACAGATCTGAGTCTAGTCTGGAGTGATGGCCAGTGAATGCAGGTTATAGTGATGAGTGTTGAAAGGCTCACAAAACGAATGGCAGTATGGCAGATGATGCCCAGGTTATTGAGAAGATTGTTCGTGCCATAAAGTTGCCATAATCCAGGATTGGGTGGATTGTAATCTTAGCCAGGTGTGTTTTGCAGAGTGGGTAAAAGATGCTTTATTACGGTCTAGGAAACCAGTTCTTCCCTGACTTTGGAGAGTGGTGTGTTGACTTATGTTTGATTCTGCCAGGTATCTTGGTGGTTTATGGGAAAGTGCTGGCTGTCTGTATAGTTGTGCTCTGTCAACTGAATTGATCCACTCTGACTTGAAGGACCATGGTGAATATTTGGTATGACTGAATATTGATTTCACCTCAGGATAATCTGGTTCCAGGCTTATTACCAACTCACTGGTTTGTCTATTAGGACAGACGAACAAAGGAAGGAGTTTTAGCCCAATTATTTTAAAATTGCACAGTTCAACTGGTTGTGACAACAGAAGAAAAAAAGGTAAAGGATAATTAGAACTTCAGTAATTAATAATCCAACAAACTTCAAACACAATTACTACGTAAACCGAGGAATGAAAAAATAACTGTGACTTAATCAGTACAACATAAAAATAAGCTACTAAAGCTGCCATAAATGCATGTAAATCAAATTGAACTTACATGTCATATACACACTACTGCTAAATCAAATACAGCTAGAATAAGCTGTATATTATTGTATATCCGGTCATCAGAAAAGCCCCTCCAGCTCTGACTGACCAACACTAACAACAGACATGTGGCCTCGCGACCCATATGTGACCTCAACCACTCTCAATGTGTGAACCACCCACAGAGGATAAATGTCTGGCACTCACAAGTCAGTCAGAACTGCTTTTTTGATGAAAGAGGAAGAAACTGTCCACAAGAAATCAAAGCAAAACCAGGTGTTTTTGACCCAGCACTCACTACAAGACATCCTGCGACCTGGACGACCGGGAACCTTCACAGACACAATATACTACTACTACACAGTATACTGAATATGCTGTATGTCAATCAGCATGTAACTCCCCTAAAACCACAAATTGTTATTTTTCCATATCTTTGAATACAGATAAACCAATGAGAACAGGTTTTGGTTCTTTACAGGTGTCGGTAGGCGTAGTGCTGAACAGAGCTCGCTACTTCCCCCTGCTTTTCTGTCTTAACGCTAAGCTAGGCTTGCCACATCCAGACATCAGCTCAGTGCTTGATACACAGACATGAGGTGTCCAGTTCCTTTAGACTGAGTCTTAAAATGTGCCTTTAAATTGGATAAGCAGTGTAATTACTGTATATTTACAGAGTGCTTCACTGATGTGGTCTCAACGGCTCTGTGTCCACCACAGGATCTTTCCCCGGGAACAAAGAGCCTTTATAATTTTGATTATATTATTATTAATAATATTATTATATTATTATATTGTGAATTTCTCCACTGTGAGGCTAATAAAGGAATATCTTATCTTATCTTATCTTATCTTATAAGGAGCTTGTTGCGTTTCAAGTGCAGGGAACAGTTCCAGCAACTTTTTACGGGGCATTTTCACCAGTACTACCACCTGGTCAGGGGGTAGTACTTTCTGAAAGTACCAGAAGTTTTGTGGTGGAGTTTGTAGGGATGGTCATCACTGATTGGTAAAACTATGTCATTCACAAGCAAGGAACTACTGGAGTATTGATTTGGGACCATTTTAGGATGAGAGAAGAGCATTGCTCCTCGTTTGATAGCCTCAAACATAAAGTTATCTTAGCTCTGCTGTTGGCTTCCCAGCTCATTTAAAAAAGACATGAGGTCGAGTGGTAACATTTGAAGAGGGGGCCAGCGTGGCCGTTGGTGTGAATGACCGAATTAAAGTTATTTTATACATACTGTACATATAAATAACCATCAACCACTCAACAGATGATTTACTGTGCAGACAGATGCTCAGAGTTTCATTTTCCTGCTCTGCATTTCATTCATTACTTCCAATGAGCATCAGTAAATATATGTAGCAGTAAATAACATCATGGCAATGAGATAAAACCTAATATTTACTTTTTCTATGTCATTTTCTTCATGTGGCTAAAAGTTCCAGGAAGTTTTGGTGGAAACCCAGCTAATGTGGATATTTAATATTTCTTCAAATCGTTTTGAATCCAGTTTAGTTGATGTCCATGCTTGAGAATGTTTGCTGTTTTTTGTTGCAGGAGAATAAAACAGAAATGCTGAAAGAAAGCGAGAGAATGATCAAATCACAGGAAGAAAGACTGGAGGAATGGATGGAGGAAGAAGGAGATTGGAGTTTTTAATCACAAAGGGAAACAAATCAGCCCTTTCCAAAAAATCCTATGGCAATCAAGAACTATCACAAGAGGTTGCTTATGAAAAAGAGGTTTATTGTTGCTGTAAATGAAATCTGTACCTTTGTTATAATGTTTTACTGTGGGGTGGAAGTGTGTGTGGGGGGGGTGTATGAAGTTTTGAGGCATTGTTATACACGGGTAACTTTTTGAAGCAATCAAATTAGGCAAGAATGAATTATAGTTTGGGACATGCTCGGTAAGAAGGAAAAGCTTCACCAAACTCAGCTGATAATCCGTAGTAAACGTTTTATTGTTTCATCTGTTTGAATTTGCTGAAATGTTACGGCATTAAAAGTGTGACATCGTACCTGGTGTGATTTTAGATAAATATTTTTCTCCCCACATGTGGATACCTCACTGGAAACACCCATATTAGACAGTGAGAAGTTCGGTTACACCATAGTCAACTTTAACTCCCAGTTTAACCAGATGTTTTACTGACTCCGAGGTCTTTGCTCGCCCTGATTGACATCACTGCCAACCGCCGTTGCTACCAAATGCTACCCGTGTATCCCAGCCTGTAGCTGCTGTCTTTTAGATGTCTCCTCTGTGTATTTGAACAGTGCACATGTCCCAGGGTGTCCATGTGTGGTTGTTGCATGGTAGTATTGTGTACTCATTGAAATATTCTTCACCTTTACATACTGAGAAAAAAAAAGACATTCGGGTTTTACAAGACAATTTCAATTATACTGGCCGTTTGAAAAACCTCAGTGAGGAAGTGGACTACAAATCCCACCATGTCCCGGCCTCACTTTCACCAAGTGGATGTTCTGTTCAAATGTCCACAGGAAATGGACTACAAATCCCTTTGGCATCTTCGGCACCAGACTACGAATCCCATCATTTTCCCGTCATACCCAGGTAGACACATCTCCAGCGGAAATGGACCACAGCTCTCTGATCAGCTTGTACAGCTTGTACTTTGTGGGTGCCATGGACACTGCGGAGTAACTTTACAGTGGTACTTGCACTGTGCTGACAGTAATGACACATGACTTTTGTACTCGGGTGGGCAGATCATAGAAATTGTCTGATAATTGTATCTGTCACTGTCAGTAGAGGGGTTGGGCTGCAAGCTCTAATAGAACATAATATTACTTGCTGCTGCTCATGTATTAATGCTGCGTTCCATTGACCTTGGAAAATCAGATGTCGGAGCTGGGAATGATGCCACACCTGAGTTGATCGCATTTCAGTACAAAAAGATGGAAAACTGCCAGCCAGGTCAGCCTTTGGTAGCTATTGTTAGTAATCCAGAGTTTATTGTATACTAACAGTGTGGCAACATGTCCACAGAGAGAGTACAGTACTGACGGTACTGTGACAGTACTGTGTGTACAACTGGTTTAATGAGACACAAATAAGACATCAGAGCTATAAACAGTATAATACTACAATTTTTTTTTTTTTTTTTTTACTGTTGATGCACGGAGCAGCCATCTTGGATTTTGAGGTCGGGGTTGGTGAGATTCATCCGACTTTCCTAGTTGAATTTTCTTACTGGGAACTCTGAAATCCTGACTTTCCAGTTTGAATGGAACAGAGCATAAATATTCAGTTTCTGATTGGTGTACAGTACCTACCAAACCATCACATCATAGTACAGTCTACATGGTCGGCATTGAAGTGGACAGTTGGGGCATAAATGGCTCTGTGCACCAGGGGAAGCTGTGCTTGTACAAGGCTGCTGTCTTCGGTTGTAATCTGAACAACGGCAGCCTTTGTTTACAGTGTGAAGAAAGTACAACTACAATGACTTACCAGTTGCTGAGGGACTCTACCACAGCTACACTGTTCCTGACTAAACATCATTAAATTTTGTTATTTTCAGCTGTTTTGGTATGCATTTCTTCTGCTTGCACAGACTGTCCAAACCTGTGGAAGATTTAAAATCCCTAAATCAACAAATAAAACAAACAAACAAACAAACAAATAAAGTGTCATATGCATTAACTTTGCCATAATTGAATGAAAACACTGAAGGACAATCCTTATTTAAATGTGGCGTGGAAAACTCGTGTCACAACTGAGTACAATTTATCAAAGACAGAAAGGCAAATAATTACACTTTTCACTTAATTATGACACATTAAATTGACACATACAAATTAAATACATATAATAATGTAAACTGTGTCTTATTTCATTTCTGTTTGATTTTATAATTTTTCATTTTAAAGGGGGCATATTATGCTCATTTTCAGGTTTACTTGTATTTGGGTTTCTGTTCATTTGCTTTTAAGTTCAAAAACTAAAAAACAAAAATAAATTTTTCATGATATGTCCCATTTAAATCTTCCACAGTAAATGGAAAGTACAGTTTTTTCTCATTAGCTCAGGACATTGGTTCTTTTGTTTATGATAACATAACAGAGAGTAATTTCTGAGATGTGTGAACGGGGTAACATCACTAAAAATACTACAGGTTTGATGGGGCAAGAAACACAACCATTCTGGCTAAACTGTTGCTTTATTGTATTAAACCTGTAGTATCAGTTTGTTTCCCCGTTGCACTTGTTTTTAGTTTTGTTGCCACGTTGTCAGATCTCAGAAACTACTTTTAATAGAACAGAGCTGCTAGAAACCCAAGTTGGAAAAACAAGAGGAGGATTTCAGGAAGGACAGAGCGCCGCCTCTCACTGGCATCATAGAGTCCTGTAGTACAGTATGTGTTGTAGAGAAGTGGGTACGGTCAGCGTTAAGACTTTCAGTCGGTTAGTGAGGATATTTGACATCGACAAGTGCTAATTAAACCCATCTCCAAAAATGGGATGGGAACCAGAGCAATGGATTAAGCCATGTGCAGTCAAATCCCAGTACGGCATGTGTTGGGATGGTAAACTTGGACTGCAATTTTTTGGGTAACCTTAAACTGAGACTTACTAACAGCAAGGAGCTTTTGGTATTTGGTTCTTCCTCACATTTTCACTTACAGAACAGCATATTTCAGGTGTACTGTATGTTATTAAAATGGTAGCAGGGGTACCAGTGGTCTGTAGGGGTCCTGTACATGAAACCACTTCAGAGTTCATTCATTTTCCTACGTTCTTGTTTTAACCACCCTCTCACTCTTTAGTTTGGCCAGATGCTGATAAATCTTCAGCTCCACCTCTTGTTTTCTAACAGGACTGGACCTCCTCCCACACCGTAACGTGGGCCTGGGGCTTTTGGTAGGTCCAACAAGTCTTCATCCTGGTCCTGGTTACTGGTGCTGTTTGTTGTAGTTGCATTAATCACAGTGAGCAGCACTGCAGCCAACCGCTGAAAATACCTGAACTTGGATTAAGAATCACTTCCTGAGCAGAGCCCAAATTTACCTCCCAATGTTCTCCTCAAAATGGGCAGAGAACGGTGGAACCACAGTAGAACCTGTGACAGCGGATATACGTATACCTTACATTTAACTGAATTCCTGCAGTGTCAAAAGACGCCTGGTCTTCTGGGGTTTAGGTTGATCCAGTACTCAGAAATGCAGGTAAACAGCTTATATGAATATGTACCTCATAATTTCTACCTGAATGACAAGGAACTGGAGTTATATTGTGTCTGATTTCACTGCACCACAGTGTCAGATAAAACCTAGTTTGGGACCAACAGCTTTCGATGTTGTATTTGAAAAGTAAAAAGTTACATGAATAAGCAGGTCTTTAGGAGACAATGTTAAGATTTGTATGAATGCATGAACACACAAACAGTGCATGGACATGTCCGTCTTTCTCAGTGCAGCCTGGCGACACACCTGAGGGTTATTCGGTACACTGTGGTCGCCGCTGCATTAGTCACACATGAAGTCTGGCAACTCTTCACATAAAACCCCAACACTGATTTATTTTATGTTATTAGCCATCAGTCAGACAGTTATTTGAAAAACTGGCACAGCCCTGTACTGTCTTCACCACAGCATCATCATAATGAAAGCTGTTACTTTTTATTTTACATGACTGTGTGTTTGTGTGGTATTTGAACGCTGCTGGAAGAAGACGGTGAAGCTAAATAGAAGGTGAAAGACGTTTCAGGGGAGGAAACATGGCAAATGGTGCCTCCTGCTGAGTGTCTTCAGTAAGAAGCAAGTTTTTCAGCTGGAAAAACTGAATGATCACAAACTGAACCAGAAAATAATATTTGAAAATAATGACAACTCAACTTCAATTCCCCAATATTATTACCATGCACTACATAGTCTAAGATTAATAAAGTATTGTTTTCACATGGAAATTAAACTTCTGTATAATATACAGACTAGCACTGTAAACTATACAATGTGCTGATTACATTTTACATTAAATCACCTACACAGACATCACACCTTTGGATGTGATGTATGTGTATAATCCACCAGAGGGCTAATTGCAAACTTTCCTCATCTGTCCAGGATATTAAAAGATGATGTGATGATGGTATGATATGTAAAGTGAGGTATGCCAAAGAGATTTCTCTTGTGATGATAATCGTTTTGTGCCTGCTTGTTGACTTGTTGACAGACCAACCCAGATAGCTCAGGGGTCAAAGCACAGCTCAGCATCTGCTGTTGACTGGAGAGTTTCTGAGATCCAGGTTCCTTAATCCAAGTCAGTGATATGCGGCACACGTCAAGGACTCCAGTAATCAGATTTTTTAAAACTTTAATTGGATTTGGCTGTTTAATACAAGATGAACACAGTTTACAGTTTCATAATGACCTGAAAATATGTTTACAAGTCTGCCGGGGTATTCAGCTCAGCAGGTCCGAGACCGCCGCTCGATGTGGGAGGATCCCCTGGAGGGACCGCTCCCCGGCGCTGGCTGAGCCTCGCCTGGCACATCTTCATGGCATTGATCCGTGATTGGCTCTGGGACAGGTTGAAGGCCCGGGTGAAGGTGCCTCTTCAGTTCAGTGATGGCACAGGGTCACAAATGAGGATTCAACTCTTCAACCCTACAGGACATTTTGGGTGTGTGAGAACTTGTCAAGTGTTGAACTGACGTCAATGTTCAAACTTCTTACTACTACTTCCAAATTTACAAGAATGGGATGGTACAGTTGATGGACGGTGAATGCTATGACCGATTTAAAGTTAAAACTCTTGGATTAAAATGAAAATAAAATGAAGAAATACAACAAAAAAAACAAACAAACAAACAAAGTTGAAAACAGAATTCACGTAAGTGGCGAACCTCTAGGTTTTGTGTTTTCTGATGTTGTGTGAAATGTTTTGGTGATCTTTTCTGTTTTTGAAGCACTCAAATCCAACTGTGCATTCAGACATTTAGGAAGCACATGAGTCGTTTCCGTAGCCCTGATCCATCACCGTTACTGTACATCACCATCCTGCTGATCAGCATGGTCAGGTTAAAGCTAGTGGACTGCTAGCTCCCGTCAGTGTCACAGTAAAGATGCTAACTCAAACTGCCACACTGGCTGATGATGTTCATGCCAGCACATGACAAACTGCAGCACTATTGCTTGAGTTGGCCTGCGTCTCTCTAACTAAATGTTCTGCTGGTAACATCTGGAGGTTAAACAGTTCAAGTCTGTTGCATCTCTCACCACACACATCATCCTAATTGGGTGTGGTCATGCAGGGTTTGGACTATGATGTACCACAGTACCATGTGAAATGCTGTAGGATACAGGTCGTTGTAAAGCAAGCATGGCAGAGAAAGCAAGATTCGTAGCCTGGCCTCTCTTTGAAATGTTCACTCTACATATGCTGTTTGAATCAGCCATCAGCCAACTGAACAATCAGGCAGAACAGATGTGAATGAAGGAAAATAATGAGCAACTGTGTAGAATATGTCTGAGCGGTGTTATAAATCTTAATATGCATTTTTACTAAAATCAATCTGTTTCAAAATCTGTTTTTTATTTCAAATAAATGAAATGAATAAATCTGATTTAGTTTTTTCTTCCATACGCTGTCATTTCTGTCATTTGCGAACTGAGGAGACAGATCCAGATCCAGGGCTGTTAGCATATGGTCTCAGGCTCATTCTGGGCTCTGGTTGTGTGTATGCATGTATGTATGGAGGTTGTTCAAATGCAACCAACTTGAAGTGGCCAACAGGAGGCCCATTTGATGGTCACTAGGTGTAAATGCAGATGTATGAGGTTTCTTTTCAGTATTGTGCAGAAACCCTGTCGTCAGTGCTGGAGGACTCTGAAAACACAGATTATGTTCGGTGACAGTGTATATAGCATATTATATGGTACTTTCTTTCTGCATTATCTGCAAACCACTACAGGATAGTTAAACAGCTAAATCTAATTGACATAAAATTTGCTAATCTACTCAGCAGCCATGCTCCTTACAGACTAACTCTTCATTTTGGACACTCCATGATCTTTCCTGTAGTCGCGCCCTCAGATTAAAATGCTGCTCTACACTCAAAACATGATTTAGCCTCAGCAGAAATAACAAACGCTTCAGTGAGTCTGAACTTTCATTTGGTGGTTTCGAAGTGATCCCTGGTAGAGTCTATGCTCGATTATTTCACATCCAGAAAATGTCTACCTTCATCTGCAGAGAAAACATACAGAAAGTCTGTTTGTGTTTTTGGTCCTGGCTGTGTGTATTCAGCTGATACAGTGAACTTCAGATATGGGAGGCTTCGGTGTGGCACTAGGCGTGTCTAATCTCTGGCCAGACTGGAAGTCCATGAGAGACAAATCACTTCTCATGTGATGTAGTTCCACATCCACAAGATGGTGCACAAGAACCAACTAGACAGTCCTCTGCACTAGATGCACTACATGTAGTGATTTGAAATTCAATCCCAGGCCAAGAATGACATGTTAAAATATCATAAATATGACAGCCTGGATCTAAACTGACTTCACACTGGCCTGCAAACAAGAGTGACCAGTAAAAACAGACTAGTGAAAACAGACACCTGATTAGACTGGCGGGCTAGTAAATAGGTGTTGTGAGTCGCTATAAGCCCCATAGATGTGGGTCAGTAGTGGCCTACCACCCCCACAAGTAGGTGTTATCATCTATTGTGGCTCACTGAAAGAAGGTATAAAAGAGGATGGCAGCGACCTCTAGTGATCATAGTAATTATGACGGGAGCAGAAGTAGAAGTCAGGCGCTGTATAATATACAGTAGACAGTGTGAATGAGATGATGGATGGGACATAAATCACAGGACTATCACCCAGAAGACCCACCCAGAGTTCGCATCCCTGGTGAAACCAGCCATGTGTTTTTGTTCTTTGTGTTCACAGCTATCCTAATACAAAACACAACTTTCCATGAACTTAACTTTTTTTTTTTACCTAATCTAAACCTCAATAAGGGACATTGCAGTTTTTTTGTTGCCTAAACCTGAAGAAGTTGTAGTTTTGTTGCTAAACCTGCCTAACTGTTTTTTTTGCCTTAACCTAAATAAGTTGTAGTTGAAACCTGAAGGAGGTGTGATATTGTTGCCTAAACCTGAAGTTGTAGATTGCTGTCTAAACCTGAAGAAGTTGTAGTTTTCTTGTCTAAACCTGTTTTTGCCTTAGCCTAAATAAGATAAAGTTTTATTGCCTGAACCTTACTGTTTTTTGTTTTGCCTTAACCTAAATAGTTGTAGTTTTGTTGCCTACATTTAAAGAAGTTGTAGTTTTGTTGTCCCCAGTGACCCACATCTATGGTGCTTATAGTATATTTAATGACCTGATAACAGCCGAATCAGGAGCAACAGAACAATTTTATGGAATATAATCCAACGTCAGTGTTGTATAGTACCTGACTGAGATGCTGTGGTTTAAGGGTCAGCATCTGTAATGAGCCTGTTTGACCACTGGATGAAGCTGCAACACAGACGATCACAACCTGCTCGTACAGACAGTTTCAGCCTCGAGGCTCGATGTGAACACCGGCTCTGAATGCTGAAGCAGCGTCTGCATGTCGACAGCATGAAGGCATGAACATCGACCAAAGGCAATAACAACGGTAGGCCATAACATGTGCTAAATAATCTGGATGACTTCCTAGTTATTTTTATAGGATTTAACTTTTTAGTTAATTCCTTTGAAGTGTCCTGGAATTAACTGCATTGTGTATTGTATATATAACTGTATATGTATATGGTCGGTCTGATCATTTAATAGTTTATATTTTTTATTTTAATATTTTATAAATAATTTTATAAAGTCTGTATAATCACCATGTTGGTGTGGGTCAGTCTTGACTATAGACTATATACTATATATATATATATATAGACTATATACACTCACACACACACACACATTACATAGTCGATGTAACGTGTTCATGTGTGGGAAACTATGATGAAGTAAAATCCCGGAGAAGCTCAGTGTCCGCCTCTGTTATCAGAGGAGAAACTGAATAAAACATTTTCTTTCTCAGCATTTTATCCTGAATTGCAGAATTAATAAGCAGTTTAAATTATATCTCCATCACATGACCTGCTCTGCATTAATTATTGATCACCTGTTTCTACCCCAGCGAGACATAATTACCTTCTGTAATGTCAACCCTTCATCAAATTTAAACATTTATATTGCTTATCTTTCTGCCTAACCCCCTGGCTAAACTTTTCTAATGACACTAATCAAATTCTGTCGGAGAGTAATTCTTCTCTTTGCTTCAATTAGAAAGCAGGGATGACATGCATATTTCACCTGATCCCAAAGTACTTCACTTCTAACGAGGTGAAATGATGAATAATGGCTTGTGTCCCTCCTTCGTTTCGTCTGACGCTGTGCTGCAGTTTGGCAGAGCATTTACTCAATAAATGTATTAAAAAGCAAAGCTACATAGATCTACATTTATTGACGAAACACATCTAAAATAGCCGAACTCTAACCTTCAAAGATGTGAAAACACTTAACATGAACCAAATGATTCACACTGTGTAATGTGCAGAACCCAAACTGACATGTGACACCACAACAAAATCAATTAATATTAATTACAACCTGAGGCATTTCAAAACACAGATCCTAGCATCATCACTAACAGAAACTCACACTGAAGAGAGCCTTTTTTGCAATTGCTCATGTAATCATGTAGCCGAACTATTGATCAGATATGCTAAACCAAAAGCACATTGACTTCTTTACACTGTTTGAAATTATAAAACAGACTTTTTACAAATAACTACAATAGAGACATCATTCAAAACTAAAAGCATGCATGTGTAGATTGCTAATCACCTGCACCCACAATGCACCTGTGAAAACACCTGTAATCAATTAGATGCCTTAGAAATCAGAGCTTGAACACTATAAATAGGAGGCAGGTGTGATCTTTGACGTGCAGAGCAATGGAGAGAGAGAGCTGGAGTACTGTAAATACAATATGCTGTATTATGTTTACAGAACAACAGAGTAACTGTGTCATCTTCGGTTAAAGTCATCATGTCTGGTGCTGTTATTAGTAAGATAAGATAAGATGAACCTTTATTTATCCCCATAGGGAAACTCAGAAATCAATCAGACATTTTCTGTCAGAAGTGGGATTCGAACCCACGCCTCCAGGGGAGACTGCGACCTGAACGCAGCGCCTTAGACCGCTCGGCCATCCTGACAGACAACGTACTGAGTACACATACTACTAATGAAAACGTCAGCGACTCTGAATGATAATGTTTCATATCTCGCACATCAGTAGGCAGTTGGGATGTGGAAGCTAATCATTTGGAGCAAAAATACTATTTTTAGAAAGGCTGATATAGTTTTGAAAGAAGTATTTGCTTTTGCGAGAGATGTAAGATATTTTGTGTTTTTTTTTGTAGAGCTTTGACAGAGAGAACCATCATTTCAGAAACTGTTAGAGCAATTGCAAAAAAAACAAAACAAAACAAACACTGTGAGCATGTGGCCTAGAAAATTCATTCATAGTCTGTGTGTTTTTCAGCCCAGGTTAGATCCCAACACATGTCTTAATCAAATACACAGCGTCCAGTCCTCCCCAGTAGCTCCAGCTCGCTGTGGAAGCTGTGGCTCCGCTGGGATACCAAGATTACGTGGTTGGGCTTAAATATACCGGAAAGCAGCCTCTACTTTCACACTGTTAATATGAACACATTCCTAACATGAAAGTCCCAGTATTCCCTCAAAATCAGACAAACTTTTTTCCCTCTTCAAATTAGCAGTTAAATTAAAGGATATACAAGGAACCCTCAGAAGTAAGTGAGAAAAAAAAATCTGAACAAAATTGTTTTTCTCTCCTGTCTTTATTGCTTAGGAAACGTGAAAATATCTATACAACAGGTGAAAGAAAAGGTTTGCCAGGTGAAACATAAATGATGAGATGATGGAAAAAGGTTGTTGAAATACTCATTTTGGTCACAAGAGGCCGCACTAAGCCCGCTGTAAACAGGACTGGAAGCATTCCTCCTTTCTTCCAGGTGAGTTTTCATATCTTCATACACTCTAAACACAAGGTACACGTTGTGTGTTAGACAGCTAAGGAAATGAAAACACAGCTGGAAGAAAACAGGAATGTTTTTAGTCCAATTTAGAAAAAAACAAAAACGTTTTCCTTTACCTGGTAAAACAATAAATAAATCAGAAAAAGATTATTCTGGCACAACCAAAGACGCTGTCTGACAAAGATCAGGCATTTCAAGCTCCGCCAGCAGTGTGTAATGACACATACCGGTACTTCCTGTCTCCTAAACGCCCCCCCCCCCAGATTGGGTTTTATTTGCATAATGCATTTAGATTTTCTTTTGCTAATATTAGATATTTATTAGGGCTGTCAAAGTTAACTCAATAATAACACACAAATTCCTTTTAACGCTACTAATGTCTTTAACACATTAATACAATTAATCTAATATATGGGGGCGGCAGTAGCTCAGTCTGTAGGGAGTTGGCTTGGGAACCGGAGGGTCACCGGTTCAAGTCCCGACATGGACCAAAAACTGAGCGTGAACTGGTAGCTGGAGAGGTGCCAGTTTACCTCTTGGGCACTGCCGAGGTGCCCCTGAGCAAGGCACCAGACCCCCAACTGCTTGGGGCGCTTGTCAGGAGCAGCCCCATCACTCTGACACCTCTCCATTTGTTGCATGTATATGGACCTGTTTGTGCATGTGTGTGTATAAGTTAACAGAGTGAAAAAATTGAATTTCCCCTAGCGGGACTAATAAAGGACTATCTTCTTCTTCTTCTATATATATATATATATATATATATATATATATATATATATATATATATAAACACTTACCATATCCAACCCAGGACATACTGTGTAAAGCTATCGGACTAAATGCGATGTGGCTAGCATAGCACGCTAATCTCTGTTTGAGCTTCTCTTCACTCAAAAGCTTTTGATAGAGGAAACAGATGAGAACATCGTGAGAAAACAAAAACTTTATTGATGGTTATTGATTAGTGGAAGAACCATAGTACATGCACATACAATGACTGGGTAGGAAGCCTTGTTTTGAACCACAACACCTACTGGAAGCAGAGCTTGTATAAAGCTGTTGCGGCGTCAGACATTCAGCATAGTGAGGACAACGAGTCGTCCAGTTTCTGATCGACACAGACGGAGGTCTGAACCAGCGGGACCACGCGGCCCTTTCTGCTGCCTTTTTTATCATGTGATGCATCTGAGAGTTTGTCCTATCTAATTTCTTATACATATAAAAAGGGAGATATGTAACAACACCACTAATTGGGA
The DNA here is from genome assembly GCA_947000775.1 of Pterois miles. NCBI lineage: Eukaryota > Metazoa > Chordata > Actinopteri > Perciformes > Scorpaenidae > Pterois > Pterois miles. Next base: position 2,741,050 of record CAMQGK010000020.1, on the reverse strand, counting down.
ATAGCTGTAAACAGAATGTGGCCCAGGAAGCGGCCCGGAGGCTGGCTTGCAATGCAGCCGTAGCAGAGCTCCTGTTGCCCACGTAGTGCTTTTCAAATACACTACAGATTTATTCCATTAACTTCTATTTACATCATACTGTAGATTAGCCTGTTCACAAATCCTTTATTTCTCATATTTATTAAGTATTATAATATTCAAACAGTTAATTTTCAAAGAGTAAAGTTTGAATTCTAGAAAATAACAGAAAGGATGTCACATTAAGAAGGACATGAGAGGAAAGAGACAGAATCAGGAATTAAAAAAACAACAACAAAAAACAAACAAACAAACAAAGTACAGCACTGGTATGTTTCAGGTTTATCTGAAAATGACAGTTTGCATGTGCAAAATGGTACAGCTGACAAAAAAACCATAACTGAATGAGAGTATCTACACTGTGATTACATTAGTTGTAAAGAGTTAATAAAAATCAGAATATGATTTGATAGAAAATGAGATAGCTCCCCTAACAATTGATCTACTCTTCTAAATCTAAAACATTATACCATTGTGTATTTCATATAAGAGAACATCTTCACTGCACAGTTCAAATATAATACATTGTTGGATTATTATACTGTACTTTACCCCCCTTAATTTTTAATAATGAAAGAAGAAACCAACAAAGCAAAAGAAAATTAACAAAGAGATAAAATAGACATAGTGGCTTTGGCCACTGCTATATATATATATTTTTTAAATCTCTCTTGTAATATAAAAATCATCAATTATACCAATGAATATATTGGAAGTTTATACAAAAACATTTACGTCTGGATGACCAACACTACTCAGTACGGAAGAGGATTAGTGCCACAAAATATTTAATCTTCAAACTCGAAGTCAGAAGTCCGTGATTATAGTTTATAGTCTTCCTCGGGATCCTGACGTTTCCCTTAAAATGCTGCATAATGTCCTTTATCATTTTTTTTTTTTTTTTTTTTTTTTTACATGTGGACCTAATTCTTTTTCATATCACAGCATGTGGACGAAGCAATTAAATGGTTGAACAGTTTAGTTGCCATAGCAATTATTTTTTTTTCTCATCTCATAGTTCATATTTATGTAAAATCTTCATTATACACATAAACACGGTAGATATGTCCATCAGAACCTTTGGTTTGAAATGATGTAAGAAATACCCACATTATTCAGTCGGTGAATGGACAGGCTGAATAGCGTGCTGACTCACACCTTTCTCTCCCTGTGAAGTAAACTAAACTACGCTGTGACTATCTGCAGGCTGAGAGCAGCCGTCACTGCTAATAACTGTAGTCTTGTGTTTTTTTTGTTTTCGTTTTTTATTAATTATTCCGTTATCTCAAGATACCTTATGAAAAAGCAGAAATGCCCTCTTAGAGAAACTTGAAATTTGTTGCATTTTTCTCATTAGTACTATAGAAACATCAGAGAAAGAAAATGCACTGCATTCACCAAACGGGAAAAAAATAAAAAACTGGAGACCTCATCTTGTAGGTTTGACTTGGTATCTTATAATTACAAGATGTTTAATTATTGTTGATTGTTCCATCAGTGTAGACATAGGAACTGACAATGTGAGTAATCTGGTCTTTGATTCATTCATTGAGTTTTTGCATAAACGGGCATGTTCTGCTATTGAGTGTAATATTTTGACAGTGAGATGTGAAAAGTGGCCAGAGACAATATATTTGTGTTAACTTATCATTACAAAGGAAATGCTAATTGCACATGTAGGCTAATGGCTGTAGAATCAGTCTTTCACCAAATGCCGTATAAATGCGTTATTCTGCGTTCAATAAAAACGCCTTTGTTATTTTCAGCATGTCATGTGTAAATCATGTAGTCTGTATTGACTGCAATGCAAATGCATCTCCGTAAATATGCTACGCTCACAGCTAGTGAGTGAAAAAATAGTGAGACTGTTGATGGTGGGCAGCGGGGAGGTGGATGGTCTAATAAACACAGGACTTTCAACCAGAATATAGGTGTTGAGTTACAGTGAAGTTACGTTAGTGATGTTTTCCGTGCTTATATTTCATTTAGTTTACATAGTTATTTTAAGCCCAACCACAATATTTTTCCTAAACCTAACTGAGTAGTTTTGTTGCCTAAACATAACCGCAATTGTTTCACGGTAATGACATGTTGTAAATGACACAGGAAAAGCCTAAAATGTGTTGAGTTGGGGAGGTCACCATCATTTCACCATCACCATCATTTTTTACACAAGTCGTAAGATGAGATGCTACATCAGCTTTAAGCAATCACTTAAACCGCTAGCGGTTTCACCGGGTTGCACTTTTAGAGAAACAGCTTGGGCCCAGGTTTACTTGCTGCATCTGTTGTTTTTAAATTCAGACCAAATGAATCAGATTAATCACAGCCAAACTTTCATCTACTTTCAGGCTAAACAACATGAATGACCGGAAAATCTGAGATCTTCCAAAGAGGAAGTCTGTGGACACTGAATGAACAGAGAGGAGATTTTGTAATTATTTAGATACAAAGTCAAACTTACATGGACATTTTCTTTCTTTTTGAATGCAATGCAATTCTGTATGTTACAAAACAAGAACACCTCATGTTGCACTCAATGAAATTGGGCTACAATACATGCAGTTTTACTGACTAGGCAGACACTACGTAGGGTGGTGTCTTGGGGAAGGATTATTATCTAGGATTGGCAAAACAACTATGAGCATGTGATCATAAAGTTCCAGTCGCAAACAAACAGGTTGTTCAAGGTAACAAGAAAGAAAGTGGATATAAAAGGTGATGGACTGAAAATAGCAATAATGGCTGTTCTCAGCTCCTCTTACATACCCGCCTCGCCCTCAGAGACTCAGAGGAAAACTTGTTGTCTATGTCCATGTTTTCCAAGGCTTCTTTACTTCCTTCAAAACCAACGGAGGAATGAAAGCAAGCATTGCTAAACTGACAGAGGAAGAGCCAAAGGAAGACAAGAAAAATAACAACACTTGACTAGCATAGTCACTTTAACACTCTTACAAAACATAAAAACCCCAAAGTGTGACTAGGACCTATCTTACAGGGTTGGACTTCTATACAAACCCTAACAATTTGAATCTGATAAATATTTAATTCGCGTCCTCATCATTACTCTAGCAGCTCTCTATTAGTACCATGGAAAAACCTCTACAGCTGATAATTTAGGTTTAAATCTTTAGAAATTAAAAACCCACAATATCAAAATACACAGCACAAAATATCTGAGGTATAAGATGAAAAATATCAGCTGTCATTTTATTATTTTTTTTTTGTATTTCTCTCTTAGGAGATGCTGAAATGATGCACAAACTGCATGTATTGCAATACCCAGGCCTCAGTATAACTCGTTCTCTCCGTGGTTTTCATTTGCTCACACACTCACGCGCACACACACTTTCTTTCTGTCCTGTTGAAGGTTGCGTATAGGTTGGAGGTGTCGCTAATAGGGTGCGAAGCGACTGTAGCCTCCGCGGTATATACTAGCTTGGAGAGAGGACAGCACTAGCCCCACGTCATCGGCATGGCTCCGAGTTTTCCCATCTGTCAATGGGGTGAACGCGTTCTGAAACAAACAAACACACACACACACACACACGAGAGAATGCACAAATGCATGCACCCATATTCATAGAAACACACACACACACACACACACACACACACACACAATAAACCCTTGTTAGCCCCCCTTAATCCTGCACACACTACAACTAGAGTTTCAACATTACGTTACCGTTATTCCAGTGCATGGGGGATGAAAAGACCAATGACCGGAGCAACCGTCATGCAGCAAGCACAGCGAGACGCTTCATGCCAGGGGTACATGCCAACTGCTACGTGAAAGAAATCCAGTCAATACAGTCATGAAAAAGCAGAGTAAAAGATGAATCACAGAAATCAAGTCAAAAGGTGATTTTAAGCAGAATGTGAACCAGGATGGGCTTAATCTTGTGGATACATCATGCTGGTTTTCACTGGATGGAGATTCTGAGGAATCGCTTTACACACATTATGGGATGTATTCAGCTGAAAGACAATGTTGATAAGTTTCTCCTGCATGTGTCCAGATGAAACTGCATTTATGGATCTTTTTTATCCAGCTGTTCATCAAGCTTTTCTGAGCATGAGTGACAGGCTAACTGGCCAAGCATTCTCAGTGATGCGTGTTTGCTCTAGTCACACGGGACTAGTATGACCTCTGGACCTCTAGTCATAAGTAATAATTGTGGAAGTCATCTGTGATCTTAATCCCATACGAAAAATAAATTAAAAGATTTTACAAAAATAAATAAATACATCTAAAATTTCATAAAGGCAAAAATATAAAGAAATAAAAGGGCCAATTCAATCAAAGAATAAATAAATAAGGGAATTAATACAAAGAAAAATAAATACATAAGCAGATAAAAACAGAAATATCAATTTATGTCACATCCTATCAATCAGTTAATGCCTACATTTATTTTTAAGATTATTTTTGCTACATTTAATGACATTTATAGGCTATTTGTAAAACACAGGGTTCACTCCATTTCCCTTAATGGCGTTCAGGTTTCCCTTCCTCTTTTCTCTGCATCTTCCCTCCCACTGAAGAATGAGGAGATATGAAGGAAAAGACGAAAGGAGAAATGAGAAAACAGGTTTGTTTTAAGTCTCTGCTTGTTTCCCCTGTTGACAAATATCTGCACATTTATTAAAAACTTGACACCTGCCACCCAATTTTGACAAGATGGTTAAGCAGAAAGTGAGTAAAATCTTAGGCAGGGCCTAATGAGAGTTCATTTAACACTAGTAATACGCTTCCATAGAAAGGCTCATGTTATGCATTGATATGTTATATCCATGTAGCCATGTATAACATCATAACCATAGCAGTACTGGCAAAAACTAAGAAATATAATCCAAGTTGAAATTAAACGTTTAGCTTGTAGCAGCAGCAAATGGCAGCAATAAGAAGAGTTCGTGTTTTTTTTGGGGGGGTTCTGGTTCTGGTTTTTGTCTGTCGTTTTCTGGGAACGCCTTTTTCCACATGACAGCAATATCTCTCTTTGCCTATTTTTGCTGATCACAAGCAACAGATCTACATGGACATACCTACTTTTGGTGGTTAGGATGTCACTAAATTGCTAACATGGAGGGACTCAACGATGTGGAAAAGAGATGTAAAACTCTCTCATTGCTTAAAAGGAGGGGACACAATTAGGCTTCTTACAAGAGACCCACTTATCTGACCTTGAGCACTTGAAATGAAGAGGAAACTGGGGTTGCCATGTTTTCTACTCTTCTTTCATCCTCAGAAGCAGCAGGGTGGTGATTCTGCTGCATAAAAGGCTGCTTTTCTGTCAGACAAATGCATAAAAGCTTCTGAACGGAGATACGATACGTCATCATTTCAGGCTACTCCACCATGTTTATACTCCCCCACCATATTTGAGGCTTCCTTTTAGTCCAAGCCTCTGACAGCTTTATCCTCTTGTAATTTTGAGTGGTGACCTAAACTCACACTCAGACCCAGAGATGGACCGAAGCCCCCTCAAATCTGCACATCCATCAAAAATGGCTGTAGCTACCAAGGAGCTTTGGATTTATTTGATCCTTGGAGGATACTGAACCCAACAGTGAAGGACTACCTTTTCTTCTGTCCACACAGCTTGTTTTCAAGAGCAGTGACTACTTCTTCACTTCAAGACTAGTTTTGGACCGGGTCAGAACGTGAACTATGACTGGAACTCGTACCTCCCTACTATGACCCCTCTCTGTGTGGTTGGAGATTAAATCTGGCCTGTTTAGTAATCCCACCTTCTTACCTCTACTGGAGGAACAATTGAAACTTTTCTTTTCTATCAGCGATACCACTGATGTCTCAGCTTCACTGCTACAGGACGTTACGAAGGCCTAAATAAGTGTTGTGATTATTTCATACGCAGCGGCTAAAAGAAAAGAGACAATTCAACAACAACTAGAGCTTGAATGTCAGATCTCTGATATAGAGAAGGAGGTCATACATTGCCTTTCTAAATCTGTGCTGATGCAGTTGGATGTGGTCCGTTCTTCCCTTGATAATCTTTTACTCAAAAAGCGGAAACAAGTGTCAGTTATGCCATGCAAAGACTATTCAAATCAGCCAACAATCCAGGTAGACTTCTGGCCCGCCTGGCGAAGAGCAGGGCCGAGTCTAACATGATTCCTTCGCTAAAAGATGACCGGCAGAGTTAAACATTTCAAAATCAAAAAATGGTTTCACCAAAATTTGTATTCTCTGGAGGGCCAGATTGTGTTGATGACAGGGTCGATATTGAGACTGAATAAATATGCAGAAAGGCCAATATACTATATAATATATACTATATATTTCAAAATACTAGGCATGGCATCGTTAACAAGACCTATTGGTGTATCGTATTAACACTTGACTGACACTAAACTTATTTGAAGCCATTTTCTTTTGTTTGCAAACCCGCTCAGCTGTTGAGTTTGCAGGGCGCTGTTTGCACTAACCACTAAGTTTTCTACAATCTTTCCCTCCAGTCCGCCCCGGCTCTCTTGTTCACTTCTTTCCTCCCTCGCCTCCTGCCTGCAGCATCACCAGGGATTTAATTATCAAAATGACTAATTATTTCATTACCAGGGAGTACAGGGTGAGGTGGTATCCACCAAATTAAAAATATAATAACTAACATGGACTGGGCTGCCAAGGCATGGAGACATTCATCACCTTTTACAGGCGGGATTAATGTGTCATTTGGACTGCCGTTAGCAGCACAGACAAATTCAATTAAGTTTAAGTGAGGAGATGTCAGCGTTGCAGAAAAGCTTATGCACAGCAACTGAAGAGGAGAATGGGGTGGGGGAGGGGGGACAGTATGGAGGTGATGAAGCGTGGGTGGAGATTGTGGAGTGCAGTTGGTAAAATTAAATATATAGCTAACATTGCAATTACTCCTTGTGTATATGAACCAAGACACTACTTTCTTTTCTTTTTAAGTGACATTGGGGAAGGCCTATTGATTAGATACCTTAGTGTACATGGTCAGATCAAGTGTGCTCAAAGACATTCATAAGGCAGCCAGATATTAATCAATTCTTTAACCAATAATACTGACTGATGACATGCTTAGTGAGCTATCTTTGGAAAGTGTTTTAAAAATAGCTATCACAATAAGTGATACTTAAAATGGTCATAGTGATAGCGACATAAAGGCTGCCTTTATCCTATTGGTAAATACTGTAAGGGTTACATGCAGCCTGATAGTACCTGGAGTACCTGCAGACACTACTACTGAATATGTGCTGACAACTTTGTCTCTGGTAATATTTCTATCTACAGTCATTACTCTCTTAAAAAGAATGTCAAATATCAAAGAGCAGATCTACACATCTGCACAAGGAACAAATGCAATGAATATTTGAACTGTATTTATTCTGGGGTGCACATTTTGTTGCTTTGCTGTCCCTTCTTGTTATATGTTAAAAAGTGGTTGACATTGGTTGCAACCAAAGGCCAAGAATTGGTTACCAATTTCTTGAAATGGTTGCCAATGGCAACCTGGCAAACCCCTTTTGTTGAGCCCTGCTACATAATACAGGTACACAGTACTACAGTCTGTCTAAACGGGAGTAAAGCATTTTGAAATTTTAAACTTTTAAAATGTGTGTTGCTGTGTTCGTGATTGTCAGTATGGATGACTTTGGGAGGCATCTCATCATCTCGCGATGTCCAGGTGCAGTTTTAAACCAATAAAACACACCAAAAGACCAAAAGGGCTGGGTATCGGTACTCAGTATCTGTAAGGTATCGGCCAAAACAATCCAGTACCAAGTAGGATCAAAACTATTCCAGTCAAACGATACCTGCAATCAATCCTTTTTGTGCCCAGATGCCTAGAAAAATAAAGATGACTGCCATTAATAAGATAACTTCTTGTCACATTAACTTAGGCTGAATGCATTTACATTACATCACACTAATTTACATTAGTGTTGGACTGGGGAGGGATACAGCAACCAAAATGTCTTTCAGTGTAAATACTGTATGTCATGTAAGCATCATATTAAGACCAGCTCGACTTCAAGCATGAGTCATAGTCCTATGAAACAAAACAGAGAACAAGCTGTCATTGTGTAAGTATGCACTATGTGTCAGTTGTTAATGCAACAAAGATAAATAAAGATCTGGTCTCTTAAACCAGCGAGGGGGGAAGTAACATCTGAAAATATTAGCATTAGCAAGTGTCAACATGCAATGTGTCTTTGGTCCACATTAACAAAAACGTGGTAATGCAGTGTCTCTCAGAACAATGTTTTACCACCATACACATGTAAAACTGCATTTTGATCAATGTAAACCATACAGGTAGTGGCAAGAATCACATGTGAAACCAAGAGATGGCTGTTTGAGTTTTTGAAAAGATGAATTTCGCAGAGATGTTATTCATAAATCAAAATAAGCCAAAGTCCTCTGCAGCTGGTAACTTGAGGTAAGATGTTCAGGTTTCTTTAGATGCAGCACTGTTGTTTAGTTAACATTTCCCTTCTTGTTTACAAAGAGAAGATTATAAACATTTCATATCTTCTTCTGTGCACCTGCTACAGCTTGTGAATATCAATTTGGCTGCCACTCAATGCCATTTTGCCTTCTCAGCTAACACCAAGTGATTGCACATCTTTTAGTTATCTATAACCTGCAAATGTTAGACACATTCAGGTTTGATTAGCAGGTTCAATACTGGAAATGAATTCTATAAAATGCTATTGAACTTCACCCTAAAGGATGGGTTAACTCAACGAGCCTTCTGGGCACAGGCCAATGGGCCAATGGGTTATTTCATTTTGGAAAGAGCTCAGTTTAACCCTCATAATGTCCTGGGGTCAATCTGACCCCACATTTCATTTATTTTCTTAACTCCAAAAAGGGTATGCTTTCATGTAAATAAAGTCTATTGGCCCTAAATTCCAAAATGAAGGGAAAAATGTGTGGAAATGGGTTGGACTGAAGTAAGACTAAAGGTGTAACACAAAAATGAATGACAATTTATACTATATGCTTTAAAATAACAGTCAAACCAGGACAAAAGGTGTATGGCAAACGGGAGGACATTATGAGGGTATAATGAGCTTAGAGATTGTGCTTCAATTATGAAGATATCGGAAGATTACTGGAAAACACTGGCTCATTTTTGGATCGCAGTTTCAGAAAAAAAAAAAAAAAAATGATGTGAATCCCATCCTGGTCATGGTGGACCAGCTGCAGTGAGGGTCACCTTGTCCAGTCCACTTGTGCTTTGTAACCTTGAAGAAGGCCCCCAGGAAGTCTTGTGGGGAGTTCGTCAGGAGTATGGGGTGCCAGGGTCAGTGCTAAGTGCCTTGTATAAAGCTGTGCCCACCTTCTCAAATTAAAACCAAACATGTTCCCATGGCCATTGGCTCTGCCAGAGTTGTACCAATTCTGTTTGAGATTATCATGGACAGAGACTGTCCGAAATGATGACCTCAGGATTGGATCTCTGCTTTTTGCAGATACTAGAGTTCTGATGGCATCAGTCCACAACCTCTGGGGCAGACCCAAGTGAAGGACTTCGCATCTAGAGTTTAGAGACTTTACCACGAGTGAGGATAAGATGGAACACAATTACTGCCAATCCAGATCTCACCTGCTGTCTTTGAATAATGACCAAAACTATAGTGAGCCACTGTCTCTGTTGCTGCTAAAGTAGTGTCATTATGGTATGGATGACCTCTGAGCGAGGTGAACAACATTAGCACAGTTTTGCACTTGACAGTTCATGTTACCACTGTCTTGGAAAGGGAGGAGTGAGCGGAGGGGTTGATTGAATTCTGCAGCCACACCACAAAAGCCCATCAAATCCTACACACTGTACCTGACCTGGCTACAGTACCAAGGCGAAGCATCCAGTGGTACTGCATTAAGGTAAAACATTCATTTAGCTCTAAAAATATGCAAGTTACCTTGGCAGGGATACCTTTACTTTGATCATATACCTTTTTTATGCTTGTTGATGGTTTAATATACACTATATTGCCAAAAGTATTCACTCACCCACTCACCTCCATGGCCAATCAAGCACCAAGGCATGCAGACTGTTTCTACAAACATCTGTGAAGGAATGGGTCGCTCTCAGGAGCTCAGTGAAGTCCAGCATGGTACTGTGATAGGATGCCACCAGTGCAACAATCCAGTGGTGAAATTTCCTCATTCCGAGTTATTTCCACAGTCAACTTTAAGTGGTATTATAACAAAATGGAAGTGATTGGGAACGATAGCAACGCAGCCACGAAGTGTTAGGCCATGTAAAATGACAGAGCGGGGTCAGAGGATGCTGAGGCGCATAGTGAGCAAAGGTCGGCAACTTTCTGCAGAGTCAATTGCTGCAGACCTCTTAACTTCAAGTGGCCTTCAGATGAGCTAAAGAACAGCACATAGAGAGCTTCAAGGAACGGGTTTCCATGGCCGAGCAGCTGCATCCAAGTCATACATCACCAAGTGCAATGCAAAGCACTGGATGCAGTGGTGTAGAGCACACCGCCACTGGAGTCTCGAGCAGTGGTGACACGTTCTCTGGAGTGACGAATCACACTTCACCATCTGGCGATCTGATGGACGAGTCTGGTGTAAAGTTTGGTGGAGGGGGGATTATGGTGTGGGGTTGATTCTGAGGAGCTGGGCTTGGCCCCTTAGTTCCAGTGAAAGGAGCTCTGAATGCTTCAGCATACCAAGACATTTTGGACAATTACATGCTCCCAATTTTGTGGGAACAGTCTGGGGATGAACCCTTCCTGTTCCAACATGACTGTGCACAAGCAAGGTCCATAAAGACCTGGATGAGAGAGTCCGGTGTGGATGAACTTGACTGGCCTGCAAAGAGTCCTGATCTCAACCGATAGACCACCTTTGGGATGAATTAGAGCGGAGACTGAGAGCCAGGCCTTCTGGTCCAACATCATTGGGACCTCCCAGATGAGCTTCTGGAGGAATGGTCAAATCTAAACACACTCCTAAACCTTGTGGAAAGCCTTCCCAGAAGAGTCGAAGAGGTTATAGCTGCAAAGGGTGGACTGATGCCATATTAAACCATTAACAATGGGATGTCACTGAAGTTCATATGCAAATCAAGGCAGGTGAGTCAATACTTCTGGCAATATCGTGTGCATATGGCTACCAAAGCTCAGTTGTCGTAGCAGATTATTAGGCTTATGTTGACATTGCCCTACTAAACAACACCAAATGCAATGATTGGTCAGTTAGTCTCTCTCCACTCAAGCCTGTGAACCAAATGCAGCTCTAAACAATGTAAATATAAGCAGGTGACATGCATGACACGCAAGCTGAATTTTAATGTGCATTTTATGATTTTGGAAACACAATTTTGGAGATGGAAAAGTAAAAACGGTAGAAGTGAGATGATGCGTGATGAGAAGAGGACCATGTAAAACAGAAATGTATGGCAGGCAAAATAGTCTTACCATGGCACCAACGCTGTATGTGGCTGCTGGAGTGAGTGTGTGGTTGTAGGGGTCGGCAGCATATACTCGTCCGTAACTGTAGAAATATATGAGATAAGAGAGGATGGTTAAATCAAATTACGTCGTGGCAGTCGAGCTGACACTCCAAATAACTACTCATTAGTTCTTCCTTGATTTGCTTACTGATTACTTGTGATATTAAGTGGAATTAAATAGAACTATAAAGGTGGGTTACACTTTATTTGCACAAGCATATTAATATTTAATATGCTGTATATTATAATGTCAACAAAAAGTCATTAGGAAATATGAATATTGTGATATGAGTCAATGAGAATTATCAACCAAGTGTGCAGCTTTAATAAGCTGCTACTTGCTATTTTACATCATTGTTCAACATATTGACGCTCATGATAAAGCCTCACGAGCAGAAATTAAAAATGAAATGATCAGTAACTAATACTAAAAAGTGAAAATTTTAATAATAACTAACCAACTTGGGATGCCCTGAATGATAAGACGCTAATCGTTATTGGTCGATGTTACGTAGAAATATGCAATCTGGAGATCTCTGTTAGTGTTTTTTAGTCGTTAATCCCTGATAATGCTACATCATGAACAACAAATCCATGTTGAAATCGGCAGGAGGAGAGTCAGTTAATGTTAGCTGTTACTTATTAGCAGCCAGTGGGCAGCACAGTCCTGCTTGTCTATATAATGGAGCTAACGGCTAACGTTTAGAGAGGTCACATCACCACCAACCAAAAATATAAAATGACACGTTTTAGCCTAATAACGATAATATGGTCACCTTCAACCACATTTGTGTTTTATCTCATAAAAGTTGCCTGCTTCTCTGTGTTATCACGCAGGCAAACAAAATAGTCTGTGTGCTTGTTTTGAAGCATCGGGTGTTTCGCCTGGAGATGGCGCTGAAGCTTCCTTGGGGCCACGGCACTGTTGGATAGCTTTTCACCACACACCAAGCACAACGGAGACCTTGCCGTCGCATCCCCGGTGAAAGTAAATCCGAACGAAAGATAGCTTTCGCTGTACTGCCTCGTCTTAGCCGTCGTTGCTTTTGACTCCCTCCCGTACTAGACCCTTCACTGGGGTCTGGATTTTGTCCCGGGCCCTGTGTTGGATTATTCCTTTTCAAAACCTTCTCCAGGACTGTCTCTACCTGTCTTATGCATCACTACAGCTGAGACACGTCTCTTCTCTCAGAGTATTAAGGCAAATTAGCTGCTGCCACCTGGTGACACGGAGGAAAATACATTACTTTTAAAGTGCAGTCGCTTGACAATGGCATTTTATTGACTTTTGAGACCAATTAATAAAACTGGATAATTTTCCACAGCACCCCGTACAATATCTCACAGCACCCTGGGGTGCCATGGCAGCCTAGTTGAAAAACACTGCTCTGGGGTACGTGAAGGTATTCACTAAATGTCATGGCAATCTACCAGTTAAATTATATTTCCACATACTGTATATAGTATAGTACCATATATAGTAGTATATATAGTATATACTGAAGAAAGACTAAACATATGCTGAGAAACCCAACCCACTGTTTATTCATTCATTATCCAAAGCAACCTCCATGGCAGTCTGGTTAGTGGTTGTGGACATAGTGTGACCAGAGTTTTGAGTGGAGCAACATCTTACTTGTCATTTAATGTACCTCCTATGTACATACACAGTCAGTTTAATAATCCCAATGGCTGTGATTAAGTCTGGGAAACAGTCAGAGGAAATTAGTCAAGAGAAAGCCAGAGTTCACATGATACAGGGAAAGAAATCAAAGCCACAAAGCGTCATGAAAATAGATTAAATACATAAACAATCAAAGAATAGAGAATCAATGAGTTTTCTATTTTTAGAAGGAGATAGACAGCAGCAGTGTTTATTCCAAGTGAGCAGCTGTGCTGTGGCCAACCAGTCCACCCCCTTCTCCCGTCCTCCCCTCTGTGTCCTAGCCCGGTCCGATAAGGGCCAATCAGGGGCCAGGGCCTGTGCCCATAATTGAGCTGATTTGCATAGCAGCCCAGTGGTTGAAGCGATTAGAAGTTAATCCCGATTAGTTTTGGACATTGCTATTCACTCTGCAGCCCCCCCAACACCCACACTCAGCCCAGCACTGCGTTTGACCTATCTTATCTCACAGCACAGAGCCCTAACCCATCATCAGTGTGTGTGTGACAGTGTGTATGTGAGAGAGTGTGTGGTAAGCTGCAAGTACAACACAAATTCAAATGCAATTTGAGTCAAATGCATTTTTTAAAATGACCCTGAGGTGAAAAGATAAACATGGAAACAACATTTTCAACAGCTCTACAAAATGGTTGGGAGCCTGGTCAAATGCACAAGGTTTTTCGATAGACTGAAGCAAAAAAATCTTTCGAAAAATGTGCACAGTTATGCAACCATTTCTTGGTGTTTTATGCATGTAAAGTACTGCGTTCTGATGCCCTAAAAGTGTAGTTTTCTTGGTCATTTTGCAGAATAATAACCCATTTGTTCTTATTTTGAAAGGATTTCCGTGCTTTATTTCAGAGAGAAGGATGAGGAGATCCCTCAGTGACTGATGATCCCTTGGCTTGTCCTCTAGCACCACCACAAGGCTGACATTTCTGGTTCAGAGTGAAATGTCCCAACAACTATTGCTGGCACATTCATGTTCTGTGAATGTGTTTCAGCAGATGATGCCTTAACTTTCCATCTAGCCTCATCATCAGGTCAAAACTTCAAATTGTCAGCCTCAGCTGTACTTTGTGTTTTTTGTCATGCTGATTTAGCATTTATCTCAAAGTACTGTTGTGCCAATGTACAGTCTCACAGAGCTGCTAATGTGACGCCAGCCCACTGACTATTCATCCAAAAGCTGATATATTTCTGTTGTACTGAAGGAGAGAAAAGAGCGACATTGTCATCCCAAGAGCTTATCCTGCCAAAAAATGTGCTTGAAGTCCACAATCAAGCCAATGTGCTTGTTTGTTATAAACTGTGAGTTTATAGGTGACTAATGAGGCCTATTTGAGAATGAAAAGATTCCCCCACAGTGATGGCATGTGAGACCAAAACTCATGGATTGTAAGACAGTGCCAATAGTTCTTGCTTTTTTGTCACTTGTTTGTTCATTGCTGCTAATTGTTTCTCTGCTGTTGAAGAACAATGCCTTGAAGCTGAACACCGAATGCCTTTTAAAAGCAGCTTTACTTGAGGTGACCAAACAAATGACCTTCTTACAAAAAAAAAAGAAAAATGTTGACATGCATGTAGTAGTTAATTCCTGGATTCTGGACAAGGTCTTGCTCTGGTAAAGTTTATTTCCCACCCATGTGTATGTGTGTAGTAATTTCTGAATGCTCGCAATGTGTTTGCATGAGCATATCTGCATGAGTGACTGCACTGCATTTGCATTGGTTTTATGCCACATGAACCAGACTGTCTGTTCAGTCCTCATACAGCTGTTGGTGTTTCCCATCTGTGACCCTTGTGGCATGAACATGACCCACATGGTTCCAGTGTGTCGCCACACAGATGGGTACATTAGAGCCACACAGGTACAAGAGCAAGCCCTCAGTGCCAGACCAGACCTGGGTGGAGCATTGAAACAAAGGCCAGTGCTTGTTTAAAGCTCCAGTAATCTATTGTTTGGCCACTTGGGAGCAGCAGAAGAAACTGGAAAAAGAAAACAAATATCTGCTATATTATCAGCTTGTAATGAGTTAGTAACCTGTTGCCTACAGTATATGCACAACCAGCAGTTTGTTTCTTTAGCTAAAAATGCTCCTCTTTGCTCACTAGCTGGTCCAAAGGATGTGGTCAGAGGTGAGTCCTGTTGTGGCTGTAACCACAACAAGGTGTACGGACACAGTGCATTATGAATTTTCATGTGACCAGACTGTGAATCATACATGAATCAATCAGCACGAAGGCTTATACATGTTGTCCAACAAATTATTCTGCAGTTGTTGCTTATTACTTAGTGCTCTTCACGTCAACTAGATATACAGTATGTCCATGAGTGTGTGACATAAAAGGTTTTAGGAAGAGGTGGACCACTGGTATAACCTCTTTTTCTAGTACTAGTACTAGTACTGAGGGACTGGAAGACATCTTCTCCGCTCCCTTATGTCTCCCTTGGCTATAGCCAGAGTCATCACTTATAAGCATAGTAGCTTCTTCTCAAGTGTAACTAGTGTGTACCTTCATCTGCTAAAATATTAGCTGCTCTATGGTCTTGAGCCCACACCCTCTCAATAACAATTTTACATCATGCCCCTGAATTAGATGGACTTGTTTTTCTGCCATCCAAGATTGTTCACTGAAACCAAGCTCATAATAAAACTGAAGTTGGGGAAAAGTGAGGCAGAAGATGAATAATGAATGTTCCATGGAAACATAAACTGAAATTTCACACTAGTGCTTGGTAATTTAGCACAAATTATTCATTGTGTTGAATGAATATATCTGTAATTAGTAAAATGGGGAGGGACATACGGGAGATAAACACCCTCAAATAGCTTTTCAGCCCTAGAAACAACTATTTCAACTCCAAGCCATTTCCAATTGTTCATGGAGCATATTTTCACTAACCACAGCTATAACTCTACATTGTATTTCTATTATTTACACAGTAAAGTTTTATAGAAAGGAAATGCTGCAGCACAATCCAATGAAATGGTCCTGTAACAGACCTGGTGAAACTTCTAATATACTGTTTTGCTGAAAGTTTCTCAGCGAGGTATACGGTGCTAGAGGAAGGAGTCCTAAACCTGAAAATGAGTTAGCATTTTACCATTTCTGGTTTTTTTCTCTGGAAGTCAATGGGTTTTAGATAGATTGCTGAAATACGGTCTGTGGTTAACAAAAGGTGAGGAGATTTTAATGTTTTATTCTGCGATATAAAATACATTGGATACATATCCCAGCTGTGAATTTTCAAGCCTTTATGTGGCTTAAACAAAGCAGGAGCTAACAATGGCTAAATGAGACTACAAGATGTCATCACGCCAACTCGTCCTCCGTTGCAGCCTCCTGCCTGCATTCACACTTCAAAAATCATAAAGTGGTGTTCATTTGTGGACATTATCTTGCTGAACAAAACGTACAAGTATCATAAATGTTATTTTCTCCAATAATCCAAAACCCAGTGGAACAATCCTATTGGCTTTTAGCAGAGGAAACCAAGGCGATGTTAACTTCCTGGTTGGCCTCCAAAAATGACGTCATCTCTGGAGAAACGATTCAACTACAGTTATATGGGGTGGGGGTCTAGAATGACTAGGGATCTGAAAACCAGTGTTGGAGCCAAACTCAGTCACAGGAAAAACAACAACAACCAAAAAAAAACTTTTTATATTTATATTTATATATTTGTTGTAGCTGGCTTCAACTACTTCTCTCTACAATTTCTGCACATGGCAACTACAATATAGTTGAGGTTATGAAAGTATGATTAGGGTTAGGTAATTAAAATGATTAGGATAATAATATTTGGGAAATGTATGGATGAACTGGACACCTATGATACAGCTAAAAAGCTTGGAGTTAGTGGCGACATGATGATAACAGAACACAGCACTATTGTCTTTTTAGAGATTGAGAGCATTTAGTAAAATTTCAGTCTATTTCACAACTTGTTGGGATTTTAAAGCTGGAGTGTCGGATTTTACATATAAATGAACGCCCGCTACAAATTTTAAATGAAGTAACATAAGTTGTACACTGTACATGGCTATAAAAAGGCATGCATGGATCTGAAAGGACCTTCAATTTGAAGGCACTTTGCTCTGCAGTCGATTGATCAGTGAATACAGTCCAAAAGTTACTGCTGTGTAAATAAAGCCAGCAGAACCTTAGTTTAATGACCCATCTGTGGGTCATGATGTTCTATCTTGAACTTTAAACATAATAATAATTTATATCCTTATGTGTCAGTGAGTTTACTCACTGGCCACATAATTAGGTACACCTTGCTAGGTAAAGGTTGGACCCCCTTTTACCTTCAGAACTGCCTTAATTATCGGTGTCATACTTTCAACAAGGTGGAAACATTCCTCAGAGGTTTTGGTCCACATTGACATGACAGCATCACGTTTTTCGGCTGATGTGAATCTCCCGTTCCACCACATCCCAGAGCTGATCTGTTGGACTGAGATCTGGTGACTGTGGAGGCCGTTGGAGGACAGTGAACTCATCGTCATAGAAACCAGTTTGAGATGATCTGAGCTCTGTGACCTGGTGCATCATCCTGCTGGAAGTAGCCATCAGAAGATGGTCCACTGTGGTCATAAAGGGATGGACACGGTCAGCACCAATACTCAGGTAGGCTGCAGCATTTAAACCAGGCTCAGCTGGTACTAAGGGGACCAAAGGGGGCCAAGAAAATATCCCCCACACCATTAGACCAGCAGTCTGAACCACTGATACCAGGCAGGATGGATCCATGCTGTCATGTTAACACCAGATTCTGACCCTGAAGTCTGAATGTCTCAGCTGAAATCCAGACTCCTCAGACCAGGAGACGTTTTTCAGACTTCTAATGTCCAGTCTTGGTGATCCTGTGTGAACTGTAGTCTCAGTTTCCTGTTCTCAGCTGACAGCAGTGGTACCGTGTGGTCTCCTGCTGCTGTAGTCCATCTTCTTCAAGCTTCCACGTGTTCTGTGATCAGAGATGGTGTTCTGCGTTCAGAGACGGTGTTCTGTGTTCAGAGACGGTGTTCTGCGTTCAGAGACGGTGTTCTGTGTTCAGAGACGGTGTTTTGTGTTCAGAGACGGTGTTCTGTGTTCAGAGACGGTGTTCTGCGTTCAGAGACGGTGTTCTACGTTCAGAGACGGTGCTCTGCGTTCAGAGATGGTGTTCTGCGTTCAGAGATGGTGCTCTGTGTTCAGAGATGGTGTTCTGTGTTCAGAGACGGTGTTTTGTGTTCAGAGACGGTGTTTTGTGTTCAGAGACGGTGTTCTGTGTTCAGAGACGGTGTTCTGCGTTCAGAGACGGTGTTCTGTGTTCAGACACGGTGTTCTGTGTTCAGAGATGGTGTTCTGTGTTCAGAGATGGTGTTCTGTGTTCAGAGATGGTGTTCTGTGTTCAGAGATGTGTTCTGTGTTCAGAGATGGTGTTCTGTGTTCAGAGATGTGTTCTGTGTTCAGAGATGGTGTTCTGTGTTCAGAGATGTGTTCTGTGTTCAGAGATGGTGTTCTGTGTTCAGAGATGGTGTTCTGTGTTCAGAGATGTGTTCTGTGTTCAGACACGGTGTTCTGTGTTCAGAGATGGTGTTCTGTGTTCAGAGATGGTGTTCTGTGTTCAGAGATGTGTTCTGTGTTCAGAGATGGTGTTCTGTGTTCAGAGATGTGTTCTGCGTTCAGATGGTGTTCTGTGTTCAGAGACGGTGTTCTGCGTTCAGAGATGGTGTTCTGCGTTCAGAGACGGTGTTCTGCGTTCAGAGATGGTGTTCTGCGTTCAGAGACGGTGTTCTGCTTTCAGAGATGGTGTTCTGTGTTCAGAGATGGTGTTCTGTGTTCAGAGACGGTTTTCTGCGTTCAGAGACGGTGTTCTGTGTTCAGAGATGGTGTTCTGTGTTCAGAGATGGTTTTCTGTGTTCAGAGACGGTGTTCTGTGTTCAGAGATGGTGTTCTGCGTTCCTCGGTTGTAACGAGTGGTTCTCTGAGTTCCTGTCACCAACAACCAGGCCACATTCAAAGTCACTTAAATCCTCTTTCTTCCTCGTTCTGATGCTCGGTTTGAACTTCTGCATTCCTAAATGCACTGAGTTGCGGCGATGTGATTGGCTGATTAGCTATTTGTGTTAACAAGCAATTGAACAGGTGTACCTAATTATGTGGCCAGTGAGAGTATCTTACCTGTCACTGTATGCAGCAGCTGTGGCAGCAGTAGGCTGGGCATATCTGTAGGCAGCGTAACCACCCTGGAAACACACACACACACATACACACACACACACACACACACACACACACACACACACACACACACACACACACACACACACAGGATACAAACAAAAAGAGTAAAGACTGTGAATTCAAAACAGTTTTATTTCAGACACTGACACAATGAGCCAGATATATCAGCACAAATACAATTAAAGGTGCATTTTACAACTTTTAGAAAAATAATATTTTAAGTTTTATAAAAATGACTTCACTATAATGTGACTATATCCTAACGGCAGGACACGAGACAGATAATCTGTAATAAATCAGGTTTCCCTGCCTCCTCCCAGTGTTTCTAATGGTCAAGATTCCACCACATCCAAAGGAAAATAATCAATCAGTAGCCATGTTTACATGCGCCGATTTCTCCAATCAGATCTGAACCTTGATTGATCAAAAATTCCAAATCCACTGTTTACATGGACGCTAAATAAAATAATCCAATCATGATGTGCATATATGTGCACCGAGTGTTTAATAAAAAAAAAATCCTTTGGGCATGCGCAGACTTGTTCAATATTCTGGAAATAGAAGAAGAAGAAGCTGTACTTCCTCCTGTGTGGTAAACAAACGTCACGCTGACGTAGCGCACATGCTCAGTGGAGACCAGGAAGGAACCAGGAAGACGTGATCTCAGTGGGTGTGTACATGGACGCCAATCGGACCAACGATGAGCATAAACCACCTCTCTCATTCGGAGTGAAATTTCTTTCCGATCGGTCCGTATCGGATCAGAATCTTCCGACTGAGGTGTTTACAGGAATCATTTTTAATCTGATTGGGTCTTTATTCTGATTATTTGTGTCAATGTAAACGCAGCAAGTGAAGAACAGTCTGTAATGCTGCTGTCAATCACTGCTCATTATTTTTTATCAAACGGTAAAACCAGGCAGTGCTGATCAAATGTGAATTCATGTTACTGCAATGCCTATTTTTCTCCTACAGATGTGAGGCAGTAATTCTATTTTCCCTGATCATCTGTCTCATATCTGAAGTTACAAACTTCAGGTTTAATAAACATATTTTGGTCAAATGCAAAAGATACCTGCATTTTAAGAGACTGGCATAACAAACATTGTAGAACTATTAACCTGCCCAGACTGCTTTCTCTATCTCTAGAAGACTGAGAGCATGAATCGCTATGTTGAATTATGTCTGCCAGGTGCAGCATCGACACCTAAATGCAGAAATATTCAATTTTCATGAGATGTTTTTTGTTCCAAAAAGACGGCAGGAATTTAGACATACAGAGGTTATGAGTCCAAAGTCCATGGGGGGTCGTCAATTCAAGGCACATGGAGGAAGTGGATGGAAACAGAGGAGTCACATAGAAACAGCTGTTTGCAGCTTGCCACTCTCTCTCTCTCTCTCTCTCTCTCTCTCTCTCTCTCTCTCTTCTCTCTCTCTCTTTCTCTCTTTACAACCATGATGCAAGAAACCAAACTAAGGCCCTGTTCAGACCTGGACAGCTCTAAGTACAGGTGTGAACACACTCAAGACTCGTTGAGGACGAGATTGGATCTTTCAGACCACACTCAGAGGTGGTCTGGGCCACATGTGGTCACATTCTTGCAGCAGTGTGTATTTGAATGTGTCCTGGGCCACGTTAAGGACCACCTACTCTACTGACGTCCTGCTGGGATCCACAGGATCACTGAACTCCTCATGTGAATAGACAGGCTGACGTGAGCACTCGTTTGCCTCGCAGCATAGAAACAGCTTCAGTGCTCTACTGTATTCTGTCAGTACAACTGTACTTTATTAAAATATATCATGTTTACAGGCTACATAATTTACAGGCCCTCAGACTAGACACACAAAGCATTATCATCATATTGTTGCAGATGTATCTGTGTTTTTGTTCTGCTGCTTTGCATCAAGTCTGTACGGCACGAGTCTAGGATATTACTACTGACACTCCTGTAATATTACGTCACAACGTCTACTGAATTATCTTTGTGTTTACTCCATGTATTGTTTGCATACAGAGCGGGGAAGTGAGATTGGACGACGAGTGGCCACTGTGGCGATGCATTCTAATGCTGCGCGTGAACAGACGTACTCACAGCTCTCCACTTGTGTTGGGATCACTCAGGACTAATGTTAATACCAGGTCTGAACTGGGCCTAAGTGACGTGTTCTGTCTGTCCATCCATTTCCTCTGCTCTGTTTCAGTAGTATGGACAGCGCTGCACCCTGTCCATGGTTCGGAAACAACACCACAAGGTTTTCTCTATAGATACATGAAGGTTAAAGAGCTTAAACAATAATGGTTCGCTGGCTTAAAGTACACTGAGAAAAAAAAAATACAATTAAGGCTCTTACATGAGAAGTTAAGTGGGTGGTGCCCCCCCCCTCCAACACCATATTCACCTCATATGTTAAACTGTATAAGCTTTCAAGAGCTACCTGAAATTTAATTATTCCTCGCTTGTCTAATTTTATTATTAATTTATGAAGCATTCTGTGTGAGCCTCACTGGTGCTCGTTTTCTTTTAGTGTATGTGAGAGCTGAGAAGCTCGCTGTACTAGTGTTTGTCAGCACTATGTCACACTGCAGTGCTGACATAGTGAATACTGCACTACGCTACAGTTTAGTGTCAGCACCACAGTGTCATCTAATACACTCAGTGAATCCTGCACTGTCTCCAGACCTGCCGGAGCAGTTCCCTCCTCACACGTCACAAGTACAAATGAATACACACCAGTTTGCATAAACGCATACACACACGAGCACCCTGGTGATCACACACAGCACTTCCATTTTTAAGTAAATTTTCAGCATACATAAATAAATAAACGTGGCTGAGTTCGAGCTAACTGCTAATATAAAAATATAATAACTATAAAACACACAGATCATGAATGTTTTACTGACTGACAGACTGGACGCTACTGTGACTCACTATCGCCTCTTGAGGTACAAACGGTATTACAGACAGTACGGCCGAGACTGGCTGGTTAGCATTCACTAGATATCTCTGCAACACAACACATAGACATCAGCACTGCAACCTCGTCACGCTCTCTTGATAATGGTAGCTCATTTGTTGAATGTTTTAAACTAAAATGTTGGCAATATGTTACACATTGCACCTTTAAAGCATCCTCCGCTGCCCCGTATGCAGCTTTAACATCAGGGATATCAGAAGTTTAACAGGAGCATCAAAGTGTCCAACATGTTTCAAGATTCAATTCAATTCAAGACATTTTCTATGTTTTCGTCATATTGCTGATAAGTGAGTCAGCTCAATGTGCTGCTGGACAAAAGCAAGCAAATAAATAAAGCAATACAAATACATCCAACACATACGGTACTGTATGTAAATTACAGAAACACAGTGCAAATAAAGGAAACACAAGCAAATGCAGAAATGCTGCAAGTCAGACACACATCACACAAGATGTGTTTTTGGGGCATTTAAGCATTCGTTGAGTAGACGGCAGTGGCAGACAGGAAATGAGAGAGGGAAAGCTGGAGGGAAACCAAGCCATGCAACAAAGGTTCCACCTCAAACCAGCGTCGTTGCCTTCACACAGTCAGAGCCAAAAACCCCTGAATCCAAGAAGCAATTAGTAACAGGAATATTGGTTGTACACCTGGTATCAGCCTTCTATAAATAATTAGTTTCAGCAGTTTTTAAAAGAAGTGTGCACTCAGGACACGAGATCTTGACTTGAACGTGAGTCATGAACATGAAACTTGAGGCAAACTGGATGATTTTGCTTTTAAATGAAAAGTTAATTTGAAATACAGTTGATTGTAAATGTAATATACTAAATGTAATCTAACTCCTTGTGTTGGACTTGAATTTGACATGGTGCTCGTTTCTCTAGATTTGAGCCTTAACTTTGTCCCACCTCTGGATTTTAGTGTCTTATTAAAAGGTTGGTTTTGCTTTGTACAACTGCAGCGTTTCTGTACTTCATATGTTCCTATCATCATGTTCGCACTCCAAACTCATCAAACTGGCACGTTGGTTAGTGGCTCTATGTGCCAAATTATAATGTTAGGTAATGTTACACAACTTAAAATAACTCAATATTGACTGATTGACAAGGTGAAAGTCCTGTGTTTGTTTGACCCCTCCATCGCCACCCCAAGCTGAATGTCTTGTTCTTTAGTAGTTTGGAAATTTCTCCTTGTGGGACAAATAAAGGAATATCTTATCTTGTAACCTGACTTCCTCCTTTACTAGTGCCGTAACTATGGCAGCGTAGACTAATTTGAGGAGTTGGGAGTTAGAAAGGGTGGTTTCTATCTGTGGTGTGTGTCTTTTTCGGTACCTTTATGCTGTATGTTTACAGTATTCTCAGTATGTATTTTGGCTCTTTGCTTTGACTGTTACTTTGCAGTACATTTCAAGAAGAGCCTCATCTGTCTATTTATTCCATCCAACACATTTTGGTGAGGTTTTGGTCTTGTTTTACCCTTTATTTTGTTGAGATATAAGCAGCTCTATCACAGTTTGGTAGTCTTTCTGTTTCCACTGACTGCTGGTTGTAAAAGGCACATGGCCGAGGACCGCTGCCTGAATATATCATAAAACAAAAGCCATTTTTCTCTCTTCCAGACCCGGTGACACCTCCAGCACTTCTCACATCATTTCGCCCTCCACCCTTCCATGTTCCACGGCTGAGACAGTGTGTCTGTCCTGACATGAGCAATGCTTTATTTCCACTACAAACTGTGAAGGCGAGTAAGTGATACTTAGTGCATGTGATGATGGGCCGTGGCAGGAAGATGAACAGGTTGGCCTGTGTTAGTCGCCAGCCACTGTGGACTGTCACTTCTGACTGAGTGACTGAAGGCTACCCTGCAGCTCTGTGTGCAGGCAAGTGTGTGTCTGAAAAGGAGGCTAATAGTTAGTGTGTGTGTACATATGGTCAAGGTTTGGCCGCTTCACACACACACACACACACACAACCTCACACAGGGAACGTCCTAATCCATCACATTCGTTGAATCTGAAAGAAAGTAGGGCCAGTCAGGCCTCCTCTGGTCTGGTCTTCAGTATTTCTGGGGCACTGTCTTCGTGCATCTAGTTGCACAAGATTAACATCCTCAGCGGCTACAGCACATTCCCAACTTTAACTTGCTCTGTTCACATTTTTCTTCTCAAAAAAAAAAAAAATCTCAAATAAAAGCTGCTATTCAAATAATGGCTGAGCCAGCCACCAGGAACAAAGTAATTCCTGTTCCTACAAAAGGCAAGGTAAAAGCACTGGGAAATACTGAGTGCCATAACCCACCCATTTCAAACGTTATCAGCCGGCTGAATGGACAGCAGGTATCACTGAACCATTCTGATACTTCAGATGGGTCAAACTGGTCCTGTGCCATGTTGAGAAAGACTTAACGTTGTGGATGGGAACAACACAACTTTAGTTTTAGTTTTAGTTAAGAAAACTGCTCGGTGAAGTTTAACAGATTGTGGTTTGAGTTGAAATAAGTCCTACATAAGCTACGTAATGAAACGACAGTAAAATAAGTCATTGACTGCTGGTCTCACATTGGACTCGGGATGGGTGTGATGGGTGTTTCCACTGCGCCTGACTGCCACCCCAAACAGACGTTATCACTCTATGCTACGTCAGCTGACTTCCTCCTTTGCTCCGTCATAATTACTACGACCACTAGAGGTCAGCATCATCTTCGTGTGTTTGTACTGGTGATCAACCATGTGAATGGATGATAAAGGCCTTCTGAACCTACTAACTGGTGTAACAGTCCCTTCTAACCCTTTTGTATGAGGGTGAAAAAGGCTGATAACGTGTAAGTGGGTGCATTACCTGTTCTATAACAGCTAATATGGTAAATGAATTGTAAAGTAGCACTAACTCCATCAGTAAGACAACAGAGTCATGTTCATTTTTACAGGGGTGGGGCTACCTGTGCTGAGCTGAGCGTTAATCAGTCATCACCTTTCACGTCATGTGACGGTGTGCTGGTTTGCTGTTTAAAACTAACAGCTCGTACTACTACAGCTTGTATTATCCCTCTCTGTAACGTGATTGACGTGATCAAACTGATTGACTGGTTGTCCTTCCATGTTGTGTAGACTGATTTCTATTGAAGATGTGCAAAACTAACTCTACTTGTTAATTCACTTACCTACAGCTTCTTCACAATATATTGCTCAGCATGCTTTTAATTTGAAGCATGTTGAGCCAGTTAATTATAAGATATGAGTCTGGTCTGAGGGAGGGGAGATCTTCGGTTGGCCATGGTCAACCCTGCTAAGGAGCAGGACCACACAACACAGTTATCCACTGCTGGGAGGAAACAGTGGAAACACTTTTTCATTTTCTTTCTTTCTT
The DNA here is from genome assembly GCA_947000775.1 of Pterois miles. Taxonomy (NCBI): domain Eukaryota; kingdom Metazoa; phylum Chordata; class Actinopteri; order Perciformes; family Scorpaenidae; genus Pterois; species Pterois miles. Next base: position 2,715,250 of record CAMQGK010000020.1, on the reverse strand, counting down.
TCTTTTCAAGCTACCATCAACAAAATTTAACATTTCCTGCAGACCTTTCACTGTATACATGAAAATGTTTTGACTTTGCCTTCAAGTCAGTAATAAAAGCCTGTCTCCAATCAGAGAGCAGCCTTGGCAACTATTAGAGTATTTCCAGTATTTCCTTTCTTAATCCACATACCGTGGTGTTAATCTCTCTCGTATGGCTGAGGTCTTTTTCTGTCTTATCTGAACTGCTATTTGAATTGACTGAACAGACTTGTAAAGTACCAGTTTTTCAATAAGCATAAACACAGAATCAGGGGCTGTTGATCCCTTGGCTAATGGATATTAAATGTCCTGATTGCAGCATGGCAATCAGTCCATGTGGCAGGGTCATGGGGGCTAATGGGAAGGCAATGAGGTTGAATGTTATGGGAGCTATCTAAGGACCTCCTCCTCACGATCTCTCTGGCTCTCTCTCTCTCTCTCTCTCTCTCTCTCTCTCTCCCTCTCACACACACACACACACACAAACACACACATATCCCTGTACTTCTATCTTTGTGAGGACACTCATTGACATAAAGCATTCCCTAGCTCTTTATCATAACCTTAACCATAACAACTAAATGCCTGACCCCAGTCCTAACCACAACCCTAAACCTTATTCTAGCCTGAATCTTAAAACCAGGTCTGAACCCTCAAACAGGCCTTTGAAGAGGTTAGGACCAACCAAAATGTCCTCACTCTGACAATCTAAAACTCACATTGGTCCTCACAGGTAGACACACACACAAACACAGTGCAGCACTATCTGGACCTCCCTGACACCAGTATGTCTGTGCTCATGGTTCTACTGTTCAAGTATTAGTGCTTGAAAACCTGGGAAACTATGGAAGTCCCAGATACATTGGAAAACCAAATGCCATCATGTCTGGATTCATAACATCATCCGTCAATGCTCTGTTAATTTCACCGAGCTGTATTCACTGTATCTAACAATCCACACGTCACTACAGCCATATGAATCAAATTAACAGATTGTGCTGTGATTTAATTGCAATAAATGGATCAAAAGAATGCTGAAATAACTAGACCTTGATGCAAGTCTGAATTCATGCTTTGTCAGATTGTTCTGCAAGACAACAAGCAAACAACTTTTAAAACACTAGATTTCTTTCCTATGGAGTTGTGATGGCTCAGATCCAGGCTATGCTATCACTGCTTCATCAACACTCAGCATAACATCATCCAGGAGCAAAAACAGCAGCAGCGTTGCTGTTTACACCACAGACAGCCTATGGTTTATATACATACATTATACAGAGTTTATACAGAGTACTATCGTTGCTATCAGATGGTTAAAATAATATTTCCTCCATTTATGATTCAACAATATCAGGAATTATTTCAATACATGGATTGATGGGAATTTGCGTCACATCCCTTCATCCATCTCACACCATTCAGCTTGCCCAGCACAAACCTGCATCTATTCGCATCGATACTTTACTATACTTAAGTCATGCTGTGATTTCCCACTTTAACCTTCCAGGCAGCACTGGTTTGAAAAGGAACATTAAGAGGGTGATCTATTACTGAGAACACGATGAGCGGTTTCACGTCAACTCAGTGTAATCTAAGCAGAAATTCATTTTGGTAAGCTTAGCTTTTTCCTGTTTTATATTTATAAATATTATATCTTTAGTCTCACATATTCATAGGGAGTCAAATAAGAGGAAAAGAAATGTGTGATAATCCATGTCCAGCCAAGCCATGTAGGATAACCCAATCCTCTGTTTAGTATGTGGTTTATTATCACACACAGTTTGTAAATCCAAACTCAGATTAATGACCCATGTTCACAGATTATTAAACTCTACACACTGATTGATAAACTGTCCGGGTTCCAGATTATGCATCTGGCATCAGCTAGTAAAGCCATTAAATGGACCTTGTTTTGTCTCCTGATATGTATTCATGCAGCTTCTGTTCAATGATCCTAAAAAGGGACAATAACCATTTTATCTATGCAGCAATATTTTAGTTTCATTCATTTTGTTGCTTGGATATAGAAAATGCTGCTGTTTTTCTACTTACGTATGGCTTATTTTTTATCTCTTTATGAGGAGATGTTACCAGGGATGTATTGTAGTCTAAAAACTACACTGATGTAATTATTATTCATATAATTTAATCAATCTTATACAGGGAGGGTACTGCAGCACTTGGTTCAACTTTTTTTCTGAAAATAATGCATTTGCTAACATAGCGAATGTCTTTACATGTTTGGTCAGACAGCGACCATAAAGACCAGTTCGGTTCAGTGCCAGTTATATTTAATATTGCAATTCAGTGGACTAACAACATGAGTGAATGCTTTGGTACACAGCGCACTGAAAATAGAGCCTGAGTGCTTTTTTTCCTATTTATTGAATCAAGAAATGATTCATAATCAAATCATGACACCAAGAATCTAAATCAAATCAAATTGTGAGATCCCTAAAGAAGTTATCTTTCATCGTTTTCTGCCCCTGTGTTGGTAGCTGCAGTGTTTCTGCAGCGGTAACTCACAACTTTATAGGCGTCCTGGTCAGAGCGAGCTCGCGCCTTGCTCGCACTGCCTGGTGATGTTTGTTTCTTTCTGCTGAGCTGCAGACGGCGACATGACCAGCTATCTGCTCCCCCAGCTGAAGGTGAAGCCATGTATGAGCATGGAGGGTTGGAGGCTTGCATGTGCGTAGCAACAGGGCAGAAACCACGGAGATGGCGGTGTAGCATGCAATGTCATACCAATAAATAATACTTACATAAATATCTGCACCATAAAATCCATCCTGGTAAACAACACTGCAGAGGATGCAAACACAAACAAACAAACAGACAAACACACAATAAAACAAAAACATCCATATTAGTGCATGTTGACATGCAGGCACAGGGCTAGCTACCAACCAACCCCCATCTCCACAATCCAAAAACAACCCAAAATAAAGACATAAGAGGGGCAGAGGCAAAGGGGGGATACAGCAGGCACCCCTCTCTGCTCTCTAATGGCTGGGTAAGGAGGCTGGGAAGGTCCCGAAACTGTCTCTACGTCATATTTAGAAATATTAAACAACATAGAGTCCAATCAGCAGCATCACGTTTAAACTGAGGGGTATAGCTATTAAAAAAAGAGAGAAATAGGCTTTGCCACATATTAATATACATATCATATTCTATTTTAATAACTATTCTGCAAAAAAAAATATATATATATGGCTTTCATTTATTTGTTAACAATGTATTTAGTATAATTAAATATTCCAAATGTGTGATTTTGTGTGACATATTTTAAGAATTATAAAGTATGTCAATAATTGGCCTTTCTTAATACAGTTTATGTAAAATCTGAATTTATTGTGTTATGGACTGGGTAAGCTGAATTATGGAAATTAGAATGAAAAGAGTTATACACTGTTTGTAGCTATACGTATGTAAAGTACTGCACTAGAATCAGTTTGCTGTTCAAGGCTGTCCATTCCCACTCTGGTGTTAAAACAGATCTTCTGACAATAGAGGCGACTTTGTGAAGATAATTGGCGATAAAAGAAACTGTTGTCTTTTATTCAAAAAATAATCCACCCACATGAACATTTCAGTCACAGGCATGAAACACTTTCCTTCCCTGATTTAGCAGCAGAAACAGTCTGACATTAGCTTTAATGTTTCTTATGTGAATCACATTTTAATAATAGTTTCTTCTTCATGTGACAAAAAGAGCAAAACTCACTATATATATATATATATATATATATATATATATATATATATATATTTTAATTCTTATACTTTTAATTTGGAATTTCATTCTCCTGTTTCTACAGCTTCCTATTCTGTTCTAGCAATGTGATTATATATTATTGATTGATATGATTATATATCCTATCATTCCATGTTGATTTTAAGTGTGAGTCTGTCACATGACCGTGCTCATAGCAGGAAAACGCAGAGTAAACAGACAGGCCCATGCAGTTATGAAGTATTATAGAATACTTGTTCAACTGTGTTACAGGTCATTACAGTTTTCCAACTGCTAGCGCTAATATGATGCATAATACTGAATAATTATTGAAACTGACCCTCAGAGAACACAAACCTCAGCTCAAGTCTCCAAAACTCGTAGACGTATTTTCTGCTTCACAGTTCTCTACATACGACACAGGGACTTGACATCAAGTCAATTGTTTGTCCTTTGAAAACGCTGCCATTCAAAATGCCAGTTGGCCAACACACATGCCACCTGGCCAAACACCTAATTGCTTGATTGCAGCCTCATCAATCAGGATGGAAGCATTATAAAAAGACCACAGATGAGCACGGCCGTAGCCAGCTATGAGGTCACCGAGGACCAGACCTCTGTAAATATTTGGTGCTGGAAAGTGCTGGAAAGTGCTGGAAACTGACGGCTGTCAACAGACAGCTATCTGTTGTGGTGGAGACGTACCAGGTGAGGCAGATTGTGTGTGGTCACTGTGGTGTCTCAGGTATGTCCTGTACACCTGACAGCACAGCCCTGTTCACTGCAGGGACCAAAAACTACATGAAAACTGAAATCAAACTTGGTGATATTATTCTTTAATGTTGTTTGATTTGATTTGATTTCTACAACTGATGATGATGATTTCAAAGTTGCAAAGCAGAAAATGTGAGACTTAAACCCTGGCTATGACTATAACACAATATCACAGCGAAAGGCCTGTTTTCAAATAATGTATTAGCAATTGGGAAAAAAAAGTACAGTAATTCCCTAACCTAACCTAACCCATCCATCCATCCATTTTCAACTGCTGATCCCATTAGGAGTCACAGGGCTGGAGCCGATCCCAGCTGGCATTGGGTGAAGGCGGGGTTCACATTCACACCTATGTCTTTGGACTGTGGGAGGAAGCCGGAGAACCCGGAGAAAACCTATACTAACACAGGGAGAACATGCAAACTCCACACAGAAGAGGGATTCGAACCTGCGACTCGCTGTGAGGCGACAGCCCGAACCACTGCACCACCTCACCTCACCTTTATGTACTTTATCACACGGGCCTGGGAACGCCTCGGGTATTTGCTAGTGGAGAGACATGAACCAACAAAGGCCAAGGTATCCTGACTTTAAGTCTCTGGTGTAGTCAACCCTCTAAAAAACACTGACTCTTGATTCCAACTACAATAATCCTTTGCTAGACAAATCTGAGGCTGTGCGCCATTAAATAACTCAGCAGTGACCCAATGACCTAGTCAAACTGTCCTCTTACCTCAAGCCCTGCTACCAACCTTGGTTTCATTTTTGACTCCACCCTAAAGGTTGATATACAGAAGTGCATTTGTCAAATCCACTTTCTGTCAGCTGCAACCCATAGCCAAATTAAAACCAGTCCTCCTCTGCATATACCTGGAGATCCATGCCTTCATATCCTCATGGATCGACGACTACACCTCCCCTCTACTCATTCTGCTGCTAAGCTGCTCACCAGAACCAGCAACAGAGCCCACATCACCGCCATCGTAGCCGCCCTGCACTGGATCCTCCGGTTTGTGTTTAAAGCTGTCAGTGGCTGGTGCCCTCCTGCTCAGCCCCGACTCCACTGGTGGAGCTCTCCATTCTTTCTCTGAGATCAACCCCTTCACGCAGCTCTTTTAAAACCTGCCTGAACTCTTTAGCATTTGTGCCCATCTCAAATTGGCCTTCCTGTTCTGTCTTTTTCAGTTGACTCATTTTTTTCTGGTTGTATGTTCTTGCCACTGATGTTTTCAGTATGCATTATTAATTCTTATACTGTATATTATATTGCTCATATTATATTGCTCTATGCGTTCCACCTTGTAGGATCACCAGGTTCTATCCACAACTTTTGCTAATGGAAATGCAAAAATAGCCTTATATTCTTAAGTGCAATGAACTGAACTGAACTGTACAGTAGCTATGTTTCCATTCACATAATTTTATGCACATCTTGAAGTTTTGCATTAGAAAAGCTGTATGAAAACCGCAAAATTTGATTAATTTTCCTGAATTGCAGGCTTTTTTTTAAGCTCGCTTTAGCTGATTTTTGCCATCAGCGAAAAAGATTTGACGAGCTCAATGTGTTATAGAAAAACCTTAAATAAATAATATAATAAATTCTGACATAACAAACATTTATTTCTTAGGACTGATCAGCTGTTTCTGCTGTCTGCATCTTCATGGATATTTAATAAATCCATTTGATTGAAACGCGCCTAATCTGCTGCCTAATCATTTTTCCTTAAAATTCTCCTGGCAGCTGGATGGAAACACAGCTTGTGTGTTTCTCCATGTTTGTGTGCTGACCTGCAGCAGAATCTCTTGTCTGGTGGATGACCAGACAGTATTCTTCATCTAGCCTCCAAACGAGCAGACGCTGCAGACGTCAGCATCGCGTTATGATAGAGCTCAATTGAACATGAAGGACCAGACTAACTCATTTCACCAGCCAACAGACTGCTTTCACACCATTGTGCCATCTCTGATAATCAATAACCTCTGAAATGTCAAGGTGGCGCAGAGAGCAGCTTCACTCATTAAAATGTATTCTGTTGGACAGCAGCACAGTTACATGCACATATTGGCTTATTCTTAAGATAGACTGTCATATCAGGCCCTCCTAAAAACATGAAGGAACATTTTATGAACACACCCACACACACACACACACACACACACACACACACACAACAAAGCAAACATGGTTTTCTAGCTGTATCACAGGATTTATTTGGAGTCGGCTCATTGCCACTCAAGACAGTTTTAATAAAAATACATCACGGTCCACATTAATAATTCACCAACCAACTGCCACTGGGGCTATTAAGTGGTGCAGCAACGTTAATGAAAGTACAATCTGTAGCACATATCTCTTTATCAAGACCATGCCCGATCCTTCACCCAAACACCTGTCTTCCTCTTCCTATGTGAAGAGGAAGACACAGTCACAGTGACAGTGTTGTTGTGGGTGAAGGAACTATTATATTCTATATTATTACTTATCCATTTCATAAATTAATGAATTACACACCATATATTGTCAAATAGCATCCTCTACTGACTGGAGAAGCCTTTACTTGAAACAGACTTACATTAGAGACAAGCCTTTGTTTCCAATTTACTTTATTTTAAAAGAAAAGTTCATATTTTACTAAGAAGCTGCTTTCATTTTAATTCAATTCAATTTACTGTTGATGCTGTTTGATGTTAATACAAACTCGACACGACATCAGCCACTGGTTTGTGGACTGTCATGCTGAAGCCTTGATTTCGGCGTTTTGGCCGTCGCCATCTTGGATTTTTGTAACCATGAGTGACATGAACAGTTTTAAGCAATCAAAATGTTTCAGTTAACATTCATGAGCTGAGAACAGACTTGAAACTGAAACTTGAGACCAGAAACTCATGTTTACAATGTTTACTGAGGTATTAAATTGAGGAGGCTCATTTTTTCATAGATCTATGTAGAGTGGTGCAGGGATTATGTGTTATTTCATTTATTTATTTATTTGTAGGCCAAGCTGCCTCAACAAAAGCTAATGGGATTCTTCCATTGGATTTTGGATTATTTCTGAAATTAAGCTTTGTAGCAAACATAAGTTTATGATACTTACACATTTTAAGCAACATAATCTTATAACATCACTTTTATGTCACCGGAAGTACAGATGTAACGTTAACGTAAGTTATAGGCAAACAACACCACCGATGCATGAACACAAGTGTACGCAACAGGGCTGTGAAGGAGGACGAGTCGGCGAGGTGACGCTTAGTAGTCTCATTTGTTAGCAAGCGCCTTTTTTATGACCTATAAAAACTTTAAAATTCACAAATGGGATATTTACTGATGTATTTTTTGTCGTGTGTTGTAGAACAAAATATGTTGACCACAAATCTTATTTCAGGCATTAAAAAACCCACTGGGAACTGGAAGTCCTAGTTGATGAAACCTCTCATTAAATCACATTTTATTTTGATTAAAAAAAAAAAATCTGCTCCCATACTTAAATAGACTCCCAGCCAGCCTCCTTAGTGTCCATTTGCTTGCAGCCATAAAGAGCAAAACAGATAAAAAGAACGAGCGGAATAATGGCAAATCAGATCTGACTGCCCACAATGCACAGCTCTGCTTGGCTTGTCTCCAGAGCCTTCAGCCATGGAGGGTCAGCCAGAGCTGCTGCTGGGGCTGGGAGGATGCTTGATTTCTCATTTCTTTTCCTTGTACGTTTTTTTTAAATTTTTTGTGGCAACTGGGTAAACTCCAAAAGTGGTCACAAAGTGGAGGACCTCCCACCATGGAAACAGCCTCTCTCAATGACACCACAGTGTGAGTCCGTGCAAAGGCACATGTCTTAGAGCATGCCTGTCGGTTGATCCAGCATGCTTTGGAAGAGGGGGAGTGTGTTATCGCTGTGAGGCAAGGCTGGCATGCATCGCTTCGCTGACTCTGAGCACAGAGATTCAGGACTTGCCATTGGATAAAGGAAAGAGAGAGGGAGAGACTAAAAAGGAGGAAATGACAACAGGACAAGAGCAAGAAACAACGCTCACCCTCCGTAAGCTGGAATGTGGGGAGGTGGAGCAGCCGCCCTGAATGTGTTGTACACGGTCCGTCCTCGACCTCTTAGGTGGGCTCCTCTGTATGCTGCTGCTGCACTGGCTGCTGGGTAGGGGAAACCTGGTACTGGAGACAGAGAACAGGAAACGATGCTCACCTTCGTGATGTCTGCAAAAGGCATTATTTTAGCAGCGTTCGGTACATGGCACAAAGATCTGTACACCTGTACAGACAGCAGTTGACATTAGCATTTGAATTATGGAGAGAATGTGTGTTCTCTCATATCCAGTTGTGGAAATAAAAGGTAAGCGAAATAAAGAATAAAGAGACTGTGACAGAAGAATAGAGCTATGCAGTGGTATTGTTATTAACTTATCATTAATCTTAATTGAGGACGACTGACACAAAGCTTAATTTGAGAGCTGGGTGAGTGAAGGTTGAGAAGGAGATCGAGGTGCCATATCCAACCCTAATTATACATCTCTTCAAAAAGGAGATCTAATAAAATGCTAATAGAAACAGTGAATCATTCATTGACTTGATGAAAAATGGAAGGTTTGAGCCAAAGGATAAGAGTTTCTCAAAGAGAGACAAGGAGAGGTGTGAAGCTGGTAATTGTTCCTATTCATCTTTTGTCACCTTGATTTTCGGACCGAGTGGCCTGGCTACCCTTAAAGTCACACCGATGGCACTTCCCAATGCTATTCCACTCTGCTGGTGATACGGCCTGAATGAAAAGGAGTGCCTGACATACGCAGATAGAAAGACCCTACTGAGCAATACTGCATAACTCACTGACAACGTTTACAAATCACAAACTGTCCGCTACTTCAGCACCACGGACAGTGCCATGGATTTATTGATACCCAGCACCGTGACTGTAAGGTGCTGATATTTCAGAGCCATGGTCGGGGCCATAGATGCTAACTGGCACTAACCGGACCGGACTACCGCTCTGCCCCTGCAGTATCTCTGCTATAGGGGTGGAGGCTGGGGACGGCAGGTTGACAAAGGGGAAGTCACAAGGATTCATAAACAAATAGCAACGTAGTTAGGGTTTGGACTTCTTTCTCTCTTCTATCTTTCTTCACACTACTTTTGTCTCTTTTCATATGGAGTGAAGTTGAGGAGAGACTGAATGTGGGCACTTCACCTCGGAAGTATACTGAGTCCTTGAAAATTTTCTGTTTATGTCTTCCTGCCAAGCAATATCTTGTAGTTGAGCAAAAAAATCACTATCCTTTCTCAGGAGATTTGTGAGGTTAATGATTTTCTAACTTTGACACCAGAGACCACTGTTCACAACCCATAATACTAATATTAGTATTTGTTGTATACTATACTACCAATGGTCAACTCCAAAATGTTGAAAAAACCATGTATTTCTAGTAGACTGAGCTGTGTATTGGTAGTATTAAGACTCAGCATAACCAGTAATTTCTCTTGATCACATCTGGATGTGTAAATCTAGAGAAGCAAAAGCAAATATACTCTGAGAGTTTTTTTTTGACAGTTGACAAATATAGTAGATTTTCTGTGGTAATTTGGTGTTTCTTCAACAGTGCTTTGAATCGTAAGCTGTTCTGCCATCAAAACGTCTGAACCAGTTTACCACACGAACGGGTCCTCGCCTGTCTCTTGGATGGCAGAAATAATAACTAATTAACAACATAATAGCACAAATTACTAATACATAAGAAGACACACATACACACACACACACACACACACACACGCCCCAATGGCATTTTGGGTACTCGAAAGGTGAAACAAAGGTAAATCAATACAAAGCTATTTTGTAATTAAAAGAACGTGGGGGTGAATTAGGTAAACGACTGTCTGGAGAAATTGAAAGTATTGATTTTAATTTACAAAATATATTTCACACCTTTTAATGTCCTTGCAGAAATGAACAATTAGATTTCCTTCTCTCTTGTCCTTTGCGTTCCTTCACTCCTCTCCTCTGCCACACTCGTTTATCTGTCTCTCTTCCTCTTATCACAAAATCCAAGTATTTTTCACCTTAATGGCCTGGTTAATGACAGGGTGGGGGTTGGGCGCTGGGTAAGGGTTGGGGGAGGTGACGGCCGGGATGGCCGAGATTGAAGATGGCTTGTTGGTGGCACAGTGGGCAGCAGAATGTGTTTGTTTTGCAGCAGAGATGACGGTCGGTTGCTATAAACAGACTTTTACTGGTTGCTTGGAAGGCGACGAAGGTTAGAATGAAGGGAGTGGGGGAAGGAGAAAATGAAGACGTCAAAGAAGCTGTAGAGCAAAAGGAAAGAGGGGCAGGAAGATAACGACAAAGGAGATGGTGACGGATGGAGAAGGGCATTTCCTCCTACCTGCATAGAATTCTGGGCTGTAGACGGCACTGACCACTGGATTTAACTTCCAGCCTGAAATAAGACAGACAGCAAGACAAAGAAACAGACTGAGAGGAAGAGAAAGAGGCTGAATCAAAACCCAAACGTTTTCAGAAGCATCTTGTAGTGTACTGTTTAGCTGTAAAACGAGAAAGCACTGGCCGGTGGACGGTGCCTGGTTTTGGCTGGACTGTTTTCAACATGGTGGCAAGGTCACAAACAAAGTAGTGAACACACTCAAATTGTGACCCCATGATGGTGTTGGATCAAAAGTTAAACAGTTGATAAAGTGATTCAGATTCATTCTGAGGAGACCATTAATATCTGAGTCCAGTGTCCAGTCAATCCATCCAATAGTTGTTGAGATATTTCAGTCTAGACCAAAGTAGTGGACTAACCAAAAGACTGACATTACCATTCCTAGAGCCACACCACGAGCATAGCTACGACGCCTTCACTTCCCATAATGCAACTCAATTAAATCTTTTGTTAGGCCTTCCTTGACTGGTTAGGAGACTTCCAAACTCCATGTCCTCAGTCTGTAACTCAAGCTTTCTGTTAGAAATTTGTCTGTAAACTCAGACAATTCTGATGACATTGTCAGACAAGGGCTGCAGAGACTTAATTGATGACTCTAAATGTCCCATAGGTGTGAATGTGAGCGTGAATGATTGTCTGTCTATATGTTGTCTGTCTCTATGTGTCCTGCGATGGACTGGAGACCTGTCCAGGTGAACCCGCCTTCACCCAATGCCAGCTGGGATCGGCTCCAGCCCCCCGCGACCCCTAACGGGATAAGCGGTTGACGATGGATGGATGGATTGTCAGACAAAGGTAATAATAAACTTATAAAATATAAAGCATTAACTAATAATATAAAGCATAAACTTATAATATATAAAGCATTAGACAGCATGCAAACTACTGGATCTGGTGTCATAGAAGTATGAGAATGTCACACTACCCGCACTGGATATTCTGGACATCATTACATTTTTTCTTGTGTTTTAGTATTTTAGAGGAAGTAATAAAATAAAATACAAGGGGACCAAATTGCTGAAGCAGGTGCTGCTCATTTATCTGATCTATCAGGTAACTACTCAGTCACTTCCAAGCCAGCAATGACAAGTGACAAAAATGACAAGTAGACAGGACGAGTAGATTGTGACCAAAAAGTTAGGCAACAATAAAACATGCTAGCTGCTTGTTTGATCAACTTCTGCCTCCTATTCACCCAAAAACCTCGGTGTGTGACAATCAGCCTGGGCTGCCTGTCTGAATTTGTTCTCCACTTTATTATCCAGTCTGACACAGTCGTCCACCTGACCAGTTCCTGTTGCCTTGTGGCCATTTTTCTGTCGCTATTTATCTGATTCTGGTACAGAACGATGATGTATCCGTCAATGAGCACAACACCAGAGCTTACTGAATTACTGAAAAGTCCAGGACAACACAGGCTGTATTTTCTGAGGGGCTGAGATACAGGTTTCCAAAAAAAAAAAAAAAAAAAAAGATGTAACAGGTTCAAGTTTTCATTCATCCGATGTGCTCTTACTTCTAAGACATCATGACCTCCATTATGCTAATCTCATAGAGATTAACATGCTATTTTTCCTCATCTTTATTCTTGGTGTTTCTGTTTTCCTTGCTTTCATCATACACCCTTTATTATACTCAGAATGGTATACATAGTACCAGTGCTTTTAATTTCTTCACTCGTTTTATTGTGTTTTTATTGTGTTTATAATTCATGTATTTTGTTTTTATGCTACATTACTGCATAAAATAATTCCCTCTTATAGGAGAATAAAGATCTGGTCAGAACTGAACTGTGATTCAGGGGCTGAAACCAGAGTCCAACAAATTAAAATCCAGGCTTTAAAATGTCCTTTCAGGAACCTTTGTGTGACGTCCCTGATGCAACATCCATGATTTACTGAGGTCTATGGTTGACTGAGAGTCAATAGGCCTGAAATCAGCAGCTGTCAGCTAGCTTTCATATGTAGTGTATCCATAAACACAGTACCTGTATAAGTATTCACCCCTTTGAGGTTTCCATGTTTTACTTTCGAGAGAGATGTAAAATGATATTACTATGTGCAGCGCCACCATGTTGCAGCACTCCAGCCTGTGTTGTCACAAGGTTGAAATGAGGATCAGTAAGTTACTGCAGCGCTGGCTAGTGGCGCTGAATGTCCAGCTGCAGCTGTCTCCCTGTCTCCCTATCTACCTGTCTCCCTATCTACCTGGCCCCCTATCTACCTGTCTCCCTATCTACCTGTCTCCCTATCTACCTGTCTCCCTATCTACCTGGCCCCCTATCTACCTGTCTCCCTATCTACCTGTCTCCCTATCTACCTGGCCCCCTATCTACCTGTCTCCCTATCTACCTGTCTCCCTATCTACCTGGCCCCCTATCTACCTGTCTCCCTATCTACCTGTCTCCCTATCTACCTGGCCCCCTATCTACCTGTCTCCCTATCTACCTGTCTCCCTATCTACCTGGCCCCCTATCTACCTGTCTCCCTATCTACCTGGCCCCCTATCTACCTGTCTCCCTATCTACCTGTCTCCCTATCTACCTGGCCCCCTATCTACCTGTCTCCCTATCTACCTGTCTCCCTATCTACCTGGCCCCCTATCTACCTGTCTCCCTATCTACCTGTCTCCCTATCTACCTGGCCCCCTATCTACCTGTCTCCCTATCTACCTGTCTCCCTATCTACCTGGCCCCCTATCTACCTGTCTCCCTATCTACCTGTCTCCCTATCTACCTCGCCCCCTATCTACCTGTCTCCCTATCTACCTGGCCCCCTATCTACCTGTCTCCCTATCTACCTGTCTCCCTATCTACCTGTCTCCCTATCTACCTGGCCCCCTATCTACCTGTCTCCCTATCTACCTGTCTCCCTATCTACCTGTCTCCCTATCTACCTGGCCCCCTATCTACCTGTCTCCCTATCTACCTGTCTCCCTATCTACCTGTCTCCCTATCTACCTGGCCCCCTATCTACCTGGCCCCCTATCTACCTGTCTCCCTATCTACCTGTCTCCCTATCTACCTGTCTCTCTATCTACCTGTCTCCCTATCTACCTGTCTCCCTATCTACCTGTGTCCCTATCTACCTGTCTCCCTATCTACCTGTGTCCCTATCTACCTGTCTCCCTATCTACCTGGCCCCCTATCTACCTGTCTCCCTATCTACCTGTCTCCCTGTCTACCTGTCTCCCTATCTACCTGTCTCTCTATCTACCTGTCTCCCTATCTACCTGTCTCTCCATCTACCTGTCTCCCTGTCTCTCTATCTACCTGTCTCCCTATCTACCTGGCCCCCTATCTACCTGTCTCCCTATCTACCTGTCTCTCTATCTACCTGTCTCTCTATCTACCTGTCTCTCTATCTACCTGTCTCCCTATCTACCTGTCTCTCTATCTACCTGTCTCCCTATCTACCTGTCTCTCTATCTACCTGTCTCCCTATCTACCTGTCTCCCTATCTACCTGTCTCTCTATCTACCTGTCTCCCTATCTACCTGTCTCTCTATCTACCTGTCTCCCTATCTACCTGTCTCCCTATCTACCTGTCTCTCTATCTACCTGTCTCCCTATCTACCTGTCTCTCTATCTACCTGTCTCCCTATCTACCTGTCTCTCTATCTACCTGTCTCCCTATCTACCTGTCTCCCTATCTACCTGTCTCTCTATCTACCTGTCTCTCTATCTACCTGTCTCTCTATCTACCTGTCTCCCTATCTACCTGTCTCCCTATCTACCTGTCTCTCTATCTACCTGTCTCCCTATCTACCTGTCTCTCTATCTACCTGTCTCCCTATCTACCTGTCTCCCTATCTACCTGTCTCTCTATCTACCTGTCTCCCTATCTACCTGTCTCTCTATCTACCTGTCTCTCTATCTACCTGTCTCCCTATCTACCTGTCTCTCTATCTACCTGTCTCCCTATCTACCTGTCTCCCTATCTACCTGTCTCTCTATCTACCTGTCTCCCTATCTACCTGTCTCTCTATCTACCTGTCTCTCTATCTACCTGTCTCCCTATCTACCTGTCTCTCTATCTACCTGTCTCCCTATCTACCTGTCTCCCTATCTACCTGTCTCCCTATCTACCTGTCTCTCTATCTACCTGTCTCCCTATCTACCTGTCTCTCTATCTACCTGTCTCCCTATCTACCTGTCTCTCTATCTACCTGTCTCTCTATCTACCTGTCTCCCTATCTACCTGTCTCTCTATCTACCTGGCTCCCTATCTACCTGTCCTCTTCCCTCTCTGATCATCAGTCTTTCAAAGGTCGCTCTGAAAATAAACACCAAAGCCCTACTTTACTCTGGAACCCACGTTATAGTTTGTTTATGTAACTCGCCCGCAGCTAATTAGCTAACATTATATCAATTAAAATTATCTCAAAGAGAAATACTAGATATTACTGACTGCATGTTACCTAATAGTGTCTCTATTGTTCACTTTAGAGATAAGTTTTAGTTTGTGGTGGGAGCTTTAGCATGCTAATGTAGCAGAAGCTACGTAAGCCAGTTATGTAAACAAATGTTATAATAAAGTAAATAATAAAGTAGAATAAAGCTTCAGAATAAAGTAGTGCTTTTGGTGTGTATTTTCTTGTCTTTGAACGGTCTGAATGAGACAGCAGACGAGGAGATACAGGTGATCAGAGAAGGGACAGGACGGCAGACGGGGAGACAGTCAGCTGTAGCTGGACTCACCTCGTCCGAGGTGTCCTTCAGGGCCACTAGCTAGCACTGCAGTACTGATCTCTGTTTCAGCTGCAGTTTATGAAATGCACTGTTTTGTCCTTGGTTTAAACATTGTAAAACTCATATTTACATCCTGAAGAAGCACAATGGTGTCCCCTCCTTTGTTTTCTTCTGTCCTGTGTCTCCTCAGTCTCTGTCTTTCATGGTCTTTATCGTATCTGTAACTCAGCAAAGCCAACCAACCGTGTGACGTCACAGGTTAGAGTACTGCAACATGGTGGAGCTTCTTTTTTTCTTGTAAATGCTGACATTTGTCATGTTTGCAATATAATTGTTCATGAGAGTGGACATGCATTTAGTAAACCAGTATAAAATGTGTGACTGTTTCACTTCCACCAGTCTGTGCAAGCCCTCTTCAGACTGGAGAGGCTGCGACACTAAACCTGAAACCAGCCGACTACACACTGATGATCTCCATTTAACTGTGTGTCATCTAAAATGCCTTTGCTGCACCACTGAGGACTTTAGTGTGTTCTGTTAAAGGAGATGAATACTTGTGCAAACATGTATTTTGTAATTCCGATTTTTAATTGATTTAGATAACTTTGCACTGTGAAAATTTTCTCATGATTAGTGTCAAAAGAGCCACATCCAATATTGATTCAATGCAGTAAAATAATAAAAGATGAAAACTTACAATAGGGAGAATAATTTGTATAGCACTGTAAACACTGACATGGCCTTACCATTTGCATATGGGTTGACAGTCTTCTTATTTGTCATTACTCGTGCTGTTGCATTGTTGACCTACAGCAAATAAAGAAAGGTCTATGAGTTATAATACATATATGCTAGTAGTAAGTGCTATACTTGTGAGAGTAAATCTGCATGCATAGTTTCCTGATGTTGTAAACAAAGAGAGCAGTACACTGTATCACAGCAAACACCCATGTCATTTGTGTGTTTTCAGAATTGCATTCAGAAACACTAAACACACATACAAGACAAATCTGTTTTCTTTCTCATTTGCATATTTTCTATCTTCTGATGTTTTCTGGCATGCTCTCCCCAATTATAGTGACATTTCAATAACATACAGACAAAAGTAAAGAAACAACAGATGCACTTGGCAAATGATGTTTTGTAAATGTATAGATGCATGCGGTGGTGGGTGTGGGGGTGAGGAAGAAGGAGAAGGAGGAAAATCAGACAACGGAAATGTCATTAGGGGATGGGGAGAAGACAATATGTTGGGAGCATTATGCAACATCCAGTCAACCTTTAAACATGAGAGGAACTGTTGTGACAAAAGCAACACAAAGCATTCACACTCAGACAACAGTCTCTCTAATTCATTGCAAGAATATTATTAAGATCAAAAAACAACCAAAGAAAATAGATGTACTCAAATAAACCAACCAAGTCAATCAATCAACCAATCAAATCATTCCAAATTCAAACAACAGCTAACAGGGTAAATTAAAATAAGGGTGCATTGTCTTCCAAAGTAAAATAAAAGAAATTAATAAATGGGTTTCCAACAATCTCAGATAGATGTGCAAACGAATTCAAATCTCAGTCAGTATCGTTCGCACACGCAGCTTCAGGAGAACACTTAGTGAATGGGCACGCACGCCGACACGCATATATGTATGTCCATATACAGCATCAACTCAACCACAATTCAAAAAGAAATGTCACGTGAGTTTTAGCGTTGCAAACGTTCCAAAGAGAGAGGAAGAGAGAGAGGAAATGCTGGCAGAATGGCTTGTTCGCCCACACTTACCATTCCCAAACCTCTTGGCCCCGCAAACTTGTTTGTGTACTGTTACCGTTGTAACTGTGTTGGATGGGGCCCTAAACAAGCTACCGTTGGAAGGATGGTGGGGGAGGAGGGGATGAGAAAGGAATAAGCAGCATCTTACTCAGGTGGCCAAGAAAACTTTGCAATCATTCCACTGCACAAACGCTCTCTTTCAGCTGTCTCTACACAGGCAGTTAGCTGGTTTCTTAAAGCATAACTCTGACCATTTTGTCTTCATCCATCATACTGACTGATTTGACCAAAAATGTCTCATATGCTTCACTGTAGAGATATATGTATTGGCTCAGCTCTCTAATTGAGTTGTTTTTTTCCAACACATATCTTCATTGGTCTGTAATGAAACACAAAAAAATATGGAAATGTATGTCTTCGTATTTATCTTATGAAGTTTTGATGTTACCTGGGCCATTGCTTTAGATTGTCTGTGTCACGGACACACTACACACTACACAACACTGCTACATACATTAGTGTAAAATCCAGGAGCTGTCAGATCACGGTACCAATTCAGACATTCATGAAGATGAACTAAGTTTTACAGATTTGAGCTACATAAAGAAGTCAAGACTCTACTGAGCCATGTTCCAGAGGGATCCGGCTAAAGATGGAGGGATGTCCAGCCAACAGTTGAACTTAAGTTTTGGTTGCTTTGATGCATCTGGCAAGGTGCTGCAGTTGCCATTTAAATACAAGCAAGTGCATATTCCTGGTAGAATACAATGAGAACACAGTACTTGTACTGTCGATGCTGTCTCTGTATGCGCCCACATGGCTGTGGAAATGAAAAGACTGATGAGGATGGAGTGTTCTTTGAAAGTCTAGAGGTCTGGAACCAGTACTACTGTGGGCCTATTGAGACATTATATAGGAGCTCCTGGCCGTCCGTGGTGAGGGAGTTGATCATTTGGACAACAGTTACCACATGCCCAGCTGAAAAACTTTGGTAGGCTGCTGTATGTCACAAATCTATGGTGGGATAGTGAAGTGAGCGAGATATACAGTACATTTCAGTTTTCATATGTTTCTATCCTTTTGTAAATGTAGCCAATATTATCATATTAGACAACACAGTGCAGTCTAATAAACGACAAATGGGTATCCCTCTGTAGATAGAGGAAAAAGCTTCATGAGTGTTGATTGATAGATACTGTAAATATGTATGTTGTCTCTATGTATCATATAACATAGTTTAACATTTGACAAAGAAAAAACTACTGTATGTACTTTATTTACACCATATCATCCCTAAAACATGCAGCATTCTGTGACTTTGTGTGTTTTTGCAAACACTGATGATGCCACTATCAACCCCTCTCTAATTGGTCTGCATTGCTTCTGGGTTGTGACCCAGATCGTATCTGAATTGTTGTGACCAGGGATTAACCCATGTTGACTGACTTGGTTTGAACTGACAAAAGGAGGGCTGAACAGGGGTCAGATAACCCTGATCTGACCCTGATCATTGGTGTGAAAGAGGTACTAAAGAATTCAATTCAAGATGAGCTACAGTTAAGACGATCTGAGGTTGGATGGCAATAAATTGGATTACAGTACCTGTCTCTGGGGGTAACCTTGTGGCATTACATGTAGCAGCAATGTAAAGGACTCCTTTCTCTGTCTTCCCAATGAGACAGCACATGGGCCACACAGCACGGGAAAATGTGGTAGAAACTTTGACTGAAACAATTATGGCTGGAGTCACTACCTGAAGTGCAGGGTTTCAGATATTGCATGCTCTTGTTGACAAGTGAATGTCAAATGGAAGGACATTGATGGTACGTTTGCACGTGCAGACGCTGTACCAGATCGTCCTGGTGAAAAGGAAGCTGAGCATGAAGGCAAAGCTCTCCATTTACCACTCAGTCCACACCCCAAACCTCACTTCTAGCCATGAGCTTTGAGGAATGACCAGTAGAATGGGTTTCCTTTGCAGGGTGACATGAACTCACCCTCTGATCCCTGAGCTCACCTGAGAACATACACCTCTATTTTACAACAGGGGTTTAGATTAGGATTCGATTAGGATTTCTCCTGGCCTTCCCTCCTTCCTGTGTAGATATTCTAGAGAGGGCTACAGGGAGGAGACCTTAGGGGAGACTCAGAACCCGCTGGAGGGATAAATATCCCTCATCTGCATCCCCAAAAGAGCTGGAGGAAGTGGCATCTGGGCCACCAGATAAGCGATTGAAAGTCTGATGACTGATGGCTGGAGGCGACTTACTGTAGTGCCATAGTATTACAGCCTTTGGTACATCCATCGAGATAAATGACTTTATATCTCTTGGTACAACAGGTGTACACATTGCCTGGTATGAATGGAAGACTGTGATGTGATGAATGGACAGAGTTATGCTTCAAGGCTGGTGGTGTCTTGCTCTTGTTCCTCTGGGTGGACACAAGACATTTAAATAGCACGTGAGTCTTGTCATGTTTCTGAATCAGGTTAGTTGTGAGCCTTGCATTTCGCTCTCCAGGCTCTCTCAAATCCTCAAGTACTTCCTCTGTCCATGGATAAACAAGATCTGAGTACTTTTTCAGGGGGAAATCTTCATTTAACATACATAAGAGCGTATTTGCTTTTGAACATTTATGGCCAAACTCCAAAGCAATCTATGCACCTTGTTAAACATAAATATGCCTATTTATAATGCTTGGTAGTGCTTTAAACCTTTGGTAAGGTCAGTTGCCTTGACAGTACAAAATCAAGTAAAACAGGAAAAAGGAACAAAAAAGTAAACAAACGAAAAATAAAACAAGCAAAGTCTTTCACATACAATAATGTACTAGTAACATGTCAACATTTAATTGAGTTTGGGTTAATGAAACTACACAAGGAAAGGGAAATTATGAGGCTTGGATTGCTCCACAGTTTGATGTCATGAGAAAGATGGCAGTGTGGGATATGACGGAAGAACACACACACACACACAGACACACACCAGCACACACAAAGAGGAAAAGGAGGACAGGGCGAAGGAAGAAGTATTTGAGAACATGCACCTCTATTTTACGGCCTTCTACCACGGTGCCGTGTAATTTCTCTCGGGCCCTGTCGGCGTCCACGCTATGCTCGAACGTTACGAACCCAAAACCCTGCATGCAGGACGGAGAGAGGCAAGAACAACATGCATGACATTTTACAAATTATACTCAGTATTACAGTGAAAAAATGCTTGCCTCAATAGGAGCACAGTAAATGACACATTTTTCCGCTACTACTTCAGTATCCTACTTTAAGCAATATCCAGTGATATTACACAAGTCTGGGAAAAAAAAAATAATCTTATTCACTGATGAGAGGAAACTGACGCTTCACAAAGCCCGGCCCCCTTAGGTGCTGCTGCGATGCCTGTCAAGCTTTCCTTTCTAGCATGGCACATATTCAGGTGTAATTTAAGGGCCACATACATACAGAAAAATGGACTACATGGGTGATTGCACAGCTCTGTTTATATTGTACTGCGTGGCTGCTTAGGCTGGTAGACAAAATCAGGTTTTTCATTCTTAGTCTGTGAACATTTTGTTTGTCAAAATTTAACTTTGAGATTTGGTTGAAAACTGTCTTTGGCAGACTCTAACTGGCTAATTGTCCTTCAATATGCACCCAGGAGCTATGCTGTGCATCGGGTTTGGGATCTGGGGTTCTTGGAGCTACCACCAGAACCAGCTCCCATGCATGGATGTCCCAGTCCTCAACAGGGCTTTTATTCATATGAGCTGTAACCACACAACATAATGTAGATAACTACTTATGTGCTCCTTGGCAAGTAAGACTAACATCGCATTGCTTATTGCTGATAGTAAGCTAAATAGCCAGACATGATAATATTAGTAGCTTATGTTAAAACAGACAATGACCCCATTTATTCCATATATATATATATATTTTACTCTTTAGTTTTCTAGTTTTGAAAGGTGATTAAAAGATACAACCCTCCAAACTCATTGGATCCTCAATATCACCTCATGTACACACTTTGTCATTTTCAGAAATGCAAAGCTTGACAGGTCTGTTGATCCATTTCATGGTTTCTAAGCAATAATTGGGAAATCCCTGTTCGGGGGGAGGGTTTAGTGAACAGTCATCTGAATTCATACAGAACATCAGTTAACTAAAGTTAGTAATGTTTTTAATGTGAACTATGAAACAACTGAAATCATGTAATACCGTAAGACATGTTCAGTGTTTGTTATTGGAAATGAAGCACCTCACTCTTTAATCGCATTCATTACCTACACTGTCCCAGTAAAGTCAGGTCTCGAGGGTTAATAATGGGCCTCGAAAATAAATGAATGCTTTTATAGCAGTGGTTTATGACAATTGCATACAATGGTTCGACGTAAATCATTTACTGCAGTATTCAGATAATGCAAAGTGGTATGGCAAATGCATTCCTCTGATGAAGTCATAAAAGAGTAAATTAAATCTACCACAAGAACGAAGAGATTAACTTCCTTATGACATTACATCAGCAATAAGAAAAAAGACTACAGTCATATCAAAAAGCAAGGTACATCATCCAAAACTAACAGCACAAAAACAGGAAATAACCTTTTAGCTTTGAGATATAACTTGTGTAAACTTGGGGTGGACAAGTGTCCTGGTTCCTGTTCATGGTGGAGGAAAATCAAAATACATACATGTTTTGCAAATGTCATTATGTATCTAAATTCAATTTAGATTTTTTAGGTGATTAAATTAAAATTTACATCAGTCAGTTTATCAAAAGTTTGCTTTTGCTCCATTACTTTCAGAGAAGTGAGAGCCCAAACAACTAAACTGCATTCTCAATTACACTGCATTACGTTACAAGAATTGATAATGTTCAATGTTCAATAATAAGTTACCTGATACAATAACAAGCAAGAAAGTCCACTCACAGGAGGGCAGGAGTGGTGGTGGATGGGTCAAACAAACACAGGACTTTCTCCAGGAGGCCGTGGTTCGTTACGAAGCCTAACCCACTGGTTTGTTGCCTAAGTGTTGTTGTGTTTTCTTGTTTTGTTTTGTTTCAGTTTACAACATTAACTGCATGTTTAAAACTGTTTAGAATAAAATATATTTCCCTTGAAATGTAACTGAGAATGCAGTTTAGCTTCATGGGAACATAATTTTGTAGGAGACAGGTTGAAGGCCGGTAGGTTGCTGCAGGAGCTGGCCCTCTAGATGACGTCTGGTGTATTATTAACTCTGGCTTACTGAAAACATCGTGTTGAGATGTGAATACCTGAACCTAGCCGAGCTGGCGATATCAGCAAGAATGCTCTATACAGGGCAACACTGCATCAGACACAAAGAAGCAGAACCAACTGTGTCCCCTTAATTTAAACATGCGCTGATTGATTCCTCTGGATCAGACAAGCCTGAAACAAACAACACCATATACCTTAGAACCGCGCTCGTTGAAGATGATTTCCACATCTAAGATTTTGCCAAATTGCTGTAACGACAAACAGAAGAGGAAACGCTCAGTGATTCATTTTTCTTTCAACAGAAAATTAAAACCCAATCATTTTTACTTCTAGTTTTTTTTTTTGTTTATCAAAATAAAACATTGACCTGGGTGTCTCAGATTTCTAATGTAGGTCAGATATTGTTGTACTTACGCCGAACATTTGCCTGAGGTCTGGGTCTCTAAACCTGAACGGGATGTTGGAGACGTGAAGTCTCTTGGGTTGGGCCTTGCTGTCTGTGCTTTCAGGTACATTCTGTGTTGATGGCTGACTGTCCGTCTGGGCGGCGTCGTCTGTCTGCTGGAAAACACAGAAAACAGGACACTGAATCAAATGAGAGCTGTATAACGGCACTACGGCCATCCAGGAATACAGTTTTACAAGATCACTGATATTCTGTAACATAAAACTGTGAGGTTTGTTTGAAAAAAAAAAATGATATGCGTAATTTATGTAAATCTTTTATTATCTAAAATATATATTGAACTTCGGGAGTTCTCCCTGTGTTAATATGGGTTTTCTCCGGGTTCTCCGGTTTCCTCCCATGATGTCCAAAGATATGCAGGTCAGGTTAACTGATGACTCTGATTGGCCCATAGGTGCGAATGTGAGCGTGAATGGTCGTCTGCCTCTATGTGTGTCAGCCCTGTGGAAGGCTGGCGACCAGTCCCGGGGTACCCCGCCTTCGCTCTGTGTCAGCTGGGATCAGCTCCAGCGCCCTGCCACCCCAAATAGGATGAGGGTTGGCTGGATGGATGTATGGATCTCCGGTTCGGTTGTTTTGTCAGTGGGAATGTATCCCATTATGTAGATTAATATCTGCTGCACTTGATCACCTTTACCTGCATTTATATATCAAACATCTGATCAGTTGTATGACCTAGAGTACAGCTTGAAGGACTGACAGGTGGAAGGAAATGAAAAACTGTCTTCTGCAGCTGTCTGACAAACATCGACTGCTATTTACATAGCAGCAGCAGTTAGATCAGTTCTCCTGCACAGTGTTGGGAATTACTGCTCAGGTTACTGACACAACAGTCATGCTGAAAGGCCTGAAGGCATTGATATTTATGTTTTATCATTTGTTTATAACATATCATGACATCAGTTGTCATTTGAGTGTAGCCGTTCAAAACAGGTGAAACAGGTGAAAGTCGGCTTCCTGATCAACAAAGCCATCATTAGATGCTTTAGTGACTATTCGTCAAGAATACAAATAATGTTGATGGCTTGTATTGATAAATAGGCATCAGAGCTCCTGGAAATGTTCCCCACAGAGACATAAAGCTGCTGCGGCAACACAAAGAAAACCAATAGAGATAGTTGGGAGTTAATTTTCGAAGGTAACTTTGCACCAAAGCTTGTCTAAAAAGACAAACAATCCAATACATGTGACCTCCTTATAAATTGATTCAGAACCACAACGTTTTACCTGTATTTACTTTAGCCAGCAATACCATCCAGAAGTTAGGAGTCAAAACTGGAATTAAACCAAAGTCAAGAATGGGCAGACTGCACGAGGTCACTATGCAGAAGGTTTTGTTTTTTTTTAATTTAATTTCACAAATCATTTTAAGAAGACACTTACACCACCAATGTGGTGTTGTAACCATGCAAGTGTCTCAAAGAAATGAGGGTTGCAACAGGGTTCTTCCTGAAGGGCAGAGGTTCTACCCAGAGCCATCTGCTTATAAAGGGTTACTTTAAGAACCCTTTTATCCAAACAACACTTTAGGAAGAGGGATTCTGGGCTAGAACCTTCTGACAGGTTTCCCAGTGGTACCCTCATTAAAGGTGGTGCCAAAGTACCCTACTAGCATCTTTTATTCCTGGGCTTACATGCACAATACAAGAACATGTTCAGTGGTTCTTGGTTCCTTGTGACTAGAACCATATAGGGTTCTTTGGCTTATTGCCATAGGATAACCCTTTTTGGTTCCTGGTAGAACCTTTTATGAAGGTTCCACTGGGAAACCTTTCAGATGGTTCTAGAACCCAACATAAAGGGTTATAGAAAGTCACTGAAGGCTAGATCACAAGTCAAGTCAAGTCTTTTAGTCTAACGTGGGCAAAGTGGTGCACGGTTCATTGTCTTCCTGACAGACAACAAAAATACATATTACATACTATCTCATCTATAATTCATGGAGCCATACTGACGTACGTAACTCATTCAGAGTTGTAATTTGAAAAGAAGGAGAGATTTGAATGCATCATGTCACTATGTGAAGAGAGCATGTTCAGGTAAAAATGAGCTGTTAAGTTAATGTCAGATTAGTTCTTACACTAATAACTCATATCATTGTGGGAACACAGTGTCAGACCTCAGGTCCCGGATCCTTCGAGCTAATGGATTAGAAAAAAGTCCTACATGGAGCATGAGCTGAGAAGTGGAAAGAGTTAAAACACAAAGACACAATCGATGCTCATGCACACATTTCCAGAGTAGCAGCAGCAGTCTGTGTTTGTCCTTCAGCTCTCAGTGTGAGTGAGATCAATGGCTGTTAAACACAGGAGAGTGTGTGTGTGTGTGTGTGTGTGTGTGTGTGTGTGTGTGTGTCTTTTCTGGCTTTAGAGCGAATTTTTATTTATGAACAAGTATTGTTCATAAATGAATACATCTGTAAAGAGACAGGGGAGGATAACATATTAGATAATAGAATCCAATACAAAGCATCTAAAACTGGCCTAAAAAATAAAAATAAAAACAGTTTTTGAAGCGACACCTCGCTGACACAGGAAAAACGGTGTTGATTATTCAATGCAAAGTGTTTGACATAAATGTGGCATTATTTGGGGGAGGGGTGGGGTGGTTGGGGTGGTTCTAGTGCTCATGTTTTTATGGTTCTTAGGTTGGATTATAAATGTACTGAACATGGAGACTGCTGCCATACCCACACGTAACATACTAAAATCTTGATCTTAAATGAAGCCAATGGTTTCCAGTCCTCATCTCTCTTTATTTTGCTCACAAACAGTCGGCTTCAAGCCAACTAGACACATACACAATGTGTATGTGTGTGTGATTGTGTGGGTGTGTGAGCTTAAAAAGAAGCAGCATAAGGCCAGCAGACTGCAAGGCTTCCATGCAATGCCTAGGTATATACGACACATATGGAAAGGAGTGTACACACACAGCAGCGATTGCCATCTGTGCAGAGCTCCTCGTCGATGGCGACATCCGCCTACACTCGCAGTGAACAATACAAACACAACACCGAGACAAAGCATCTCATCTCATCCCTTTTGGCATCACAAATTGATATGTGAGCCGAGGCCAGGCTGAATATAGCGTGGTTTCAGACATATGGGAGAAATCAAAAAGAGATGATTTCTAACAGTTTCTCAGAGAAGAGACAATGAAATGTAACCTGAAATAAAAATGTAGTGAAAAGTCTGTAATACTGGTCTAGATCAGCTCAGTGTACAGTGGTGTGAAAAAGTGTTTGCTCCTTTCCCAATTCATCATTTTCTTTGTCACACTTCATCAAACAAATTTAGTCCAAGATAGAGAGATTAGTCCAAGATAACACAAGGAAACACAAAATGTAGTTTTTAAATGAAGCTTTTTATTACTAAGGGAGACAAAAAATCCAAACCTACATGGCCCTGCGTGAAAAAGTGTTTGCTCCCCCCATTAAAACATAATTTAACTGTGTTTTTTTTATCCTCTAGCCACAGCCTTCCTTTAGATCACTGCCACACCTGTTCTCAATCAAGAAATCAATAAAACAGGACCTGCCCAACAAAGTGAAGGAGACCAAAAGATCCTCAAAAGCGAGACATCATGCCGAGAGCCAAAGAAATTCAGGAACAAAAGAGAAAGAAAGTAACTGAGATCTATCAGTCTGGAAAAGATTATAAAGCCATTTCTAAGGTTTCGGGACTCGAACCACGAACCACGGTGAGAGCCGTTATCCACAAATGGTGAAAACTTTGAACAATGGAAAATTACTCCAAGAGTGCAGTGATGACTCATCCAAGGTCACAAAAATAAATAAATAAATAAATAAAAATAAATGAATAAATAAAAAACCGCAGGCCTCACTTGTGTCAGTTAAGGTCAGTGTCCAGGATTCAACAATAAGACAGAGACCGGGCAACAACGGCATCATGGGAGAGATCCACGGAGAAAACCACTGCTGACCAACAACTACATTAAGGCTCGTCTCATTTTTGCCAGGAAACATCTTGATGATCTCCAAGACTTTGGGAAACTATTTTGTGGACTGACGAGACAAAAGTTGAACATTTTGGAAGATGTGTGTCCCGTCACATCTGGAGCAAAACTAACCTCCCGTCACATCTGGAGCAAACTAACCTAAACAGCATGTCTTTGGACGGTGGGAGGAAGCCGGAGTACCCGGAGAAAACCCACGCTGCAAACTCCACACAGAAGAGTCCCAAGCCGGAATCGAACCTGCGACCCTCTTGCTGTGAGGCGACAGCGCTAACCACTGCACCACCGTGCAGCCCCTAATTGATTTGTGTGTATGAAAAATATTAAATCACTGGACACTATGACAATAACTCTGAGATACACTTGAGAGATTAATACTATTTTTTTGAAGTTGCCGTTTTTCCAAAATTGGGTGGCGTCCTAATTTGCATGTAATGTTAAATTCAGATTAACTAACTGTGTATGATGGCTGAAGACTCTCATTCAATCTTTACAACAATATAAATGTATCATGTATCATTACATACTTCGATATTATTAATTACTACATTTGCTAAAAGTAATACAGTAATACAGCGACAACCTGAGATTCATAGAATCATGGGAATCAAAATGGTTCATCCCTTTAGGAGCATGAATGTTGTCAATAAATTTCATGGTAATCTGCTCATTATATTGTGAGAGAAGCCTGCAACAGCGCCGGCAGCCATGAGGCCGCACTAAGTGTGATATTCACCAGGTCACGTTTATCATAGTCACCAATTACACGTCCCTGCTAAAACTGATCTAATTCCTACTGAACGAAAAGCACAGCTGTGGCTGGTGGGGATGTCATTAATTTAACAGTTATTTGGTCATAAACTATTTGGTCATAAGTATTGAACAAATTTAAATTTTGGCCCATTAGAGGTGCTAGACAAAACATCAGAGCACCAAAATCATAAGGATGTGTCTTCTGATGACCATGAATGTACCAAACATGGCAAATCATTTAATATTTCAGTCTGGACAAAAGTGGTGACTGACCAAAGGAGAAGCCCATCCCTACAGCTCCACCAGTAGTGGCAGTAAATATGTTTAGTCTTAAGTCTCGGTTCTGCTCCCAAACTAACAGACTTAACACCAGGACCTCAGGCTCTGCTGACAATGACACCAGCAGAATCAGTCAGGAAGGATCAGGAGCCAACACCCGTCTGTGGCCGCCACATCTAAAACCTTTCCCTTTTTGAACATCCATAAATTGTGTGTCGGGGTCTCAGGTTTTGAAGAAGAAGAAGAAGATATTCCTTTATTAGTCCCGCTAGGGGAAATTCAATTTTTTCACTCTGTTAACTTATACACACACATGCACAAACAGGTCCATATACATGCAACAATTGGAGAGGTGTCAGAGTGAGGGGGCTGCTCCTGACAAGCGCCCTGAGCAGTTGGGGGTTTGGTGCCTTGCTCAGGGGCACCTCGGCAGTGCCCAAGAGGTAAACTGGCACCTCTCCAGCTACCAGTTCACGCTCAGTTCTTGGTCCATGTCGGGACTTGAACCGGTGACCCTCCGGTTCCCAAGCCAACTCCCTACAGACTGAGCTACTGCCGCCCCCACTTTTAGCCACTTAATTGTGATGCATTTAAGTTGCTGTTGGCAACATCTGTACGAGATCATAATTAGCTCATTGCCTTCTGGTATTGCTCCCAGCAGTGCCATTTTTACATCTTTGAGTGCCCCAAATATTTCTTCCCAAAATGTTTTTAATTCAGGGCAGGTTCAACATATGTGAATATGATTGCCAATATGTGCATCATAATTTTTCCAACATTTATTCAAGTGTATAGGGCCCATTTTAGCCACTATTTCTGGTGTCCAAAAGAATCTTGAAATCCCTTTCCATTTAAATTCCCTCCATGTATTAGAGTTGGCCACTACATGTGCTTCTTCCCATATATCCTGTGGTGTGTCTGTATTCATTTCAATTTCCCATTTCCCTTTTATCTGGAGCATATGGTCTGAATTCATGTCTAGAAATATTTGGTAAAAGTGACCTAGAATTTTCTTATCCCTGTTTCCTGTTTATAATTTTATCACAACCTCTTCAATTGGAGTGGGCTTCAAAACTTCATGCCATTCCTTACGTTTCATTTAAAAGTCAATTAATTGTAGATATCGGAAAAGTCTGTGTTGGGGAGTACAGAATATTTCATTAAATAATACATGAATTTTTGAAATGTTTATGTGTAACTTTTTTCAGTATATTTTGACTTTTGGACTGAAGACCGAGATAACAGAGAGACAGAGAAAGACAGCGAGAAGGTGTTTCTGGAAGTTATCAATAATTCAAATGTCATCCTTATGAATGAAGCATCAAACTATTCGGTAAAGCCCAAATTATATAAGCATAGTGCACATATGGGGGACAATGAAGGTTACAATAAATAGTGTAACTTATTTGTATTATCACAGACAGAGCCCTCTGCTGGACTCTACTGGTAACACGGACGCATCTGCCAACCAGGACATGCCTGCTGAGTCCATGCATCACCACAAGGGGGCCGGTCCAGGGCTGGACTACCATCATCTGAGTCACACCACGGTGGAGAGCAACGACCTGGTGCTATCAGAGTGACTGACTGCCGCCTCGTTCTCTCCAGTAGGCGAGAGATGAGATGGAGTGGTGGAAACGGGTACAGCAGCCTTCTTGGCCATGCCACCGTAAACCCTCAGGCCCCAGTCACGTAGCAGCTGCAGCGCCGCATCCACACATTTGCTGAAGGTGCAGGCAGCCAGCGAATAGCTGAATGGTAATCTGTTGTACTCGTAGGCCATACCCTGGGAGGCAAAACGAAATCCTTTCATGAGCTTTGGTGTCGCCTCAACATAAGTCGGTGGTGGTGGACCAGTCTCCCAGAGGAACCAGGTCCGGTTTATGTTTCATGGTTAGAATACAGAACATTTGTGGGCATTACTTTAAACCGTGGAGATCAAAAATGGGTCCGTAGTCTCCCATTTTCTGGGGAACCACGAAAACTCCTTGTTTTCCATTGTGCATGGGGACGACAGACACAGCCTTGTTCGTTAAAAAGGCCCTGAACTCAGCTGAGAGGAAATTCATCTTCTCCACCTCTTTTCCCCCGTGAGCGAAGGAGAAAGGCTGCAAAGCTGGAGAGATTATCCCAGTCTCAATTTCCTGTTCATCCACCGTCCAACACACAGGTGCATCGCCAGGCTTCCTAAAACTGCGTGAGAGGGACTATCTGTGACGCAGCTGTTAGAAAGCTCCAACATCCAATCTCAGCCCTCTTCACCACAAACAGAAGCCTGACCGAAGAAGGGGCGACAAGGAAAGGGCTGAGCCAATACTGGGCCTTTAAACGCACCACCGTTTTGCTTGTGGTGATGGGTGTCACGTCACTGTCTTCCATTCCTGTGTGGAGACCGGGAAGGAAGAACACTGAAATGACAACGCACGGAATGAGGTCCGTGAACGCATCATCTCTGACTTGGCCATACGCAGCCAGCGGTTTCATGCTATATCTCTCTATTTGAGGGAAAAACAGACATGGGAGTACAATCTGTCCCCGGATCATAATGGAAATATGCAGATGTATCCTAACAGCAGAAAGGACAGACATGCTTTTTCTCATAAGTCCCCCTCAAAAAACAGAAACATCCTGAAGAAAATATATAAATAAAGAAAACATAAATATAAATAATATGGGTTTGATTGCAAGTTTATAAAAATCCAGTTTCTTTCTGTCTACCCCCCTCTCTATCACTGGGCCTCATAGTGAAGGGAGAGGAGGTTAACGTTGCTCTGTAACCACTCCGACCAGATGAGGTCTTTCCTCCTACATGCATACACACTCACACTACTGAGACAGATGACAATATCCACCTCCAGCCACAAAACATTATGCAAATAAGTACATCCATTTACAGGTTTTTACAATTTGTCATAAGCTTTTTCCAATATTAGGTTCACTTTTTCTCGACATTTGTAATGCAGCAAGCACGGTGATATTCTTTTTGTTTCATTACTCTGACAACAAAACGAGCTTTGTGTGCAACATTTTTTGAATCCAGTGAGTCTCATTCAAAATCACCCACCACATCCATACAAGTCTACAGCACACTATGGTAAATGGAAGTAAGTGAACATTTAAAGAGCCTTTGTAGACTTCTGACCACTCAAAGCGCTTTATGCTACATGTTAGCATTCACCCATACACACATTCACAGTGATGACAGATGCTGCGATACAAGGAGTCAACCGGTCCATCAGGATCTAATCTAAATATTCATTCACACACCGATGGCGGGAGCAATTTGGGGTTAAGTATCTTGCCCGAGGACAATTCGACATGTGGACTGGAGGAGCGTGGATCAACTGGATCTACCCGCTGTACCTCTGGGCCACACCCATCCCCTGCCTCCCCTGACCCACTATGCACATTTCTAAATGCTTTTTATAAACCGTGTAGCAGTTACTGTTATGCAGTCTCAGATGCAACAAATCTCAATTGCAGACTGATTTCAGATTAATCAGAATAATTCTAGCATGAATAATAAAATTAGGTAAATGCATAAATGGATTGTAAATAGAAAGCTTTATATTTTTCTTTTGCCAACAGAAGTTTGTAAAATGATAACAAAATGAAAAGAAAATATTAGGTTATGAACCTGCTGATTACAGACTTACAATTGTTAGAAATTTGTATTCATTATTGTTTTGTTTTGTGTATTTTTTAGTGATGAGGAAAATTAAGTCATGAAGTAAAGTAAAATAAAGTGGATGTACATACACAAGTTGTTAAATTATGGCTGAAAGATTAATTGTAAGAGTGCATTTATTTTATTACGAGCTATGATTTTGCATAGGTCATAACTCAACTTATTATTAATGTCTTCACAAGCTGAAAGAGGTGAAATAAAACTTCAGCACCTGTCGCTGGCTCAAATGAAATCAAGAAATTTATCCAGATGAGCTTAATGATTCTGTGAGTTGGCCAAACTGTCAGCATATCTGTGTTTTTATGCTTGTGTACTACAAGGCTCTACCTAAGGGCCACTAATTTTCTCTATCTCCATTAATGACATATGACGTCACACTTTTTTCTGACAGTGCGCACAACTATATGCAGATGATACAATTAAATATTCATCAAAAGCTTCAATAGCACAAATTCAAGTAGCACTGCAATCTGAGTTGATAAGTACAAACAAATTTGGTTGTCAGCTAGCAAATTACTGCTAAATGTGAAAAAAAAAATGTCTTTATGGTCCCCTTTGAATGCCGCGATCAGGTATTAGCGTCAGCATTGTCTTCATTTGTTTTTGAGTGAGTGAGATTTGGACCTCTTTGAAATGATGAGGCATCTCAAGGGGTTTATCCTTTTCATACAAAACGCAAGCAAATTGAGAAAACCTCTTCACCAAATTGACAACACATTGCCGCACATACAGGAAACAGGAAGTAGCACTGCATGACTATGGACAGTTTCCAGATGACACTAAAACATTATTGTAGCAGTCCCACTCATTGCTGTGGGTGCACTGTAATAACTCGACAGTATGTCTAGAGAGATTTTAGTTTAAGTGTACTCAGAAGCTTGAGGAGAATAAAAACAGTTTGTAACACTGACAACCCATCAGGCCTCCTTCCAAAGCCACTCCCCAAAAATTATAAATATGAACCTGAACAACATGGCTATTGTTGCAGCTTATGGAAGACTCTGTTGACGCGCAATGACTTAATGGGCAGAAGGCAGGAAGGCAGGCTGGTGGACGGGCAGGTAGGCGGTCCAAGAGGGTGTTACATCCAGAATAATATAACTTTTCAGCATGGTGCTGCACTCCCCGAAGCCCTGCCAATGTCATTCCAGAGCTAATAATCAGTCTTAAAAAAAAAAAAAATCAATAATAGTCCACCTTCACCATTTATGCTACACTGGCTAGAGGTATTGTCAGAACTGTCACCAAGAAACGTTCAGGGATGAAAATAACTATAATGCAAACTGTTTAATTCATGGTTTAAAACAACTCAAAATAAGTTGCAGTTTGATGGCATGAATAATATTTTAAAATGTATACCCACCTTTTCTGTAATGAAAGGATGAATAGCAGTTTCAAATTAAGCAAAGCGATATATTCAATTTTATTGGTCATGTCAGCAAACCTACAGGTATAATTTCACTTGCTGGTGATTATGAGTTTTGGAAGTATCTATTAAAGTTAGAACCAACTAACATAACTTTAGCCTGATTCAAAACCAACTGTATGTATTTCATCAGATTAATAACTTCATTAGATGAATAACTTAATTATCCAACAATCATGGCAATGACAAGTGTGTCCCAGCCATGTGCATCACATATTAGTATCCCCTGGAAACAGTTTCCATGGTTGTGTAGTGCTACTTGAGGCGCATTGCTGTATGTGGTTGTGTTTTCTCCATTTTTTAATTTGCAGTGCATTGAGCTCGTTTTGCCTATAACATTATTCTCTGTATCATTTTGAGGTTTGAAAAAAATATGGAAGTGATATGACTTTGTTTAGATGAACAGTCTAGAGTCTGATCGTGCTATTTTCTGTAGTTGTCGAGTAATATACTTGAATCATCAAAAGATAAAAGTATTATACTGAACAACAGTATAAATGCAACACTTTTGTTTTTGCTCACATTTTTTATGCACTGAAGTCAAAGATCTCAGACTGTTTCTATGTCCACTAAAGGCCTATTTCTCTCAGATATTGTTCACAAATTTGTCTAAATCTGTATTAGTGAGCACTTCTCCATACCAAAATAATCCATCTACCTCTCAGGCGTGGAATATGAAGATGCTGATTAGACAGCAGGATTATTGCACAGGTGAGCCTTAGACTGATCACAATAACAGTCCACTCTAAAATGTGCAGTTTTATCACAGCACGATGCCACAGATGTCGCTAGTTGTGAGGGAGTGTTCAGTTGGCCTGCAGACTGCAGGAATGTCCACCAGAGCTGTTGAACTGAATGTTCATTTCTCACCATAAGCCATCTCCAAAGGCGTTTCCCAGAATTTGGCAGTACATCCGACCGGCCTCACAGCTGCAGACCATGTGTAACCACACCAGTCCAGGACCTCCTCATCTTCACCTCTAAAATGGTCTGAGACCAGCAACCCAGACAGCTGATGCGACAAACGGTTTGCATAATCAAAGAATTTCAGCAAAAACTGTCAGAGATCGTCTCAGGGAAGCTCGGCTGCATGCTCGTCGTCCTCACCGGGGTTTTGATCTGACTGCAGTTCGTCGTCGTAACCGACTTGAGAGGGCAAATGCTCAGCTTCAGTGGTGTCTGGCTCTTTGGAGAGGTGTTGTCTTCATGGATGAATCCTGGTTTTCACTGTACAGGGCAGATGGCAGACAGCGTGGATGGTGTCATGTGGGTGAGCGGTTTGATGTCAGTGTTGTGAATGGAGTGGTCCATGGTGGTGGTGGGTTACGGTCTGGGCAGGCGTATGTTATGGACAACGACCACTGGTGCATTTTATTGATGTCATTTTGAATGCACAGAGATACCGTGATGAGATCCTGAGGCCCATTGTTGTCCATTCATCCACCTCCATCACCTCATGTTGCAGCAGGATAATCCACGGCCCCATGTTGAAGGATCTGGGCTCAGTTCTGGCCCCATGTTGAAGGATCTGGACTCAGTTCTGGCCCCATGTTGAAGGATCTGGACTCACTTCTGACCCCATGTTGAAGGATCTGGACTCAGTTCTGACCCCATGTTGAAGGATCTGGACTCAGTTCTGGCCCCATGTTGAAGGATCTGGACTCAGTTCTGGCCCCATGTTGAAGGATCTGGACTCAGTTCTGGCCCCATGTTGAAGGATCTGGACTCAGTTCCTGGAAGCTGAAAACATCCCAGTTCTTTCATGGCCTGCAGACTCACCGGACATGTCACCCATTGATCATGTTTGGGATGCTCTGGATCGTATCGTATACGACGGCGTGGTCCACTTCCTGCCGATATCCAGCAACTTCACAGCCATTGAAGAGGAGTGGACCAACATTCAACAGGCCACAATCAATAACCTGATCAGCTCTGTGTGGAGGAGATGTGTTGGACTCTGTGAGGTTAGTGGTGGTCACACCAGATCCTGACTGGTTCTCTGGCCCCCCGTTCAGGACTAATACTGTAAATGTCTCAGAGAAAAATGCACATTTTAGAGTGGACTTTTATTGTGACAGTCTAAGGCTCACCTGTCAATAATCCTGCTGTCTAATCAGCGTATTGATCTGCCACCTGTGAGGTGGATGGATTATTTCAGCAAAGGAGAAGTGCTCACTAACACAGATTCAGACAAATTTGTGAATAATATTTGAGAGAAACAGGCCTTTAGTGGACGTAGAAACAGTCTGAGATCTTTGACTTCAGCTCATTAAAAATTGGAGAAAAAACAAAAGTGTTGCGTTTATATTTTTGTTCAGTTGTAGCAGA
Organism: Pterois miles; assembly: GCA_947000775.1. Taxonomy (NCBI): domain Eukaryota; kingdom Metazoa; phylum Chordata; class Actinopteri; order Perciformes; family Scorpaenidae; genus Pterois; species Pterois miles. Next base: position 2,679,652 of record CAMQGK010000020.1, on the reverse strand, counting down.
TTAAGATTGAGCTACTGTAGTTCTGAATACTACGTATACAGTTCGATAGTTTAGCCAGTGATCTTCAACATAGGACTTGGGCCCCTACAAAGGGCCACAAAGTAAATCTGAGGCTTCCTGGATGATTAACGGGAGGGAAAAGATGTTAAGCTTCACAAATGAATATTCGTTTGTGTGGCCTTTCTCTAATCATCGTGTAATGGTTTAACCTTTGAAAATGCATTGTATTATATTAGAGGTTGGGGGTATTAGTTGTCAGTCAGATATCGAAACAAAGATATAAGGCCAACTTATATAAGTATATAATTAAGTATATACCACTAATTTAATGTAATACTGTACAGGTCTGGAGTTTATTTCATTGGAAAAATAGTAAATAGATGTTTGGCCTTATGTTTAGCCACGTTCTTTAGCCTTTTCTCCTTATTGTTATGACTATGTCCTCTAATGTAGTGTAAGCATATAATCCATTGAAAAGTGTCCCATGTAGATGCCAAATGTGTGTTGTACATAAAATCAGCAAATATGAGAGCAGTTCTCAATATCTCATGCCATTTTTGTGTTTTGTGGTAACTTGGGGATGAGATTCAGTGTTGGGATAAAGAGCTGAAACATGCAGGACTGAGAGGAGAGAGAGTCCCGGACAGAGAAAAGATGAGGAACAGAAGAGAGGAATAAAGCAGAGAGAGGGAAGAATGTAGCAGACAGACTGACGAAGTGAGAGAAGAGATGAGACTTCCAGATGTACAGTAGGCTACGCCGTCGTGCTGCTGCCAACATGCTTCCTTTCTCTCACTCTGTCCTCTGGTCGAATAGCTTGGAGGCTGTGCTAAAGAAATCATCACACAGCGCTCTCAAATCACACAAAACCTGCATTTCTGATAAAGTAGATGAGGAATCTTTTGAAAGATGAAAGGGAGAGCTGGAAAAGTGATTTTCCATGGATATCTGATATAGGTCTCATGCTTGGGGGTGGCAAATTCATTTGATAACGCAACAGTTCAAAGCCCCCTCCTTTAAATGTATGGTGAATGTATGTAACGCATGCAGTGAAATACTGGATGCGATTTATGTTGCAACGCATCATTCGCCATGAAACAGGAAGTTATTTTCGAAGGGCTAGAGATGCTTGCAATGAATGAAACTTGACACAGACATTAAAAGTCTCTTGAATTTTTCATATATTTTTTGTGTATTTTTGGCCATTTCCAAACTCTATTTTAACAAACCCCTCCTACAGATTTCACCCAATCAGCTTCAGATTTGGTCTCCACAATCTGAAGACATTTATAATGAAAAGTTATTAAAATTTTGAGCTATCATAAAATGGTGTTTCAGGGAATTTACATGATTTGCCATTAAACAACAAGCGTGACGTGACTGCACTTCAGGTCAAATCTGTCCCAACCATGACCTGCTTCCTAACAGTCCAGGCTGGAGGACATCTATATGACCATATTGATTCACACTCACAGCACCTCTCAAACCACATAGTGGACAGAGGAAGTGGTGTTATATGTCATTTCCTGCACCACACAATAACATCTATCTCATCCATGCAGTGTCCAGTGGTCACAGAACTGCCCAGCTACATAACCGGCGTCCCACCTGCACCCTGAAGTGCATTTGTTTAATGGCTGTATTAGCGACAATGAATTGGACATACAGTTGTGTTCAAAATTATTCAACCCCCAAAGTAAATAAGTGTTTTTGCAAGTTTGACATTTATTTTTCATCTTGTTTATAATCACATTAAATAATGACATGTCAAACAGACAAATACAACTGAAATAACAAAAATATTTTTTGGAATATTCCAATTAATGTCCTTTCTGTGATTACCTCATTGACAAAATGATTCAACCCCCCTCGTCCACCACTCTTAAGAACAGAGGTTTCCATCAGGTGTTGTCAAACAGCTGAGGAAAACACCTGTAGATGTGAACGAACCCTAATGAGCAGCAATTAAGCAGATTTAAAAGGACTGTGACACATGGCTCTTCTTGGCAGTTAATGAAATCTTTGCAACATGGTGAAGTCCAAGGAATGGTCAAAAAAGTTCAGCGAGGAGGTCATTTCACTTCATAAGCAAGGATATGGATATAAAAAGATGGCAAAGAGGCTAAACATTTCAAGAGACAGAACTGGGAGCATAGTCTGCAAGTTTAAAGCTAAAGGCACAGTGGAAACGCTACCTGGGCGTGGTAGAAAGAGGTTACTGTCTGCAACTGCTGTGCGATACCTGAGGCGAAAGGTGGAGAAAAATCCCCGGGTGACAGCTGAGGAACTACGACAGGACATGTCAAAGGGAGGTATTCAGGTTTCTGCCCAGACAATAAGACGCACACTGCCAAATGATGGCTTCCATGCAAGAACTCCCAGACGCACAAGAAGAGTCGACTCCAGTAGGCCAGAAACCATGTGGACAAACCACAGAGGTTCTGGGATACTGTTCTCTGGAGTGATGAGACCAAACTGGAACTTTTTGGGCCGATGGATCAACGGTACGTGTGGAGGAGAAAGAATGATGCCTATAAAGAAAAGAGCACCCTGCCTACTGTGAAGCACGGTGGGGGGTCAGTCATGCTCTGGGGTTGTTTTGCTTCTTCAGGTACAGGGAATCTTCAGCGTGTGCAGGTATTATGAATTCAGTTCACTACCAGGAGATCTTGGATGACATGTCAAATGTCATGCAGTCAGTGACAAAGCTGAGGCTTGGGAGACGTTGGACCTTCCAACAGAACAATGATCCTAAGCATACCTCCAAATCTACCACAGCTTGGTGGCAAAAGAAGGGCTGGAAGATTCTGGAGTGGCCATCGCAATCACCAGACTTAAATCCCACTGAAAATCTCTGGTGGGACTTGAAGAAGGCAGTTGCAGCACGCAAGCCAAAAAATGTGAATGAACTGGAGGCCTTTGCCCATGAGGGACAAAGATACCTGTGGATCGCTGCAAGAAACTTGTGTCAAACTATGCTTCACGTCTAAAGGATGTTATTGTTGCAAAAGGATGTTGTACTAAGTACTAAAGTTGTACATACCTGAGGGGTTGAATCATTTTGTCAACGAAGTAATCACAGAAAGGCCATTAATTGGTATATTACAAAATTTTTTGTTGTTATTTCAGTTGTATTTGTCTATTTGACATGTCATTATTTAATGTGATTATAAACAAGATGAAAAATAAATGTCAAACTTGCAAAAACAATTATCTACTGTGGGGGTTGAATAATTTTGAACACAACTGTATAAACAAATTCACTCGTGTGCTTATAATCACACAAGGAATGTACCCACAGTATTCATCATACGTAAAATATCAGAAATGACAGAGAAAATTATCACTTTTTTCTAAAGCTGACCCAACTAATTCATCAAAATAGTTTTTTGTTGTTGTTCCATATTCTGTGGTACTTTTGCTTCACCATGGACTGTTACTGCATCGGTTGGCAGTGTGAAAATGTTTTGTCTAAGAAAACATATCATATGAAAACAGGTTTATGCGGGTTGTAACTGAATGGTGTGTAGGGCTGCGTGCCGACGGTTGGCTGTGTGGCTGAGTCACAATCTGCTCTAGAGATGGAAGATTGATGGAGCTCTAATGGCCCATCAGCGCAAACTAAAGGATGCAGATGCTCTTTGGCCTGGCTTCCTACTGTTAATAGTGTCAGCTGGAATACACAATGTCAGAGGTTTGACATCCTCAATTCAGTAACATTTTAAAATAAGTTTAGTAATATTGGCAGTCAATAATACCAAAATTATGATAATAACATAATTTGTTGCTGCATTAAAACTTTCACCATCTTTGAAATTTGAAAATTAAATTTGAACTATAATTATGAATTTTAGAATCCTAACAGGCCGATTGATCATTTACGATAATATTAAACATTTAATCCCAAAATTATTGACATGAAATAATAATCAGAAAATACCTGTTGTCAAGTTTTCACTCACAAGGAAATCTTGTGGTGTTTGGTAACCAGACAGCAAACCAGTAGATCCACAGTCCTCCAGTTTAACTTTCTGATTGACGAATACAGACCAGCTGCAGCTGGTAGGGAGACTTATTTCATCTCATGCAGGTGCAGAGTTCATGAGCTAACTGGCGGCAGTCTTCGCAGTGTGTTCAAATTTAACTTTTTGGGTAAGACAAAGGCGACGTGAGAGTCAACAGTCAGCCAGTGGATCTTTGATGCCAGATTGGTTTTACACTGCAGATGAATACATTAGAATTGTGACGTAAACTACAAATCCTGAAGTTAAGTAACCTACTAAAACCAAAAAGGGGGGTAGTTAACTAATTAACATGATGGTGAAATTATATTTAATCCTTGAAACAAACTAATTATGCCAATAAAATGCACATTCATTCATACTCTATATCTAACTAACCATCTGTGAAACTGAAGCTCACAAGCAGAAAGAAAATGAAGATGCAGACGAGGGTGTAGGACCCCGTCCTGCCTATTTTTATGAGTATCTACATTCCTGAGATGGAGGCTCAGACAAGCAGACATCCCAACTGCAGATAAAAAAAAAGAAAAGTTCAAAATGATTTTTATTCATATGAACATGCACCGTAAAAGATATATTACACTGAGCTAACACAATGTTTTAACAATAGGAATTTGGTTTGACATGTTAGTGTTAAGACCATTTTCTACCGGGGACCTTTTGTCTCTCACACTAGACATAATAAAATCCATGTGTGACTAAGTTAGTTCAGTTCAGTGTCTATTTGCAGGCCAGATCATCCCTCTCTCTGCTACTCTGCCCATGGTTGCTCACCATCAACCAGCACCATCAACGGCTGAGACCTGAAGTGTGCTGCAGCTCCACTGTGTGACACACAGCGTGGTGAAAATCTGGCTCAAGAAACTATAAAGAAAAAAGACTTTTTAAAGAAAAAGACTGTACACTGAGGCCGACTCTATCGATGAAATAGGGGGTGAAGAAATGATTCAGAGCTGCAACAGAGAGAGAGAGACGGAGAAACACGGTTCACTCCAATCCAACATTGTCAGCCGACAATATCCGAAGATACCCAAGAGCACAAAGAGAGCCAGTGATGGAAAGAAACAGCCGGAGCCAAGCTCGCGGTGTTGGAGCCGACCAGATCCAAACGCCGAGGTCCAGAGAGAAACTACTACCGCTCTCATCAGCAGAAAACGTCAGCTGATGTCAATACATTTTCAGACTTTTATACTACTAAACAAATTTAAAGTCAATTAGTAAATTGATATTAGATGCTAAATGCATGACCGATTATTAAATCATCAGCATGAAAAATGGTGGTGGTGTCCGAAATGAATATACATTGAATTCAGATACTTAAACTGTGTATGATAGCTATATGTCCGTAAGGACTTGGGTTAGGACGCGGAGGACGCCGGTTCAAGACCCCCATGGACCAAGACCAACTGGTTTCTGGAGAGGTGCCAGTTTACCTCTTGGGCACTGCCGAGGTGCCCCTGAGCAAGGCACCAAACCCCCAACTGCTCTGGGCGCTTGTCAGGAGCAGCCCCCTCACTCTGACACCTCTCCATTGACATGTATATGTACTGTGTGAACAACAGAGTGTAAAACTGAATTTCCCCACTGTGGGACTAATAAAGGAATATCTTTCTTTCTTTCTTTCTATGTGCCATAACTTTCCTCCAGCTTTTCACTAATTAATGGATTTATGATTTAACTGATTGTTAAATCTGCTACAAGCAGTAATGCTACATATAAGTAGTGGTGTGTTTTTGCTGTCATAGCACCGTGTATTTTATGTCTTTCTCATGCCAGACATGCATTTAAACATCCACAGAAGTAATCACCTTTTCTTGCAGGGGGATGTTTCAGCAGATTGCTGTTTGCTGACTTAAACAGGCAGCTGTAAAGTTAATATTTTTGTAATTGCATTACTATAATCAGGACCAGCCATTCATGTGTCAGTGGAGCTTAATCTTTCATATAAATATTCATTGTGTGAATGAACATTGAAAGTCCAGCCGAGAAAGAAAAAGAAAACTAAGCATTTTTTTGTTGTGGGAACAGATTATTACTATGCAAAATGATACACATCATCTGTATGACTCTTAAGGCCAATGGTGTAATAAATATTTATGAAAACAAACTGAGTTATAAACCCACACACAGAACAAATGACACGCAGGAGTTTTTTCACTGGTGAGGCTGAATTGTTGAATTCTATTAAAACACTAAAAAAATTGAAAAAAAATGAGCTGGAGTGAAAATCAAATAACACTCAGAAAATAAACCCTGTAGGGAAAATAAACCCTGTAGGGTTTGTTTTCTAGTCATATACACATCTGAACAAAAACACTATCAAGGGGAGAGTAGTGTAATTACCTAGTAGTAGTAGTAGTTGTAGTAGTGGAGTCACCAGTTAAAAAGGCAGATCAGCTGTCAGGTGAGACACGTAGATCTGCCCTGTAACTGGTGATATCTGCCTTAAATTCATTGATTAATTCAATTAATCTTTAATTAAATGAGTACTGATTTTTAATAGGACATATTTTAGATTTAATATCCATTTAGTGAGTAAGAGTTACGGTTAAACAAATTAAAAAAAACAAAACAACAACTGATAAAACATCAGCAGCTACAGTTGCTGAATATGAAAGGCTGAAACTTTTGACAATTAAGCAAAGTTCCCCCTTAATACTATATATAATATACCCACTACATAATGCTTCCCAGTTAAAACCAAGACACATATTAGAATAAGTACAGCACAACAGAAAAAGAAAACTTGAGCTGTGGTGCAAAACTAACATCAGCTTCCACATCTAATCTGTTTGGTATTAATAAAGGTTAATTAATAAAGGTTCATCTTATATGGTTCAGACAAACTGTGGTGTGTTTCTCTGTCTGGATCTGGACTGGTGTGAACGCTGTCAGTCGAATCCTGGTGAGGACCAAACCTCCTGAACAGGTGGACCTTTTCCAGTTGTGGAGTGAAGGGTCTGTGTATCTTTTGGTCATTTGATTTTCCTTTCAAAAAAGCGTATTTTACACACACACACACACACACACACACACACACACACACACACACACACACACATATATAATTTCCATCCTATTATTTCCTATAACAAAAAGACAGTAATACTAAATTAAATCACCAGAAACAGAAACAAAAAGGCCCATATTTTCCTGCTCTGAGACCAGATGTGGCCACTGTGCCAGTGTTGCTTTAGATGCAGGCTGAATTAAAAACCTTTGGAACCCTACACTGGTATGACTTTAGACATGACAAAACAAGGCCTGTCATCCACAGAAATATCTGCACATAGCAGGAAAGACTGCAGTCAAGCCAGTCGACACGCACATCTCCGTGGTCAAATCAGCAGATGCTGACATTCATGGTAAACACATTTAAACCACTAAATGGCCTGCCTTACTCTGTCTCTGACTGGCCTGTACTCACTGCCTTCGCTGGGTGGATTGGTTAGGTTTAGGCGTGCTGAGCGAGACTGATTAGGGATGGGGTAAGAATATCATGGTAAGCCAATCAATGTAGGGTGGGTTATGCGTTTGCTACAGCGGGATTTGTAATATCACGATCAGGAGCTAGCGAAAGTATGTGTGACTACATCTTCAAAATAACGTGTTGACAAATGTGCATGTATGTATATAGAAATATGATTATTTTGATTCTATTCATAAGAAGTATAAACATTTTTTTATTATTATTACACCCCCACTCCTACAGTATCTCTGTAGGAGGGGGGGGTGTTTAAGCTATTGCATTAACACTTAAGTCCCTGTTTGGAGGATATGAAAACATGCAGCTGCAGAATCCTTGCAGTAAGTAGTAAGTAAAGACACTGTGGTGGACAACTACGAGTCTCCCACTGCCGCTACTGCTACTGTTTGATTATTAGTATATCGATCACACTTAATGTCTGTCAGTATACATCACTTGTTCCATGTTGAAAACTTCTGAAGGAAATATGGAAACGCAGACATTGTGGTTTTAATGGTAGTTACATGGTTGGAGCTGTCTTGAAAACAAATCTCACCAAACTACTGCCAAGTTACTGAATACCTCATTGAATCAGAGGCATGCTGGGAAACCTCCTGTTAAAACTCATAATGTCAAGTAGATGTTTCTGTCTGTCTTCTGTCTTAGTCTGATGATAGGACTGCATACAGTAACTACCACTACTACTACCTCCCTCCCCCTATGTCCCGACCTTGTGGATGACATCTATAGGATGGCACAGGATGGGGTCCTGGCAGGTGGGGAGCGAAGGCAGCACTGGCTCCACTAAATCTGGACTTTGTAATTGTAACCGCTGTTGTTCAGGGAGCTGTGCTTTTGTCTATTTTATTTGAAAGACGTGTATAGGTCAATTATCTTGTCTTGTTTTTGTTGCAAAACTACAATAAAAGAAAAGAAAAAAGAAAGAAATAGTACAAAATGCTCCAAAACCACCGATTTCAGTTATGTATTTCCCTGTTTGATGTGTTAAATAAAGTAGTTACAACATGTATATGAGACAGGATTTAATTATTTCATCATCAGCACTGTGAAACACCAGCTCCTCCCATGATGCCTTACTGTGGCTGTGCCAGTGACCGTCTGACTGCCGGAGTCTGACCCGCTCTGCTCACTGTGGCTCTGTGAGGACTGGTACATGTTGAGTGGATGCTCGCTGACGGAGGCCTGGACGCCGGTGTAGTCCTGTGGTGCTGCTGGGTGCTGGTGTGGATGTGGGTGGGAGTGTGGATGCGGATGGGGGTGTGAAGCTGTGAACTCTGCTGGAATGCCGTTCTGGGGAGGGGGGCGAACTGGGCTGACGGGTAAGCCTGGGCCATGGATGGGTCCGGGGGTGCCGGTGTGTCCTGGTTACCCTGCAGACAAAGAGATTCACTTTTTAATGGACAGGACCATTTCAAGCTTCCATCTTTGGAGATTTGTTGGGGAGGATGTTTTTAATAAACTCTATAATGGTATTGATTTTTGCCATGCTGGGTCCAGATGGAAATATCACCAATGTTTGGACAGATTACCACATTACCACACATTTGTCTTTCCAAGAGGATGAAACATAGTGATCCTCTGACTTTTCATGTAGTTGGGATTTTACATTCTGAGTGAAACGTCTCAACAACTATGGGATGGACTGTAATGAAATCTGGTATATATTAGATGTTCATTAGTCCTACATGATGTGACCAAGCGATCCTCTGTCACCATCATCAGGTCAGAATTTCAGATGTTTCACTACTTTGGTCTATGAGTAAATACCTGCAAATCCAACAACAGTTTTTGTTTTGTGCTAGCATGCTAACATGCTACACTAAGATGGTAACCATTATCCACTAAACATCAGCATGTTTAGTGGATAATTGATCATGTTCAACATACAGTACAGCTTCACAGAGCTGTTGGCTTCTCTTCACGCCTCACCAGCTGCAGACCTACAGATGCTGATGTTGGCTGGTCTGTCTGTCTGTCAACTATTTGTTCAAGATCAAAACATATTTCCTGCAGTGGGATTTGGTAGGAATATTACTGATCTCCAGACGATAGTCTTTTAGTGCCACCATCAGGCCAAAATATCCACCTGACCAATGACAACGCACTGTCTGTTGGAAACTAAATGAAATGAATCATTTCATTCCTCAACTACAACAAAGATGATGGGCCACCAGATGTTTTATGTACACCGCTATAGATGGATACATCAACCATACTGTATATTGACTGAAAGAAATACATTTTAAAAAATAATGTTAATTTATTGTAACTCAAACTGTTGTATTCTGGGTCAACTCTCAGCGAGGGATGTACATTCCAAGCCAAAATACTGTTCAAAAATCACTGAAAATTAGTTGATTATTATTCAAAAATCGCTGCATAATCCGCATCCCGCCCCCCACAGCAGCTCCACGGGGGGAGACACAGTGGGGAAAAACGACATGTAGCATCGGCACATTTACGTTATGGATCAAGAGTTTATTTTAACCACATTTCTGGAACAGTGGAAGAGGCAAACCAGAGTTTCATTTTGTTTCTGTCGGGTTTGAGTGATGATACGTTCCACCGCTCTAACAGCTGATCTACCTGCTGAAACCACGAGGGATGCGGCGCCGACTGAACATGTCCTCCACGTTTTACTGGCGCTAACGTTATTACAAGACAGCACCTGCAATAATACCAGGGAAACATACAGTATTTTTTAAGATGAGACAAATAGTCGCATGAATTGTTAATTTTTATTTTACACAATTTAATGACTTTTTGAGAAATCAAAAGTCATGACCCATCCCTCCTCTGTTCCAGGTTTGATTTTCATGAAGTTGTCAGATTGTCTCTTCTTCAGCCAGAGCCCCTCTACTTCTGAGTAATGACACTCAGCTGGATTTGTCTCAGTTAAAACTCGACTCCAACGCCTCGCTGTCAGCACACATGTACGCATGCACATAGACACTCAGTCTAATCCTCCATGTGGAGGAAACATACTTGGAGAACTGTGCTGTCTAGTAAGAGCCAATTTAGCCATCATTGAGAGAGCAAGGTTATCCACATGATTATAGAGGGCACTCTACATCACAGATACACCGACAGAACAGCGCACACACATTCATACTGTACATTTAAACAGGTGAACAGTGTGTGTACTGAGGAAAACCCTCAAGTTGTCCCAGAACATTAGCATGTTAGCTACTCTGGTACAGTACAATTAATACTCTTTGCTGAACTATGTCCAGGCCAAACTATATTGAATTTATTATGGATTTGCACGTATGCATTTGAAAGTAAAATAGCAAACAAAACCAAAAAAACAAAACAAAAAAACAACAACAACAAAAAGCAGGTTTGTGGGGATAACTTTTCTGAATATGGACGATGGGCCACATCTGGAAGAGGTCTGGCTCACATTTCAACCTGTTCTCAGTCAGGTGTAAATCTGAACAGTTTGACCACCCAGCCAGTTGAAAGATCATCTAACACCTCACACTGTTCACCAAAAACCTACAGACGAGCTCATCTTCTGCAAAGCAAACGTTGCATCAGGAGACTCACAAGGGGCCAGAGGCAAAGCTAGCCTCGTAACTTAGTTAAAAGTGCCTTTTATGTTATAACAGTCAACAAACATGTTAAATGCCAAAGCCCAATGATCAGGTGTCATTATCATTCATTCATTCATCGTCAACCGCTTATCCCGTTAGGGGTCGCGGGGGGCTGGAGCCGATCCCAGCTGTCATTGGGCGAAGGCGGGGTACACCTGGACAGGTCGCCAGTCCATCGCAGGGCACATAGAGACAGACAACCATTCACACTCACATCCACACCAACAGGCAATTTAGAGTCATCAATTAACCGGTGGGAGGAAGCCGGAGTACCCGGAGAAAATCCACGCTTACACGGGGAGAACATGCAAACTCCACACAGAAGAGCCGCAAGCTGGAATCGAACCTGCGACCCTCTTGCTGTGAGGCGACAGCGCTAACCACTACACCACCGTGAAGCCCAGGTGTCATTATTCATATACAAATTCACCATGAATATTATTATCATAAATGGTTGGTGGAAGTGGTTTGGATTGCATTGTGGTCCGATCTCCACCAGGTATTAAATGACTCTCTACAGTTTGGCCACATTCTTCGGAAAATAATCCATAAAAACAAGTAGAAAAGTTGTCACGCAGCCAATGAAAATGCTACAGACAAGCCCTTCCTTTAAATATGAGTAGAGCCCACACAGCAGCATCACCTTCTTTCACCTGGGCCATGTGTGTAAATGTACAGACCTGTGATTGGATGTCATCAACCAGATGTACATTGCGAGTAAGTACTCGTGGCTCGGTGTGCCAGAAAGTCATAGAAATCATCGCAAAATCATTTTCCGCTCCATAATGTGGTGGTGGAGTTGCTCTTTTTAGATACAAACTCCCTGAAGTAACGCAGTAACTGCTTCTCAATCCACTTCCACTGTGAAGCAAAGTCAAAGTTGACTAACTTGACTGTTGCTTCCATACTCTACCAGTTTACACCAGTTGCTCACCTATTGAACCTAAACCGTGACCTTTTCATAAGCCTCACCAAGTAGTTTTGTAACTCAAGTAAGTAAGTAAACCAAAAAGCCAAAAAACCTACAGTGGAAGTTTATTTTGAAAAGAGACTGCATGTATGTAATGAGCAGAAACTGACACCTTCCCTGACATGTCCAACACTGAAGCTGGAGGAGTCCCAAAAGTGCCAAAGTCTGAAGCAGAGGGTCGCTGACCAAACGCATTATTTGACGAGTCTGGCATGCGGATGTATTGAAAGGAAGGAATTTACCAACAAATAGTAGGGGAAATGAAGCCAGTATAATATCCAGTATTCCAGTAACCTCATACAGTATTTGTAGTAAGAGGATGTACCCAGTCCTCAGTCTTAAAGCTTAAGCTGCTAACTTTGGCGATATGATAAAACACATTTTTATAAAATGGTCATCGTATCCTGACAGCAGTGCATGAGACAGGTAAGCTGAAAAAATCATGTTCTTCTGTGTCCTCATAGTGCTTCGAATGACATCTGCAAGATTTCACTGAAGATTTCAGGAAAACAACCAGTCAGAGCCAAGGAGTCTCTGCAGCAGCTGTCAATCACTGCTTGTGAAGCTCGAGACTTCTGATCAAACCACTAAAAAGCATATGAATGCCAGGGTAATGCACGAGGCATACGTGTGCATTAAGTACCCCTCTCTTGGTTTCCTGTGTCATTTGTATGCCATGTACACTGTACTGACTCCAATGTAAACACATCTGTGTATAAATGTGGCAGTAAGAGTTAGTGACTGCCGTTTATGATGGGTACAAGGTGGATGGGCCCTGCAAACACCGGACTTTTAAACAGGAGGCCGATGTTCAGACATTTGCTGACCGGTGATTTGTTTTGTAAGGTACGTTACTGACGTTTGTCATGTGATTAGGTAACATTTGTCATCAATTTTCCATAGTTGTGTTACATTTCACATTTGTGTACTTCTGTTAAGACAAACATCATATTTCTACTGAACCTAACTTACTGGTTTTGTTGCCTGAACCTAACTGCGAACGTCGCCGCAGTTTAGTTGCATGGCGTCCAAATGAGACTCAGAGACGGCTAAAATGCATACTCATTATGTTTTTCACAGATTAATTGTCTCATTCACGACTGTCAGGAAACAGTGACATTTTATATTTGCTCAAAGTGACCTTCACTGCAGCTTTAAGCATCAACACTAAACGTGGCGAGTTGTTACGACCAGACACAGACACAAACTATAAAATACCTCAGCAATGACTGACTTAAATCTAACAAACAGAAGAAGTCTCAGTGAAAAAGGTTTAGAAACATGGTTTGTAGATGTGATTCACAAAAAAACAGAAAAGACATGAAGGAAAGAAAGTCAACGTGCCCTAAAAACACTTGGTGAGTGTGGTGTATGTGAGCAAGGTTACTCCTGTGGGATATTTATATCTCAGCCATTATAGTGAGACAGAGAGAGAGTAAAGAGAGCGAGAGAGAGAGAGAGAGAGAGAGAGGTGCAGCCATATGTAGGAAAAAGAAAGAGTGAGCTGAGCGAGAGACAGAGAGAGAGAGAGAGAGAGAGAAAGGGATGCAGACAGTGAGTCTTGGCTAAATGCTCTGCTGTGTAATGAGAACCACATTTAGAAGGCTGAAATATGCTTTACGTGGCAGAACACTGTGAGCGCACACACACACACACACACACACACACACACACACACACGCGCGCGCACACACACACGCACGCACGCACGCACGCACACACACACACACACACACACACACACACACACACACACACACACACACACACACACACACACACACAGGCGCCTGAAGGGATACGATTAAAGTTCAGGAAAAGCACACAGAGGGAAAGTCTCTTCTTCAGATTAAAAATCGTCACTCGGTATTCTTCCCTGTGTGTCACTCTACAGTTATTATCTCATTATTTCTCAAAAGACAATCATCGATTCTACTCAAATTTGTGTCTTGTATTTTACGTTTCAAATGCTTTGGCCCCTGCTCCACTGATTGATCTTACTTCTGATACAATCCTATGTTGATTCTGTTATATTAGTATAGATATTGTACTGTAGCCTTTTGCTGCGCTGCATTGTGTTCAGTCAGAAATCTCTGTGAAATTCAACGGCACGCTGACTAAAATATGACATAAAGAGCTGCAGATTAGCATAATTTGGGCTTTATTTTCAGTTCAGCTCAGTTCAATCAGCTCCATCAGATAGGATACTAGTGTAGTCACCAATGTGATTGCTGAGATCTGCAACATCACAAAAAACAGGTCCAGTTGACCAGAGAGGTCATAAACCAACTATTTACCTGACATGAAATGTTGTTAATGTTCCGTCATTGCAAAATAAAGTCCTTTATTAATTTGCACATCTATTTTTTGAAACTGTTGTTGAATCTGCTTGTTTCTGATAGCTTGTGTTTCCTCTTCTGACTGAGATATCTGTTGCCATCTTTCCAAATCTCAGCAGTCACTTTGTTGAATAAGCCTACGATGCAAAACCGGACCTGTTACAAACTGTAGTTTTTCGGGCAAAAAAAAAAAAAAAACCTGGCTCTTGTTTATATAATGTGATGTACTACAGTCCATCATTTTGTACTGTACGTGTCCTGTTTGTCTTGTGTTATTTTTTAAATTGTGAACTGAAGGGACTGCAGATTAAAGAAATAATACAATATTTGGGGGAAATACTTTTATTCACTTCTTTTCTGAGCATGACATGGGAAGGCTAGGCTAAACATAGGTTAGCATAATAAGTAGGTGGAAATAAAACAGCCAGTTTCCCTTTATTTGAAAATACTCTCATATTTAATTACACCCACATTTTCACGCACTCATACATTATAAATGTTTTAGATTTTCATCTTTATGCATTTTTCAGACATTCTGTCAGTCTTATAGTCGGATCCTGAAGAAACCTTAAGTGTATTTATTACAATCAAAATGAGCAATAAACTTGATGAAACAGTCACTTCCAGCCAACTCTGGTGCGATATATCAGATATCAACATTTAAAGATCAGCAGAAGATGGTCAAAAGGTCCTTCAAACTAAACAAAACACACGTGGTGGATTTCCCTTCACAAACAACAGAAACATCCTTCTTCAGTCTGTGTGACAGCACTGTTTCTCTGAGCTTTCTGGCTTGGTGGGAGTACTGCAAATATCTTGACTAGGTTTGGGTTAAAATGAGCAACTTGAAAGCTCAGAGAACCTTGTCTCGTTTCATGGTTAACGGTTAGGAGTTGAATAGCAGGGTAATACTTTAGTTTAAAGAGCATTGATTATGGATAGTGTCCAACCACTCCCATTCAACCTCCTCTCTTCATGGTTTTGTGGATCTTTTACCTCTTTTCCTGACCAACAAGCATCATTATTCATACGACTTTAGAGGGCATTCTCAGGTAAAAGGAAGCATAGGTCCTTTTAGACATTTGAACAACTGATGCCGTTGTTGTTCTTGGGCGGGCAGTCTCAAGATAAGGCCAAATCAAGTCATCCTGGCAGTCACTGGTTAGTCTTTTCTGTGTCAAAGTCTGTTTCTCCAGCTAACAGTGTTTCCTGTAGAACTGTGAGTTAGGGTTGAGGTCAGGTTGTGGTTAGAAGTTGTAGAAATGAATGGTTGGTATTAGAGCTTATTGGTTCAGGTTAAGGTAAGGGGAAAAAAGAAATCAATGAGGAAACAGACTTTATCATAACACAGGTAACAAACCACATAGCAGGTCAGTGACAGCTCTGTCTGTTAGAAATCCACAGAGGGCATATCTTACTATAAGGACTGTAATACTGGACGATACCCACTTGATTTGTTTAACTTCTGAAGCCTCATACTGAGTGCTGAAGTCAAGAGGTTGCTTCCTGTCTAGCCTCCACTAGCTTCTGTAACTCAGTAAAATCTCTCATTCAGCTATTCATTTATTCAGCTTTTTGCTCTCTGATTGTCCGTTCTGGGCTACTGTAGTAACATGAAGGTGCAACATGGTGGACTATGAAGAGGACCTGCTCCCTATGTCGATATGAAGGGCTCATTCTAAGCTAACAGAAACACAACAGTTTCAGGTAAATGGTAAATGGACTTGCATTTATACAGCACCTTTACAGTTGTCCGACCACTCACTTCTTGTCAGCATTCAGCCATTTACACATTCATTCATGCTCTGATGGCGGAGGCTCCGATGCAAGGTGCCGATTCACACATGGTACTCACTCAGGGTACTCATTCACACACCAGTGGAGCAATTTGGGGTTCAGCATCTTGATCAAGGACACTTGATCTTCCAATCGACGGGCGACCTCCCCTACCTCTGAGCCATTGCCACCCCAGATTATTAGACACTGATGGAAACATAGGGGTGAACACTATACTATTCCATGTCTGTTAACAGATTCAGCCTAAATACAACCCTGTCTCCTACTAAATTACAGTAGCTTATATAGCCCATTTGTGTTACGTCAAAAACAAATATAATCTGCCACAAAATGTTTCCCTCAACCTAATTCACAATGCAGTTTTGTTGTATGGGCGTGTCATTATTGGGAGACCGTCCTGAATCACACACTGCTCCTTTAAAGGCCACAAAAGAAGATTGTTAAGTATATGAATCAAACCACACGGACTGCAGAGAAAGGCTGTATTTTGGCTATTAGCATATGACAATGGGATTTTAAATGACATTTTCTAACTTCTGGAACAAAACCTGGATGGCCCAGTTTCTCATTGGCTGCCTCCCATCCTTTACGATGGAGTCTTGCTAGGAGGGGATCCCCTCATGGCCAGTATGAACAGGTGTAACGATTTCTGCAATACTACTCTCTCAACATACATGCATTTCAGTAATGTAATAAAACAGACTTTAAGAAAAATCGAATCCTATTTCTTAAGCTAACTCACACAATACAACACAATACAATAAACCACATGACAACATGCATGTTTAATTTTATACATCCTCTCTTACAAATTAAATGAAATAAACAGTAATAATTGTCTTCCTCCTTCCTTCATATTGCCTTCGTCCCTTTTCCTCTCGCTGCTGAACAAACAGCAAACCTTTTTCAGCTTGCAGGGTTTCTCGGTTTCTTTTCCAAAACAAAGCTGCAGCTCCTCTCTCTCTCTCCCTCTCTCTCTCTCTCTCTCCTCTCTCTCTCTCTCTCTCCCTCTCTCTCTCTCTCTCTTTAATGCGTAAATTCATCGACTGTTGTGATCATCTATCATAGATGAAAATGAAAGAAAATGAGGTAGAAAGAAGGAGACACACCAACACACATTAGCAGAGCACGTAGCCCTGACAACCCACATGTACCGCATACTGTACACACACACACACACACACACACACACACACACAGTCACAAGCACACAGACAACACACAAAAGGAGCATGCAGCATGCTGCCTTCTGCAGTCACAGCACAAGTGTGGAGCGAGAAAGCGAGTGCAGAGAGCGACAGTGAAGAGAGAAACAGAGAGAGAGAGATGGAGGAAAAACAGTGTATTCTCAGAAGTACCTGCTCTACCATCTTGCCTTTGCCTTCCTCCATGCACATCCAGCTGCGCTGTAAAGTCCAGCCCGCTAGTGACTGCCTACAGCTAGCATCAATTATGGATGGCTTTGTGTGTGTGTGTGTGTGTGTGTGTGTGTGTGTGAGTGGGGGAATGAGCAGAAGGAGGAGGAGGAGGAGGAGGAGGAGGAGGAGGTGCCACTGTGAATGAAAGTAGCATTCCCCAAAAATCTTTTCACCACACTTTTCTCTCTCACAATCCGTCACCTTTCCTCAGTTTGTACCATTTGTCCCTCTGTTCTCTGGGGGTCAACACAGGACTTTCACCAGGAGACCGCTGCGCATGTCCCACATCAAACCAAAACTCAGTAATGACCTAAGTATATGACTTAAGTTAAAAAATATATATTCTTATTTTCTGCCTAACCATGATGTTTTACTAAACCAAGCATTTTTGTTTTGTTTTCATTTCCCTTCAGTTAGTTGTGTCGGGCTTCATGCAACAAATTCCTCTTAGATTCCTCTATATTTTCTCTTACAGACACCACACAGCTCATAAAAGCTGCTCCCGGGCATAGAGATATCGTGGGACAGGTGCAGCTGGGAAGAGGTGGGTTTGGGCTCGGGACAAGTCAACTGACATGGCATAAAGTAACATCTACCCAGAGAAAAAAGCTGGTGGCTGCTGAAGACTGGCAGTAAGAGGAGACAAAGAGACACACAAGGGCAGTCTCACAGTCCAAACAGGGCCAGTGGACCAGCTGAGAAAACCTGGAGCATTGGGAGATCACCTGGAAGGATCTGTGGGACTTCGAAGGAAGCCGAATCAGCTTTATCATAAGAGCCGACAAACCTATGATGTTCCTCCTACACCAATGGCTTGGAGAAGATCCATCACGTCCTCTCTGTCAGACCCCAGCAACGTTAAGGCACACTGGCTGCAAAACCAGTCGCTACACCTGGAGGCACAACCATATGGTAAACCATCTAGCGAGTACCCTGGAAGGAAGCCCCTCCAGTGAAGCCATCTACAAGAATGGAAGCAACCCTCCAAGATACTGGACTGGAAGATACAGGTTGATCTAAATCAGAGGCTCATCTTTCTATCACAGATTATCAGAACTAGTCTGATCTTGTGGTCAACATCTCAGAAGTCTTTGTTCATTGCGGAGTTAACGGTGCCATGGGAGGCAGCAGTTGATAAATTGTATGATCTCAAAAGTCTGAGGTATGCAGATGTGGTAGCCGAGGCTGAACCCAGGTGCTCCCGGTGGAGGTAGATTGTCAAGGGTTTGTAGCCACATCGACAACCAGGCTTCTGAAGGGGACAGGAGTACAGGTCTCCCCACAAGCCGTCAGATCGTTATCAGAAGCTGCCGAGCGAAGCAGCAACTGGATTTGGCTGAAGAGAAAGGATCCCAGCTGGGCTGCAAAATGACAAGCAAAGGGTAAAAGTGGAGGGGAGCGCACCTGGGATGTCATGTGTTGCTGTCGAGCCCTCTGGACGCGTCATGGGCCCATCATCAACACACCAATGAAGGTAAGACACCTTTCTGGTATAGTCCAGTAAGTAGTCAGTGTCAACAAAACAGAGAGTTGTACATAATAAACATGTCCAGGGTTTACTGCCGTGGTGAAAAGACATCTAAACATTTTCACTAGTCTGGCTGAAATAACTTGCCAAATATTCCGATTACAGTATAAAACAGCCATTCTTACTACAATCAAGAGAGATGTTGGTTTATCTTCTGTCCTTATTGATAATGATAATCATTTTAGTGGCTGGTCCATGGCCTCCGCCCCTCTTATGTAATGTCCCTCATCAGTCGAAGCCTCTCTGTGGTTCTGTGGCTCTAATAGAAAGGCCTATCAGTCAACTACCAATCACAGAACAGAGAAACAAAGAAATGAGATACACACACACACACACACACACACACACATACACACGGCCTTCCAACTGTTTGATCGCCCAGGCACACGGAGAGACAGGGAGTGTGAGGAAGGACAAGCTGGCGGGATGTGGACAGATGAGTTCCGGCCAGGTGTGTGTTAGTGTGTGTGTGTGTGTGTGTGTGTGTGTGTCCTGGTTATGTAGTTGACAGATGGTTTGGGATGTGAGGCAGGGAATGACCCTAACAACACCAGGCAGGATGAACACACACACACACAGACACACACACACACACACACAATGCGACTGGGTTGTTCGTTCATTCATTTATTGAGAGAGAGTTTCAGCTCAGTCGAGGGTCAGCCAGGCTCCCTCTACCAGTCACAACATGTACTCATCTGTGAATGCTGTGTCCTGAAATTCAGAGTGAAAACTATTTTAAATCCTACCCAGATATTTGCATTTCAAGTATCATGATATATTTTTGGTTGGCGTAGTTACAGAGAGCAGGCGCCACTGGAAAATCAATTCATGAATCATAACCAGGGATACATTGTTTTTGGCGGTAACAAAACAAAAAAAAAAAAAAAAACTAAGAGGAGTCTCACACAGTGTCTCATAAATGCTTTAACTGGGTGGAAATGTTGCTGCTGTTTTGTATGTAAAACAGAAAATATGCTCAACAGTCCAGTCAATGCCTAACCTCAACCATCTCTAGAGAGTCGCACAGCTTGAGGGTTACCTTCTAGATATGACCAACAGGGTGGAGAGAGGGTGGAGGTAAGCACAACCAAACACTGATTACACAGTTTTTAAGGGACCAAAATGTTTCAATGAGTTTTCATGAACTGAAAGCACACTGTGAAATGGTTGAAGTTGTAAGAGGACAACACAGACAACTCCCAGACCAGACAACGCCGTGGTAGCGACCTGTCAATCATACCCGAACGCATCCCCTGCTACCTGACTCTAAATGGGACCATCATTTACTAAATGAGCATCATGCTGTATTGAAGAGGACTAAGATTGAGATTGAGACCATAAACTCATGTTTACAATGTTTACTGAGGTAATAAATCGAGTGGGAAGTACTATAGTACTAGTATTTTTTGGTACTTTCCTGACTTCTGTACAGCAACCAGACGTGTCGCCCCCTGCTGGCTGTTAGAAAGGTTTAAGGTTGCCGTCTGGTCTGCGTAAACCTTTTCTCTGCCGTCAGTAAAACTTAATCCTCTTGCTATTATTCCAGGTAACAGAGGCAGTTATGTCTTGCCACTCACTCACATCTAATACCTGGTGGTGAAAACTGCACAGCACATTTCCAAACATCATTAGTGCTGAAATTACACTGCAACCTAAAACAAACATATTACTAAGTTTAAAATAAAAGTAACCTGGTTGGTATTTCTTTTCACACCTGGTTTGACTGTTATCAGGTCATTAAATGTGCATTACCAGCCATAACAAGCCTCATAGATCTGGGTCAGTAGATGCCTGCTACACCTACTTTGTAAAAGTGAATGTGAAACTTAAAACTAACACGTTAACTGAATGAAGCCATTTTTCCCATTGATTCCTGCACTGTGGTCAGCTCTAAAGCGAATGTTTCATGAATTTAAGGAGTTGAGTCCTGGTTGTGTTCCCATCCATCAGTTCTTATATGCATTTTCATTTTGCAAACCTGAGTGGGAACACCAGCAATTAGAAAAACATATTTGAAAAACAGTGCCGCAAAAAACGTTTTAACACTTGGCATATCTGTAAAACAGAAACAAATAAATCATGACATACTGTACATGAAGGATGTGACTCAAACATCCGCGGAAGCTTCTGCTCCACTGGATGGATGAAAAATGGCAGACGATAACATCAGATCTTTGTGGAGCGATGAAGAGACTGTAATCTCCCTCAAATCAATTCATGAAGCAAACAGAAATGTGATAACTCCACATGGTTTTCCATCATTTGATTCAATGGGTTCATGGCTCTAGACCGGACACCGTCACCGGCTGTCTGCTCATGCCCTTGACATCCAGCAGTGGATGGAAATGTTAACTAATATGTGGCAGTTACATGTTTATTTTCCTAAAATATGATCCTAAATTTTTAAAATTAAGCACCATTAAACGGATCCCTCAGATTCCAGCCTTGGCCATTTGTAACCTGTGGTTGCTGGTTGTAATGCCAAGTGTGTTTCAGGTTATAAATGACATTTAGAATTAAGTTTCCACCAATGATAAATCCCCAGCTGCCAAAGTGTCACTCTTTATTAATCCAGTCAAGTTTTCTGCAAGAACTGCAGGCTATAATTAAGGCTTAATGAGTGTGTTTGTGTGAGGTGTGTCAGAAGACAAATGTGAGAGTGATAATTTGTACATATATTGCTTTATGTATGTGTGTGTCTTTGTAACGTCTGAGGACTGGCATATGTCACTCTTCACAGCAGCTCCTCGTTTCTGGTGTGTAACACTTGTTCATTTGCCTAACAAGCGTACAGATGTTGTTTTGTTGTCAGGATCAATGTTTGCACTTTGTAGTAACTGAAAGCCATTACGCTGGCACATACAGCGAGCTGAGAGCGAGTGAGTGCTTGTGAAAACACAGATGATGGCTCGGTAATATAGACCCATCTGTTGGCTGTTGTCACTGGGAGAGAGCTGTTTTTATCTCACACACAAAACTGTGAACAGTCCTGATAATTCATCTCATGTAATAACCTTTTATACAGTATACTGTATATACAGTATTTTATGGCCAACGATATGTATATATACCATTCCATGACTCTTTTAAGATTCAACAGTATTTTCAATACAGTAATGTACTGTGTATTGTACCACTGAAAGAAATACATACTACACTGTGGGCTTTGAAACTACATTTTAATTTCCATAATAAAAAAAAAAAAAAAACACCACATCATTCAGAGGTGTACAGACTCATCTCCCAGTGACGCTTGTCTTGCCTTCCAGATCCACCAATATGAGTATTTTGCTGGGTCCATCTCACTGAATCAAAATCATATGTCAATGACAACTCGCTTTGACACTCCAGTTTTATCTTTTTTATGTTGTTCAACAATGACGACATATTGGGGCAGCTGTGTAATGTGACAGACAATGTCTTCTAAGATTCACAGGATCCTGAAACTGTCTAATAATTGATATTTTTGGTCTTCCGCAAAATCATATTTCATACTTAACACATTTATTTTAATTATAGCATGTCATATAATTGTACTTTATTGAAATCTCCACTGCTTTTTAATTCCTTTAAGTGGATTGAAGATACAGATTTGTTTCAATAAACTGGAGAAAATCAAATTTTGTTGGTTGGTGGTTAATAGCCCTCTTATGTACATATATACATATACATATATAGCTATACCTCACTGATAAAGTAACACAGTGACCAACCTCATGATTCGTTTGTGCTTTTTGGTGGTGCAGTTCAGTTGTGGAAAAGGGAAAAGGGACAGTAATACAGAGTTATGTTACACTTACTGTACATGTGATGACCTTTAAACATCAGTATAACTAAATAAACAGAGGAGCCCCACAAGCAGTACGAGACCAGCTCCCACACCGCTGACCAGCCCTCCAGAGCCGGCTGCATCCTTCCGGACGACTTCCTGCCTCACAGGATAAGCCTGCGCTCACCAAATGCCGTATGAATGACACAGCAATTTGTAAGTCATTTTGCATGCAGTAACAATGCTGCTCTTGTTTTTGGTGTGTCGTGTGTACGCAATGTAATCTGTGCTGACTGCAATGTAACCACATCCATGTGAATATGCAACACTGACAGCTAGTGACGTAGAATGAGCCTGCTGATGGTGGGAGTGGAGGTGGATTCTCCCAAAATGTGTAAGTTACATTCATGATGTGTTTTCTGCACTTATGTTATCTTGTTTTTGTAAATATTTTAAGCCCAAACATGATATTTTTCCTAAACCTAAGTGATTTTGTTGTCTTAACATAACCGCTCCCATTTCACGGTAACAACGTGGCGTTAAATGGCAAGCAAAAAGCCTGAAGTGCGTTATCATGATACATGAAATGTCCTTAAAATTTTGTGCTATTTATACACCGCCGATCAGGTCGGCAGGATGCAGTGGCTCTCTTTCTGTTCCATCAGACCTGGCCACTGCTAAATCCTCTCCTGAATCAGCTGATGGAGGAGTGACGGTGAAGAGGAGCAGCTAATTATTTTTCTCCTGAAAGAGAAAATACAATATAGTGATGTAATGTTTGGTGGTGCTGCCCTGTTACAT
The DNA here is from genome assembly GCA_947000775.1 of Pterois miles. Lineage (NCBI taxonomy): Eukaryota > Metazoa > Chordata > Actinopteri > Perciformes > Scorpaenidae > Pterois > Pterois miles. The sequence continues at coordinate 2,655,922 of CAMQGK010000020.1, read as the reverse complement.
CCTGGAAATGTGACCCGAGTGTTAAAAATACCAAGGCTAGCCAAACAGATATGTAATATATGATAGATATGTGTATATAGAACCATTTTCATAGTAATATTAGTAATATTACATAACACGTCAGTCAGTATTGTCCACTCCATGGTTGACATGCTGTCCTCTCATTCCTCTCAGGACGTGGCTCAAGTTGATCTCAGTCTGTTCAGAATGTGTGGGCATGTTTTCAAGGTTCATTTCACCCATTTAAAATTTGATTTCTGACAGAGAGTCCTGCCATAAACTGTGACGTGACCTTGGCTGACTGCAATAGCCGCCATGCAGATGAGCCTGAACACGCCCACGCACACACTTTGAACAATAGGCTCTGTGGGCTGTGTGATGTGTGTTCTACACCGAATGCCCACGGTAGGTATTCTGCTGGGGTTACTGGAGGTTCTTCATCTATTCACTCATTCATCCTCCAGTACTGCCGCTGGATATCATACTGGCACTCTGTGAGAGTGAGCAAGTGTGTACTGCATGTCATTAAAGTCCAACTGCAAATCACAGTTTGTCATTTTTAATTGCAGTCAAACTGATGTCAGAGAGATTTTTGAATTTGTTGTCTTTTCTTGTTATTGAAAGGAAGAAAAGCAGCTCTTTGCTCTTTCACCAGAAATACTTCTTTAACCCCCGAGCTTCAGAGTGGGTATTTCTGTATGTGTGTGTGTGTCTGTGTGTGTGTGTGTGTGCGCACGCAAGTTTGATTGACAACTGAACCAGCAGGGGCATGTAAACAAACTTGCACAGCCAATTGTAATTTATGTTGGGTCCTCACCATGTGAAATGAACAAAGAGCCGCCTGCAAGGTCAGAAGCTTTAACAGAGGCCTGCATGGAAAAGGAAAAGGGAACAAAGGCCAAGCCACCAAATCTCTGATACCTCACCTGAGTGTGAGATTTAACTGGAGTCAGATTCTGGTCTCCCATTGGACGAGGTCCACAGGAACTTTGCAGAAGTTTCCTGTTGAAATCCCATAACCAACGATATAAGCGGAGCGCACAGCTCCAGACCTTGCCTTTCCACTGCAACCCAGTTTGCTATAAGAGGTACCCAAAAGCTGCAACTTTAATTGCTCTGGGTACGGTTCCTGATCTCGCTGGATGAGTTAAGCAACTGCTTTGCATTTGTTCTGAATATTTTGGATCCCTTTTTGAAAGCTCTCTGTGCAATAAATGATCTCCACTACCGGATGGACACCGCTCTTCAAGAAAGAAAGACGACCACCTTTTACTTCCAACTAAGTTGACTCTGGCTGCTTTCCCTTAGCTGCCATATGCAGAACCAGCCTTTCCGTTTACCCCGAACAGCGATAATGACGGCCCCGAGCCTGCCGAACGCCGCTAGACCAATCAGCAGACTACAACACACCTTAATCGCTCTGAGAAGTGATGTCAAATAAGAGGCGTGTGTCCGGGCAGAGAAAGGTTAATTATGTTTTGCTTTGGTAAACTTATGGTAATGTGTGCCTGTATGCTTGTTCATTGATGTGTAGTGTTTATAGCTGCTTGTTGTACAACAGCTGTTTCTTGCTATAAGTATTATTAATTATTGATCACCATTGCTTTATGTATTATCGATTATTGACTGATATAAGTATTGTTAATTACTGATTTATATTGCTAAAGTTATATAGACCTGTACATTCAAAGAGTCGTTGTCTGTGATTATTTTTGCATGTGTTGCTATAACAGCTGGTTGTGATAGCCAGTGCTCAGATTAACTTCTTCACCGTTCACATCATAAATGTAAAGGAGTGTTTAAATAGTGACATTTTTCCCTGATCCCAGGCTGGTGGCCCATTATTATTGATTCTTATGATATATATATAATTTTATCAACATCAACAATGTAAAAGATAATAATGATTCATATTTTCTGATCACCAAACCTATTCCTACCAAACCCCAATATCTGGTGCCCCATGTGAGGCTGTCGATTTGACAAACATAGTCAGTGTGTACTATTGGTTAGTTATTTCCCTTTCTGGTTCAACTAACAATTTTGTTTACTGTTTGATTTTGAAATCCCCAACACACTAATGTAGCTGGTACCCAGGGCGCTAAAGTCACCTCATTAACATCCTAATAGGATAAGACTAACGATAGTCTTCATCACTTCAGTTTGTAAGCCACAGGTAGAAGCCTGTGCATTTACAGCAGCATAACATCAGTCTTCCATTACAGCAAAGACCACAAGGGTTGCCTTTTACTAGCTAAGTAAAGTGAGTAGCAAAGAGCCCAGTTAGTCAGGAGCCGATGGTCCCCAGGTGTCCAACGATCCAGCCGTGCAGGATGCAGTTGCTGGCCTCCTAAAGCTCTCCTTTAAGGATAGAGAGAACCTTAACAGCTACACTGCTTCCACTTGCAATAGTAAGCTGGCAGAGCTAGCGGATTATATCCAGCAGCCGACCAGGAAGCCACAGCGCACCATCCCGGATGTCCTCGATCAAACAGTCCTCCTGTATGATCACAAAGCGCAGCTGCAAGCTGCTGAGCATCAGGCACAGCTTTCCTAGCTGGAGAACAGCTACCAAGCTGTGCCAGTTTCACATCTCCCGAGGACAGGAGGATCATGCCTGGAGACAGACTCCATGTATGGACAGCTTCAGTCTGCTGAGCAGAAAGCAGAGTCCATGCAAGAATACCTCAGATAGGGAGGATGTTTTGGCATCACCCTGCTCAAGGTGCTCAACAACCAAATTCACAAGCTTTGTTCAGGCAAACAGCTGACCATGAACACAAGAAGGAAACAGGTCTGCTGGAAAGAGTTTGTTAGTTGTTCCAAAGTGCCGAACTTTTTCAGTTTCAGTTTGAATAGCTTTTCATTTATTTGCCAAACTAAGTCAGCTGTTTGCCTGAACAGCAGTAGACGGGGGCGGCAGTAGCTCAGTCTGTAGGGAGTTGGCTTGGGAACCGGAGGGTCACCGGTTCAAGTCCCGCCATGGACCAAGAACTGAGTGTGAACTGGTAGCTGGAGAGGTGCCAGTTTACCTCTTGGGCACTGCCGAGGTGCCCCTGAGCAAGGCACCAAACCCCCAACTGCTCGGGGCGCTTGTCAGGAGCAGCCCCCCCACTCTGACATCTCTCCATTGTTGCATGTTTGTGCATGTGTGTGTTCAGGTCTGCATGTACCGTGTATAAGTTCACAACAGAGTGAAAAAATTGAATTTCCCCTCGTGGGACTAATAAAGGACTATCTTCTTCTTCTTCTTCTTCTTCTAGACTAACAGAAGGAGCAAGAGCCACTGTGTTGTTTAAAAATAATTAATAAATTAAAAAAATAGTAATAATAATTATAGGCTCAGGTCATCAACAAAAAGTGCATCTAGTGCCAGCACTAGACCTTTTTAAACAGCAGTAACAGATGCATCTATATTCCCTGATATTTAAATAATAATAATAATGAAACAGAGGCTCAGCCCATCAACATTAAGAGCATCATAAACCAAACACACACTGATCCAGATCAGCTCTGCTCTGTTCATCCTGTCTTCATGTCCTTCTGCTAGAAGACGAGTTTGTCCTCATTCAGCCTGGATGTCCATCCGTCTGCAGTCAGAGCTACATGATCTGGTGGACTCTTCTGTCACGGTTCATCATGGTGTCTGTTCGTATAGTTCAGGATTTACTGTGTAGCTGATGAGTCTGCCAGACGGCAGGTTATAGCGCTGCTCCAGGACCCAAATCCCTGCTGAAATCCAGCGCCCAGGACTGTCTGGCTGTTGAAATGCTGCTGGGAAAAGGAGTCACTCTTTCCTCCCCGAGTAGCGAGGAGTGGCTAGTATCGCCGCTAGCATTAGCCACGTGTTGCACAGTGCTGACACAGAGTTGACGTTTTATCCACCACTTTTTTCCCGTCACTGTCAAACATAACACCTAATCCGTGACGCTCCCAAACAACAGAGCAAAACAATGCTGGTGGCCTTTATCATGTCCACTCGCCATTTCCTGTCATGTCATTTCGGAATGACAGCCGGACTCTGCACTTCATCAACGTCTCTGCCAACTGGAAAGTTTGAGAAGGAAGGAGGCGGGGTCACGCCTCATCAACGCCTCGTATCTTTGGCGGTACAACACATGCAGAAAAATCTGGTCCGCCCTCGCCGAGATTGAGTCAATAACAACACGACCTCAGCTTCAAAGATATTCCTTTATTAGTCCCACAGTGGGGAAATTCAGTTTTACACTCTGTTGTTCACACAGTACAGTTCACACAGTACATATACATGTCAATGGAGAGATGTCAGAGTGATGGGGCTGCTCCTGACAAGCGCCCAGAGCAGTTGGGGGTTTGGTGCCTTGCTCAGGGGCACCTCGGCAGTGCCCAAGAGGTAAACTGGCACCTCTCCAGCAACCAGTTGGTCTTCAATTACACTGCTCATGTGTTATACCTCATATTCCTGTCCGCCGTGTCCCAGGCTCTTTCCATAGGCCTTCATTTCTAGTGAGACAATAAACGCAGTGAAGAATTTTATTCTGTGTTCCAGTTATTTAATTATCAGATTTTTACTTCACACTGTTTTATTTCTCTTACTGCTATTGTAGCATTAAATTGGGGGTAAGGGTTAGGGTTAGGGGTTAGGATTAGGGGTTAAGGTTAGGGGTTAGGGTCAGGGTTAGGGGTTAAGGTTAGGGGTTAGGGGTTAGGGTTAGGATTAGGGGTTAGGGTTAGGATTAGGGGTTAGGATTAGGGGTTAGGGTTAGGATTAGGGGTTAGGGTTAGGGGTTAGGGGTTAGGGTTAGGATTAGGGGTTAGGGTAAGTGTTAGGATTAGGGGTTAGGGTTAGGATTAGGGGTTAGGGTTAGGGGTTAGGGTTAGGGGTTAGGGTTAGGATTAGGGGTTAGGGTTAGGATTAGGGGTTAGGGTTAGGATTAGGGGTTAGGGTAAGGGTCAGGGTTAGATTTAGGGTATTGGGCTCAAATGATCTCATTGTTAACTTGCTGAATTGTTTTTGTTTTTTCACCAGTTTGCACCATTCACACTTGTTCTGTCTTGCTTGCGGCTAGTCTCTATGAAGCACTTTGACCTGAACTAACCTGTGTGAAAGGTGCTATACAAATAAAGTTTGATTGATTGATTGAGTCATGTATTAGTCGCTGTCGGCACAAGAGTTTAACCTAGAGAGAGCTTTAAAGAGACTCTGAATATGGAAGTGATGAAAGTTGTCAGGAACAAACTACCGGCATCACTGTGATTTATTCTGATCAGACCGCCTCTGTCTTAACCAGTTTGCTCTGTAGTTGACCTTGCTGTTAGCTTTAGATTTTGAATTTATTGAACTGTTAACTTGTAAAGACACTTGCTTAGTGGTTTTAGGACAGGGCAGGGATCAGTTTGATTTTGTTTCATGACAGATACCATTCTGCATCCACACATAGTAATAAATTTTGATTCATTGATTAATGGGGACTGATAAATGATCAGAATGGGGCGCCCATCATCAATCAAGCTGATTGGTATAATGTAGTGGAAACAAACAAACATGCAATTAAATTAGTTGTTTGACTTCAAGGTTCAACTGTTCAGAGGTGGAGGACCTCACTGGGGTCTAGACTAATAGTTGTGGTGTATTATGGATACAACTTCAAATATACCCCTCCACACACACACACACACACACACACACACACACATGCAATACAGGTCCTTCAAGGACATATCAAACATTTTCTTCCTACAACGTTTCCAAGGCAACATGAAGATAAGCGTCCACCCGCTTTGCTCAAAAGCATCACGGCCAACACTTTAAACTGATCCAAAACCCAATACATGTGTGTGTGTGTGTGTGAGAGAGAGAGAGAGAGAGAGAGTGGGTGAGAGAGAGCAGGAATAAAAATAGACAAATCAAATGACTATGAGAGAGGGAGTTGAGCAGAAGGAATCGCTGCATGTACTTTATCGTGGAATCTATTAAACGATGTGGGGAAAAGTGTATTTACTATGTATGTGCTTCACATGGCCGTTACGTTAGAACAGAGAACAGAGTGCATGTTCTGCATCCATCCCACATAACTCACAGAACAAGGAAACACTCAAAAATAAACCACAGCTACTTTATATGGCAGCACATTGTGATACATGGGACTCTTCTATGTGAACCCACTAAATATCCTACTGGTAAAGAAAACCATTCCTCTGCATTCACATTTTCATCATTTGACCTACTTTTATTAAGATTAATCTTTACATTTAAAATCAATAATTGCTAATACAACAGTATTATTATGATGGGAAGTGTTTAATTTTTAAGATAAGCTATTTGTAAACAAAACAACAACAAAAAACTAGTGGCATGAGGGCCTTAAACTAAATGCAACTACTTTACTACTACTAAATGCAACTACTTTAACAAACCTGTATACCTTAAAAAAACTAAAAAAAAAGAAAAAAGAAAGAAAGAAGAGAAACAACTTAAGTATAATGAGCAAACAAACCTGGGTCAAGTTTGTTAACACTGTCAGTTAATATCTGACAGATGTAAATCTCAGTCTGTAGATGGAGCAGAACAAAAAGCATCACTTTGCTACTGAAATACTGAATTAAAATTAGGAGGAAATGAGAAACTTGATCTGTTATTTATTTATTCATTTTTTTTAATAGGTATACATGCAACCAATGGAAATAGTTACACCTAACAGATTTGTCGAATAGTTGCAGTCTGGAGCCCTGAATGACAAACCAAGTTAAATGGTAAATGGTGAACGGACTTGTATTTATGCAGCACTTTTCTAGTCTTCTGACCACTCAAAGCTCTTTACACTCCATGTCACATTCACCCATTCACACACATTCATACCCTGATATCAGAGGCTGCTGAGGTGCAAACTTTGCCCATCAGCATCTAATCTAAATACTCATTCATCTCATTCACCGATGGCTATGCCTTCTCAAAGACACATCGACATGTGACCGGAGCAGCCGGGGATCGAACCCCCGACCTTCCGATTGGTGGACGACCTGCTCTACCCTCTGAGCCACAAAGTTCTGCATTGCACTATATGCTCACCATATTTGATACAATTACTGGACCAAAGTGGAAATGACAATGCCATCCCTAAAAAAATAATATCCTGTATCTCAGAGCACTCAGACCAACAGTGCTGCAAACTCTTTTCCAATGAAAGTAGCTCACAGTAGCTCCAAACGTTGCTAAATGTCACCAGCTGATGTCATACAATAATTTGCAGGATGCTTGAGGAGGTTAAAGATGCTGGTGAACAACCCGAGTTGGTCAGTACATGACTTCAATGTGCGGCCTGACACCGGTCTGGACCTGCTGCTTCGGTTACGGGTGGCTCTCATCTGTTGGCACTGCAGGGTGAGTACATGCTGGGCGGTGTCATTTGAGCTCTCAGTCTGTTGTTTTGGGCATCGTGGCCCACAAAGAACTGGTTCCGGGTATCAGGGAGTGCAGCATCATGGCTCCGCTACAGGGTGCTGCTCTTGTAGTCTGTTATGGTTTTAATGCCTCTCTACATGCTTTAGGGGTTGCTGTTTTCAAAGTGTTCCTCAATGCGCTGCTTGTACTTGCGCTTAACCTCTGTGATGCCCTTCTTCAGTTCTCTCCAGGTGTTCCTGTGGTCCAGCCTGTCACCTGTCCTGAAGGCAGCATCTTGTTTCTGGACAGAGACTGTAGATTCCTGTCGGTCCATGGTTGTGGGAACACCTTGATGGTTCTTATGGTTACTACTCTCTCAGTACAGGAGTCTGTGTATGCCAAGACAGATGAGGTCTGCCCCTTATGCAAACATCTCCCGGTCTGGTTTTTCATTCATTGATTTCATACCTACTGTTAAAATGCCTCCAATATCAAGCAAAAGGACATAGTTTTCTCTGGTTCTCCAGCAGGTGTTGTCTGGTGAAGTTGCTGCCAAGATTTTCAGAGATCTTTAACTTTACTCTGCTAGCCTTGTGATCATTAACCCTATGATCACAACCCACTGAGGTGCCACCCTGATGTCCAGCGGTCGTCTCTCATTGGCTTCCTCCTTACCATTTTCAGCAGCTACCCAGTGGAGAAGGTGTGCAGGAGAGGTTACCTCTGTTCAGACTAGCTACCCATGTCAGTAAGCTTTTGTATTTTCATCTGGTCAATAAATTGCTAAACTCTTCCTGTCTAGGGTTTGAATCCGGCTTGGGACTCTTCTGTGTGGAGTTTGCATGTTCTCCCCGTGTCAGCGTGGGTTTTCTCCGGGTGCTCCAGCTTCCTCTCACAGTCCAAAGACATGCAGTTTAGGTTAATTGATGACTCTAATTTGCCCGTAGGTGTGAATAAAGAGTGTGAATGGTTGTCTGTCTCTATGTGCCCTGTGATGGACTGGAGACCTGTCCATGGTGAACCCGCCTTCACCCAGTGCCAGCTGGGATGGGCTCCAGCCCCCCATCCCCCAACCCCCGACGGGGTAAACGGTTGGAGATGGATGGACTCCTCCTGTCTGTATTTGAAAACATTCATGCCACTGAAGTTCTCAACACACATGTTTAATATTGCTGTTAAGTATGGATTATTGCATTTATTGAATTTTACTGAAGTAATTCGATTTTTAATTTAATTTCATTGCAGTTTTTGTTGTCCTTTCTCCACCTTGATGTATTATATTTTAATATCATATTTGGCATCTTTCTTTGGTTTTTAAATAGTTAAAAGGATTAATAGCATTTTCAGCTATTTTGCATTATCAATTATACTAATACTACATATACTATACTACTACTACTAATAATAATAATGATAATAATAATAATAATAATAATAATAATACATATATAATACATATATAATATATAAACACATATATAATAATAATACATATTGTATTTATTTATGTATGTGTTTGATTGTTTCATGCTAGTCCCCCAAGGTTGGTATAACAGTTTTCTGTGGGTAGTCCTGAACCCCACATGATGAATCCTTATCCTTTGGGTGACCTGTACGCTGTCACCAAAGATTACCAGGTACTCTCAGTCTCAACCGTCTCATTGTAATGAGCACTTTGCTTCCCTTTACTGCCACTGTCAGGATGAATAACACACTGTTAGTCCCACTGCAGCCTGGTTCCTCTGACAGTAGTGTGTTGTGTTGTAAACACTTTAATCTTTGGGGATTACACACACACACACACACACACACACACACACACACATTACAGGTCCTCCAAAGACATATCAAACATTTTCTTCCTACGTTTCCAAGGCAACATGAAGATAAGCTTCCACCCGCTTTGCTCAAAAGCATCACGGCCAACACTTTAAACTGATCCAAAACCCAATATATATGTGTGTGTGTGTGTGTGTGTGTGTGTGTGTGTGTGTGTGTGTCTGCGTGTGTGTGTGTTAGGGGTTGTCCTACAGTACAGTATGCTAATTCGACATCAGAAATTTACTTCATTTCCATCACATCTGCTGCAGGCATTAATTCTAATACTTGGCTTTGGGGCTTGTAATTGCATGATTTGCATTTTTCTCCTTCAGACACACACACACACACGCACACACACACACTGTTGCTTTATCTTGACATTCTACCTTCCTTGATGTGCTGTTTTTAGTCTTAACACCACACATACACACAATGTACACATCGTTACAAACAGGCAAATTACATATGCAATCAACTAGGAACATACTGTGTGTATTAGTGCATTACATGCACAGACACACGCTCAGGCTTTTTGTGCTAAAATAAATACACAAAGAAAGATGACATTCTGGCACACAGTCGGCTAGCCACTGTGTAACCAGGGACTTGGTTCATTGGGAACTGCTTTGTCAACACACCACAGCTTGTCTGCAGAAATAACACACACACACACACACACACACACACACACACACACACACACACACACAGACTTCATCTCCATGCAATCATTTCCATAATCTACAAACAGTCTTTTCTCTCCACCGCAGCAACTTCCCGTGCAAATGAGGGATATTCCCTCACTTGAACAGTGTGTATGTAAACCCAAGCCTCTATATGTGTATGTGTGTGTGTGTGTGTGTGCGTGTGTGTGTGTGTGTGGGGTGGTGTGTGTTCATCAGGTATTCTCTCGGTTTGTACACACACTTTTAGTCTTGAACAGTTAAATGTGTGCTCATGTGAGGTATTAGGCAAGTGTATCCCAGGAACAGACTGTATAAAAAGTAGATGTAGTCACTGTGATGTCAGCCATCGGTCTGAGGACTGACGGTCTCAAATTCAACATTTTGGCTGTCGCGATCTTGGTTTTTGGTCGTTATCTTGGCTTTGGGGTCAGAAGTGACACTAGAGGGTGGAGCTGAGTACGACCAAATGAACTGAAAAGTTCTAAGACTAAAACGTGCTCTTTAAAAAGTCATCAGACAGAAACCAAATCATAATTATACTGTATGTCTCTTTCATGTATGGTAGACCTGAGCATTTCGAGTACACATGGATTTTAGTCTGATTCAGACAGAATTAATAATAATCACCCTTGAAATGTGCATAATCTTAAATGAGCTTCCAAAGAAAACAAGGTATATGGTAATGTGTACATTATGGCAACAAATTATAGCTGAGCCTAAACTAAGGCCATCTTAGGCTAATATTCAGGTGCATACTTGTATTTGGGTTTCTACTGGAAGATACATGCTTTAATGTACAAAAGACACTTTGCTTGTCTCGTAGCGGCTCCAAACAGCCCAGTCTGCTGGCCCAGTCTGATTTGTCAGCTGGACCTCTGTTGTGATTGGTCAACTAAACCAAACTCTTTGGACCCTACTTAGCTCCTCTCTAACTAACTTTGTTTGAGGGTGTGTCAAACTAGACATTGTCCAGATGTGTTATTTAGTGACCTCACCACATTACAGAAGAAAAGGCATGACTTCAAGCGAGGCATTTCAGGCAGTAAATGCGCCTTGGGTGGTCCAATCACAAGCAAACAGCTTTAAGTGCCACAGTTCACACCTGCAGTGTCAGTTCCCCACTCTATATGCCAGTAAAGACACAGTTAACATGGCTACAGCAGTTTACAGAATGTAATCGTAAGAAGTAGTAATATCCCACATATTACATTTTATGAACATAATGGTGTCCAACAAAAACAGGGCTTCATCCCAGAGACCACTGTTTGTGTCCTGTGCATCACATTACAATCATCTGTTTGTTCATGTCCTGTATTCACAGCGTTCAGTTTCATTTTCACTTTACAAATGTAGTAATTTTACACCCAACCATGTACTTCTTTCCTAAACCTATCTGTAGTGGTTTTGTTGCCTAATCTTAAAGTGACGCTAAGGGTAATGATAGAGGTTTTAATGACAAAAATAAAGTGACAAGTTGGGATGAGAACATGTTGCATAAGAGAATGTAGCCATAAGAGGCCCAGACCACCTTTGAATGTGGTCTGAGCGACTTGAGCGTCTTGAGAACGTTCACACCTGTACTTGGAGCTGCCTACTCGTGATCAGATCACCCAGGACACACCTTAATGTCAGGTCGGAACAGGGAATAAAGGTTTAAACTGGTGTATCCCACTAGAAGAAGGACAAAATTAACAAGGCACTTCAGAAGTTTTGTAGGTTTGCAGTTATTTTGACAAAACCTAATTGTTGAACCTACATGATCATTTGATTCACTGCTAAATCTAACCTTTAGCTCAGCTAAAACCCTGAACTGTGCACTGTAGAATAAAAAAGATGTAGTGTCTGTGACACCACCACCAGAATATTCAAATCTGGCTAAATGTGGTGATGCCTGGTGGAGCTGAGGCAGTACAAGGAAACACACTCTACAGTCATGATTAAATCTCCTCCAGGACATAAACTGTTATGAACACAGCATTCTTTGCAAAGAAAAAAAAAAGCATCTTGTATCTCAGCATCTAGTGGACAAACATTTGATAAACTACTACTTAAGACCTCTCACCTCTCCACCGCCGTGGTCTCACAAATCTTGCACAATGCTGCTTTAAATAACAACTCATCCACACACTGCATCCACAGCCACAACACATCAGCAGAGTCAGACATCAGGAGGATTTGTGCTGCAGCAGAGAGCCAGCAGTGTTAGCTCCACACAGCCACAGCCCTGAAGTCACACAGGACTGCAAACGTTACGCAACGGCTGCGATGAACAGAGCCGAGCTCGAGCTGCGCTCTCCGTGTACGCTCAACACCCACGGAAAATAGCAGGGTTCCCAAGCAGCGCAGGCAGGCTGTAAATAATGCATGTCAGGGAAAGAATGTGCACACGCACATGCAGCCTCCCTGCTTTTTTTATTATGAGTCGTCTTGGAAACAAAACCATATAATTTAGGATGCAGTCCTTCAAACAGACTTGGGGAATGTGTGTAGAATGTTCTGGCAGCCTCCTTTACAGGCAGACCGCAGGCAAACAGTATTTTCTGCTGTTATATCTCCACCATTTAAATGTAACGGGCCCATAAGGGGACAAAAAAAATGACGGGTGAACAAAAAAAGATAAAGACTTGCATTTTCCCAAAACCTTTGTATTCTCGAACAAAATGTTCTAGTAGCTTGGAAAACAGCGATATGGGGCACTGAATCTGAATATGAATCTACTGCTTATCACAAATATACAATTATGCCACAAATGAGACAAGAATGAACTGGCTGGTGCATCCCGTGGTCCCTCCCTCCCCACCACTACGGGACTATTTCACCAGGAAGAGAACGGACAGCGGCTCCGGAGACGGACCTTCAGTTAGCAGCTCTATCAACTTCAGTTCAGCCAGCGCAAACCCGAGCGCCAGGGTTCTGATCCTGAACCCCCCCAACTCCCCACCGGATCAGCAAACTTTATGTTGCTGCTGTTACAAATGTTAGACCAGCCTGCTGTGACCCCTGGTGCTGGGTTTACACGGCTGAATTTGATCTGCTATACGCTACGAACTGATGGTCCATCTCCACAAAGGATGACAGCTACAGAGGAGCAGAGAGGAGCAGGCAGCAGCTGTGGCGATGGATGCATCGGGTTGGCTGGCAGCAGCAGGAAGTTTGCTGATCTGGCGGAGAATCGGGGAGGTTCGGGCTCTCCTCCTGGTGAAGTAGCCTCCCAGTGGGGGAAGTGAAGTGATGGCACCCCAGGGTGCGCTAGCTAGCTATTTCTTGCCTCATTTGTTTTGCGCACACTTATGGACAAGTTGTGCCTTCTCTTGGCACTCTAGATCAACATGTTGTGCCTACTGTTACAAACCTTGGTGTTATTTTAGATCAGCATTTAAATCCCAAAAGGTGAGCTCAGTCATGTTTGAGCCATTGGAAAAATCTCCTGAATTAGATCCTTTATTACGCATGAGTCAAAGATAGTCATGCTTTTATCACTTGACTCTGTGTTTACATGGACGGCTAAAACATAAAACATACACTTCTGGTTTCAGGATGTCCAAAACACAGCCGCCAGACTTTCAACCAAATCACGAATGCATGATTATATCTTCCCTATTTCAGCTTCCCTTCACTCACTGCCTGTCCATTCTGAATTGATTTTAAAATTGCAATCCTGACTTTTAAGGCCTTTTTAAATCATTACCAACCAGCCCGTAACCTCAGGCCCTGTCAGCTATTCTTCAGCTATTTCTGAAGACCAAGGTTGTCAGGGTTTGCTGCTAGGGCTTCAGCCCTTTGGCATAGCCTAGAAAACCCACTGCCCACTTTTAAATCACTATTAATGTATCTGTTACTTATTGTATTTGTTCTTTTTATGTGTACTTGTATCCATTATTGTATATTGTATACTTTCATCTATTTTATGTTATGTTGTCCTGCTTTATTTTATTTTCTAGTATTTGTGAAACACTTTAAAAGGCATTAGGTAAAAGGTGTTGTTATTATTATTATTATTATTATTATTATTATTATTATTATTATTATTATTATTATTATTACCCAGGTAAACTCCCAGTGCATACAGAGTAAACCATGTTCAAATGTTAATCTGCTCAGTATTGCTTATTGAAAAATGTATGCAAATGTATGTAAGTACTGTAAGTTCATTATAATGATATGGTCACTGATCTTTCATATAATTAATGTATAATATTGTAATAAACCAATGTGATATAGAGCCTTCCAAAATCAATCACACACATTGTTTTTCAGGAAATAAACTTTAAGTTTACAGCTAAACACTAAGATGTCAAGTATAAGACTCAATATGAAAGCACATTGTGCAGCAGGTTAGTAGCCCTGAGCAAAGTAAGCCATACTTGGGTTCAGTTCTGCATCTGGAAGCTCCAGACTAGCGACTCACAAAGGGGGCAGGAGGTGTCTGTGGTGCATTCATGTACTAGTGTGAACATCTGGAAATCTAATAGTCCAGTGTCAGCTGCCGGACATAACATCCACAAACCAAAAAGCTCAGACTTTGGCACTATCGGCCTTTTAAAATGCAGCTGTTCATCAGGCACCCACACAAAGCTGCCTGCAGTGGACCTTTTCAACAAAGCAGGAGAAAACAGAAGAGCATGTGGCGTAAAAATGGTCCAATAAGCAGAGGAACCTAAACCAGAGGAGGCTGGTCCATAGAGGCAGATGAGGTAACTCACTATTATCAAATCTCATTTATAAAATATTCATACTCTCCTCTTTGGAAAAAAAAAAAGACTATGGTAATGTAACAGTCAGCTTCTTGTAACAACCCTGTTAGACTGTAAACTAACAGCAAGAATGGACGTGGACTTGGGGTGCTGCAGTGGCAGGATGCGGCCTCGGGCCTCGCTGCCCCGGGCCTCGCTGCCTCACTGCATCGGGCCTCGCTGCCCCGGGCCTCGCTGCCTCGGGCCTCGCTGCCTCGCTGCCCCGGGCCTCGCTGCCTCGGGCCTCGCTGCCTCACTGCATCGGGCCTCGCTGCCTCGGGCCTCGCTGCCTCGGGCCTCGCTGCCTCGGGCCTCGTTGCCCCGGGCCTCACTGCCCCGGGCCTCGCTGCCTCGGGCCTCGCTGCCTCGGGCCTCGCTGCCCCGGGCCTCGCTGCCCCGGGCCTCACTGCCCCGGGCCTCACTGCCTTGCTGCCTCGGGCCTTGCTGCCTCGCTCCCCCGGGCCTCGCTGCCTCGGGCCTCGCTGCCTCGGGCCTCGCTGCCCCGGGCCTCGCTGCCTCGGGCCTCGCTGCCTCGCTGCATCGGGCCTCGCTGCCTCGGACCTCGCTGCCTCGGACCTCGCTGCCTCTGCTGCCCACAGCAGGACAACGGTGTGGCAGCCCGACATGCTTCTGAACTTTGCTCCATCTGCTGGATCCCAGTAGCCGACAGACTGCTGCATGGACTGTGAGGCATGCAAGGAGTATATATACAGTATATACTGTGTACTGTATATACAGTGTATAGTGAGTATAATTTATAATAATTTTTATAATCTGTACAGTAACTGCTTGCTCATGCCTTGGTGATCAGAACTGAAAAAAAATTGAAATGATCCATTAAATTGACATACATGTACGTATAGGCTATAGATATCTATGATGTGGTGTTATTTACTGTGAGGAGGTACAGTTGTTCGTTCACTGAGCTACAACGGGTTCTTTTATTGTTGCAGGCTTTGTTTTTTGGCTTGGACTTCATTTTGTGGCAAACATTCAGTTCACTGTGTCTGACTTTACATGAAAGCTCAAAGGACAATTTTCTAACAGTAATACGTGTAAGACATTGCTACTCAAATATATTCACAAACACATGTACATATCCTATTTCTGTGTACTACAGTATTGATTTTTCCCAGTAAACGCTGACCTGCTGCTGAAATCGGAATCTAAAAAGCTCTGTGTGACACACAGCAGCATTCAGCTGGACAAAACACACATTGTGGTGTATTAGAGAAAGCAGTCAGTGTCAACCAAAAAGCAAAACTAAGCAGAGATTTGCATGTAAGAAACATGTCCAGGGTTGACTGGCATCTAAACATGACAAAACAACTTTTCATTTTGGTGGTGTTGTCCAGTTTACATGACAATTACAGTTGCCATGAATGAAATGTTTTGGGTGAGTTACTACATTTTGCAGACATGTAACAGAGTTGTGATGTCAGACCTACCCATGCAGTTTCCATCAAGCTGGTTCAAGGAGTTAAAATCATTGCTCTCATCATTTTTTGTGGTGTAAGAAGAAGAAACCTATAAGCCTGCTGTGTTAGACATTGACTAATATCATTTGTCTTTTAATGCCAGACATCCTATTGCATGGGGTTATGGTAACAGGAAGTTGCACTGGTGGGTCAAAATAATTAATAATCTCAACAATATTTTAGGCTTCTTTGTAGTTTGATCCAAATCATAACAAAAGTGTGTAGCTCACCACTGCCAGCTGGAAAATAATATGGAACAATTCAATCATATCAGAATATGTCACATCATTATTGCTAATTAATATCCACTCTGCACTATGGATGGATGTGGATGAGTTATCCATCAGCCTGGCAAACGCTGTTTTGAAAAAGATAATAAATAAATAAAAACTGGTTCCCACTTTGACTGTAAAGAAGGACTCAAAGCTAAGGGCAGAAATATGTGTCACTATAAACTGGATTTAAATATCTTATATTTCAATTTGAATTGCTCAACTTGAATAAATACATTAAAATAATTTTAATCACATAATTTTGCATTATGCATTTGCATGGTTTACCTTAGATGATTGCTTTGAAAACGTGAATCTAAAAAGCATAATTTATATGTAATATTCTGAAACTGAATTCAGTAGCTCTTAAACTGTATTTCATCATCACTGAAAGTTGAATTTCAGTTTACTGAGACACATCCAGTTGTTGAGGAAGAGCAATCGAGTGCAGATTGACAGATCTCCAGTCAGTGGAGTCCACGTTTTGATTTGATTTGTTTTTAGTGATTAACTCCTGAATTCAAAGTGGCAGAAAGGAAGGTCCGTCTCTGCAAAATATGATAGCTTGGAAAATAGCAATATGAGGCACTGAATTTGATGAATTACTGTTTATCAGACCACAAATGAGACATTCATTTTCTGTAATAGCTCGTTCACATCACACAAATTTAGCCCTGATGTTCTGTTCTCTGACAGTGTCGGCACATCGGCATTTCAACGAAGAGTGTGAACTGCTCAAAGAGGTGAGCCGTTGCCTTGCAGGCATATTCCAGATATGTAAAATGCTAAATATCTGGACCTGTGGGTGACTCTGACCACGAGCTACAGCCAATGAGAGCGCAGGGCACGGGTTGAGGGGAAACCTGGGGGGAGGGGTCACCTGTAACAGGAGTTACTTACTCTATGTGTTGCATATGCAACATGGAGCAATGTTGTTTCAAAAATGGTGAAAATAGGCTATTCCAAGGCGACATCAGCAATACGCCTCACATATGGCATCACATCATTGACTGTGGATTTGTCTTGTTTTTGTGACCTCATGGGGGATTCCTCCCGGTGAAACATCTTGTAGTGTGTGACCTCCTGACCCTGGTCAGTCATGTAGATTCCCAATTATTAATTAATTACAAGACATCAAGTTGTGCAGTGTGAGCGGCACATGCAGCGATGTGACCACTTTGACAGTCATGTCCGGGGGTTTGAACTAAGCGTTAGCCTGAACCAAGTCTGAATGAACTTGCATTTATACAGCACTTCACTAGTATTCCAGCCACTCAAAGCTCTTTACACTACACATCAGCATTCACCCATTCACACACCCATTCACACACCCATTCACACACTGATGGCAGAGGCTGCCATGCAAGGTGCCAACCTGCCCATCCGGGTCTGATCTATATACTCATTGATCTCATTCCCACACCGATGGCTCAGCCTTCAGGAGGCTTGCTCAAGGACACATGGACACGTGAATGGAGCGGGGATCGAACCAGCGATCTTCTGACTGGTGGACGACCTGCTCTACTCCGACACAGGAAGCGCAGATAGAATGCAGCCGCAAGGCGAAGCATCAAGAGAGTGAAGTAAAACATATAAACTGTCCCATATATAGAACAGCATTTGTATAGGAAGGATTCTGTCTCAAGCTTTTTGATCCATATTAGAGGTTGATCACAGTAACCGTGATCATTTCCACTGTACGTATCACAGAATAAAGTCAACTAAACAAATGAGTGACGTAGAGTCTATTTACTCCAGCAGGCTAAATAACACCATCATATTAGTAAAACTACACCAATTAGCCCCATGATTTCTGTGCTGTTGTTGTTTGCTGAAGAGACACATTTACAATGCAAATGTCATTATCATCATTAGAGCCAGTCATCAATGCAAGCAAGCGGCCAAAATCAGCAACAACGAGAACTCTCCGGCTGCTCCAATTAGCTGTCATTAAGTCCAGCGTCCCCATGCAATCAGCCTCACACACACACACACACACACACACACACACACACACACACCGTAAAGGAGAGAAGCAGCAAACTGTCACATTTTCAAAGCTGACGTCGTGGCCATAGACCGCAGGCACAGCTAATCCAGTTAATACAGCAATATGTGTTGCTTCACTGAATTGAGCCAATCAAATTGATTGTTTATCGTGCATAGATAGCTCACCAGAGAGAACAACAGTGTGGGAGTGATGTGAGCGAGATGACAGCATGGGGTATGAAGTAAGTGATCTGCTTCAGTACTTTCTGGCTACAGACTGTCTCAGACTTGTTCTCCCTGGTCTAACCGGTGTAGCACTACGCACCTCGACCAGGTTTGTATGGACGTGGGCCACACAGGGAACATCAGCACTCAGGTGGCTGCGTAACCTGTTGTTTTTATTTTGGCGTCCATGTTAGCGGGTTATACACAACGTGTCAGCGGCATCTCCTCTAGAGATTCAAGATCTCGCCTATTCTTACTACAGAAACAACAGACAGTGAAAATGATCGTTTGACATCATACCAGTAATTTTACTATAGTTTTGATCATCTAGACACTTGTACAATACTTTCAACTGTATATGGACATAAGAGCAACATTACTACAATTTTGTTTTATTTTCTGTTGATAGAATTCCTTCATTTGTTAACACAAGGCTTTTAATCTGAAATATTAGCAGGACAGTGTAGGAAATACAGTGACTTTATTAATGATTAAAGTACAGGGTTTTAATTGTGGATAATTACTATTATTTATAAATGAGTGCACACTTCTTTACCTTTTTCAGTCTAAAATAAAAATAATTGACATTTACAGTATAATGAAATGAAAGGTAAACTCTGTAGAAAGAAAAGGGTGGCAGCAGCAGCAGCGGCAGCATTAAGCAGCATTAAGCAGCAGCAGCATTAAGCAGCAGCATTAAGCAGCATTAAGCAGCAGCAGCAGCATTAAGCAGCAGCAGCATTAAGCAGCATTAAGCAGCAGCAGCAGCAGCAGCATTAAGCAGCATTAAGCAGCAGCAGCAGCAGCAGCATTAAGCAGCATTAAGCAGCAGCAGCAGCGGCAGCATTAAGCAGCAGCAGCAGCAGCGGCAGCATTAAGCGGCAGCATTAAGCAGCAGCATTAAGCAGCAGCAGCAGCAGCGGCAGCATTAAGCAGCAGCAGCAGCAGCATTAAGCAGCAGCATTAAGCAGCAGCAGCAGCAGCAGCATTAAGCAGCAGCAGCGGCAGCATTAAGCGGCAGCATTAAGCAGCAGCAGCAGCAGCATTAAGCATTAAGCAGCAGCATTAAGCATTAAGCAGCAGCATTAAGCAGCAGCATTAAGCAGCAGCAGCAGCAGCAGCAGCATTAAGCAGCAGCATTAAGCAGCAGCAGCAGCAGCAGCAGCATTAAGCAGCATTAAGCAGCAGCAGCAGCAGCATTAAGCAGCAGCAGCATTAAGCAGCAGCAGCATTAAGCAGCAGCAGCAGCAGCATTAAGCAGCAGCAGCATTAAGCAGCAGCAGCATTAAGCAGCAGCAGCAGCAGCATTAAGCAGCAGCAGCATTAAGCAGCATTAAGCAGCAGCAGCAGCAGCATTAAGCAGCAGCAGCGGCAGAAATACCGCCGGTGAGGACACCACATGAGTTCAGGAAGGCAGCCGCCCACCGCTCAGGCAGGCAGTCTGGCCCAAATGTGACAGCTTTCTCTGCTATGAACATTATTAAACCCAATGAGCACCTACACGTGTGCATGAGAATGGAGCTAACTCCATTCAAGCCAAGATTGAAACTACTAGTAGGGCAGTCACAGAGCTATTTTATATTTTAGATGTTTTATTTGATAGATGTAGGCTGTAGGACACCATTTAGACATTATGAGTTTCAGACCTTTGCTTGGAGGAGATTTTAGGAATGTTGATTTTAATTGAAAACCCTGCAGTAAAGCATAAGTCACCTGACATGATAAGGGCCTTCAGGTGGCTTTATTAGCTGATCTTGGGGAGGGACATTCCTAAATTAATCTACGTTTAATCAAAATACCACACAGAAAACTTGGAACCAGGCAGTGTTCCATATACCACAGAGACAGGAGCCCACTAGCACTCTATATGTGGCATTTGATTGATAAATTTATCAGGTAAATAGTGATAGATTAATTTTCTGCTGATCAAACTAATCAATTAATCAATACCTTCACCACTGAATAAAGGAACATGTGTTTGGATGTTTACATTAGTAAGTCAACATGTCCTCCATGACAAAAGTCATGCGTCTTCGCCTTCTCATCGCCAGAGCCGTCTGACCATTACGCCACGGTGTATTCTGTGAGCAGTAGGTCAAACAGTACCTGCATTAAGAGAATCAATGGCCGTGGTAAATTTAAAACGGAAAATGAAGCACTTGAGGTAACTTCCAATATAAATCTAAATACCGGTATATCTGACAGATACAAAAATTAGCTTTGCATTTCATCTCAACTCTGAGTTAAAAAAAAAGTCAGAGTTAGTTAAAATTAGCGAACAATCATCGTTAAAATGAAACTCATTTTGTCAGAAGGAAACAGCTATGTCAGCGTTATCGGGCCCTATCTGACACAAAGCAGAGCAAAGAGGGGCAACTATCATTGCTAGTTTCAGACTGACGCTGTTGTCATTTATATGCCCAGCACCCACGTTGTGAAAGTACCATCTGTACTTGGACCCATGGGTGTGCTGGTCTTGAAATGAGGTGTGGTCAGGCGCATTGTTGACACATTACTATCTAGAGGCAGAAGAAAGAGACTGCATCACTGAGTTTGAGTCTGAGTCTGCAAAGGCAGGTTCACAACACATGTACACTCTGCTTGTTACACAGTGCTAAACCTGCAGCGCCCTCTCAGGGCTGGTCTGGTCAGTGGTGTAACACACACACCACTCACCCTCTCCCCCTACACGGTGGCGTTTTGAGGCTGATGGATCCTCGCGTTACACACTGAATATCCGGCTGTACGTCTCAGCAGAAAACGGCTCGCTTCTCCAGTTTGCCAGATTCGCCTTTTAAATAGCAATGCCCACGGTGTCAGACGAGGTGGTCTGAGAAGGTTTGAACGGAAACACGATTTTGTGCATTACCTGCACCTCTCCTCCCGCCTCAGCACAAACATGTCCGTTTGAATTTCACTCAGCTGTCACTGAGTGATCACAATACAATAATGAACACAAATGATCCTGCAGTCAAACTCGTGCAAGTAACGCAAAGGTTAAAATTTGCTTTACGTTTGGTTTTGGTGTGAACACAGCATTAGTCTTCCTCTCTTCTGCAGAAATATTGACTTCTCATCTGTCAACTGCAGAGTGTAGATCTACTTGAGCAAACAATGCAGACAACAACAGTTCAGCGAATAAGTTAAATTCATTAAATTGTGGTATTTTATAAGATGCAAAAAAGAAGATATATGCATTATACTGTATATCAGTCATCAGTTTCTGTCCAGCAACAACACAGCTTTCATCCAAGAGACAGCTGTTCGTGTCTCGTGCAGTAAACTTCACTTTGACATTACAATCAGCTGTTCGATGCTCAAAGTGTTCAGTTTCGCTTTCCAAACACTGACGTTTTAAGCCCAACCATCCCAGCTTGTGGAGGACATCTATGGGCTGATGGCTGCAGTATGTGGTCTACATGTACAAATAAAACTTGGGCCAAAAGCAAAATATGCCCAACATGTCGACGTTGGACATGAGGTCACGCCAGTTTTCAATCAGCAAAGAGTGCAAATATTTCTCAGTCATTGTCATTTGATTTCTGGTTCATTTGACAAAGTGATGACGGCACATGGAGACAACCTTAGCCTCTGTTTATTTCAGGTTTTTGGGTACATTAGTATTTTTGTACCACTATAGTTACTAGTTCAGTCAGTTTTTGTGAACACTCAGCAGCACCCTCCAACCAAAGGGAGAACCTTTAAATGTTTGTTTGCTCTATAACAGTGGCGCTCTGACGTTGTGAGGCTGTAAAATATTTGTGTAACTCTGTACACAAAATGAGTGTTTTAAATCATGGATCAGACCTGCTAGTAGGCATACTACACAGCTAGGTTACTGACTGAAAGTAAGAGCGATGAAAGCAAGACAAACAAGTGTAATATACTTCCTGGGTATGTTTTTTATGCTGTGTTCATCATTTGCTCTCAGTAGCACTAAATGCAGAGGTTCAATTAAAAAGAATAATTCAAACAATTACAGATACAGCCTCCACTGTCGTTGGGTACTGGAAGAACGAGTGCGACGTTCCCCTTTAAGCCTTTTATTTAATCAAATTTGCTTTCAATTATGTGTACTGTATACTTGTGAATGGTGTGTGATTTGAATTTATTAGCAACTCATCTGACAATTCTCAGTCACTAACCGACATTTACGCTTTGACGATTTACTCGTCAGACATTTGAACAGAGAAATGTTGCTGTAGTTCTATAAAAAGCACAGTTATTATTAGACAGCTCATTTATAGAAAATCTGCTGCTGTATTAATGTAGTCGCATTGTATTGGACTTTGACTAAGCACCATATTTTTGTGTGAATTATGTGTGATTTAATAGAAGAGCAGTCATGTGTACATGTATCTGATTACATCTTGCTCTGTGTTTCAGGGAGGGGTTGGCAGGGGGGATTAACAATATAAATTATTCTAGCCCAACACTGGAGCCGGTAATGAGCCATATCTGAGGCGAGTCCGGGACTTCGGACGTACTTCAGGCTCAAACCTGGGCCTGGGTTCGGACTATTGATAATCCTCATGAATATCATAAATCTCATAAATATAGCTCAGCCCTGTGATGGGTTGATGCCTTTATTCCAACACAGTCTCATCCCAGTTTATCACATACTGATGTTTGTCCTCTGACTTTTAGCTCACAGTACACATGCTTAATGTGAATTAAACAAAAACACTTGCTTAGGTTTAGGCGAACAAACAAACAAACAAACAAAAAACAGTTAGGTTTTAGGAAAATAATATGGTTGGGTTTAAAATGACTATGTTTATAAAGTGAAAATGAAAATGAATGTTGTGAACACAGCTGACTGCAATATAAGTGAAACTTATCACACAGACAGCGGTGTCGGTAGAAGCTCCGTGTTATTGATAAACTGATCCAAAAAAAAAAATGCTGCCACGCAGATTAATCAAAAAAAAACAAAAAAACCCAGTAAACTACCATTAACTCCAAGTTTTTAAGTAACTGATTATTGATGTAGAAATTCAGTGTTTGAAAATACATTTTTGGGAGTGATAATAGACCAAAAACCTTTCATAAATCATATCAAATCAACTGACTAAATCCATTACAATAAAACTAAGGACATCTTGTATCAAAACTCACTATTTATTATATTTACGTGATTTATTACCTCCGCCAAGGAGGTTGTGTTTTTACTGGCGTTTATCTGTCTGTTTGTTTGTCTGTGTTCAACATAACTCAAAAACTTATGGACGGATTTTGATGAAATTTTCAGGGTGTGTGGAAAATGTAAAAAGGAAGAACTGATTTAATTTTGGGGGTGATCCAGAAGAAATCCTGGATTCTGGATCACTTTGAAATTTTCGTTAACATTGGGGTAAAAGGGACCCAAAAATTGTTTCTCAATATCTCTGGTAGTTGTTGCCCAAAGCTCATGAAATTTGACTCAGGGATTTACAATGTGTACTTCTATCAAATCCCAAAGGCTGATCCAGATCTGATCCAGATCTGATCCAGATGGCGGATTTTATCGCAATTTATATAGAAAATGGGGGTACTCTAACATTTTGGCCTACTGTGCATTTAATATTAGAGGTAGAGATTTCGATGGTGAAACTATGGTGCTCGGCGGAGGTCTGCGCTCTCAGAGTGTTTTTCTAGTTTAGTATTATTTTATTCTTTATGCTCACTCATAAATACACAGCCCTGGCTCCTAAAAATGATGCTCCTATACAACAAAACTGCACTGTGAATTATACTTCATGGGAAATATATTTTGTCGCATATTACGGTTGTTTTTGTCATGATTGTACGTGGAAGTCCACATCCATTTTAAGCCAAATCCTTAAGTTTTTTGTATTTTTTTCTCACCCTAACCAACGAACTTAACCATGAATCACACGTTCAAAACTATTTCAAACTGCAAACGTGATCTGGGGAAAAATATGTTTCCTTTGAAACATAATTGAAAATGCAGTTTACTTGTATGGAAACATAATTAAGGGTTGTCATACATTACATACAGGGAAACACTCATTATGTAACAGCGCAGCTTTATGGACCTTGTAGACTTTAAAACTTTAAAACAAAGAACAAACACTGACTGTATCCAAGGCTTGTTTTCAATGAAGGAGAGCAGATACGCGTTCAGAGGACGTTAAATACTTAAAGTGGTTTAAGGGTAAGGACAAACTCAAAAATCTGAAAATATACCAAAACATTTGAAAGATACAATATTTGTTACCAAGACAGAGGAAAGACTGATGTAACAGAAATGATGATGCTGCTCCTTTATTATACATCTTTTTGACAAACACTGACAATTAAAATCTGTTTTTTGTTTTAGTTATTTGCTTCTTATTTCTGATTTATGTTGTGGTTCTTTTTATATTGTATGTTTTGTTTGTTTGGTTTCAGTGCTATTTTTCATTTTTTCACTTTCATAAATGCATGATGAAGTTTTCCCAGCTAAGTCATACCTGGATTATTTTCAGTTTTTACATGTTTGAATGATACAGGAGGGGAGATGAGTGCTTGGCGTGGATGGAGGGTTTACAAAGCACCGGGAAAGACTGTGGTTTTCATCTAATGCTTATACAGAAAACCAGACCAAGATCAGCTCCTAACCTGAGTGCTGTGAGAGCCTAAACATAACCATAAAACAGATTAATCGTGCAGTAGCTGAGCGGCTATTGAACCAAAACAAATTAAATATGTGTAGTATCAACATTTTGCATATGTTAACATTCCCTCATTATGTCCATAGACAATGTGCACCACAGTCTGATCTGTTGGGCACAGGACACTTTGGGGGTAAAGAGTCTTGCTCAAAGGTACCTCAGCAGTGGTGACTGATCCTGCTGGTCCTCAAACCTGCAGTGCATTTTCTGACTTCAATCCCAGCGACATCTCTGCAACCAATCAGTCAGTCTGATAGTGTATCAGTTCACCATCTGTCATTAAAGCAGCCTGCTACCGCTATAATAGCATCATTAACCAGTCAGCCAATCAATAAGTCCGTTGTCAGACAAAATGAAAGCCCAGAGGTGACATGATGCCAGACAGACAGTGGGAAATGGGAAGTAAAAAAATGTTTTTGCTCTTACCTTTATGGAGTAAAATGCATTCATTACGTCCAGCAGGGAGAAAACAAACACACATAGTCTTTAAGCTTTCATAGTCGTTCTCTGTTCCACTGTTTAAGCACAAAAACACAAATGTGAGATGTGATTTTAAACTCAGGAATGAGCTGTTAGCTTCACAAGAACAAAACCTTTTTCAAAGATGTTGGTGAGAAATTTCCTCTCAGTGTTTGAGCTAAACTACACGATTTCCAGTCTGCTGCTTCTTTCAGGTTGCTGTGGACAGTCAGGGCCTTCAGGGATCAGGCAGTTTTTATAGTAAATCACTAAAAGGACAACACTAACCAAATCCCATGAAAAGATCTGGACCAACAGTACTGTCTGCCTTCCTCACCCTGTGGCTCTCAGCTTCCTGCTAAACATGGACACATCCTCAAACATCTTCAGCGAAAAAAACATAAAACATGTAGTTTTTTATCAACCGTTACTGACACTTTTAGACTATTTTTATAATCCACATTTGGTGCTCTTGTGAGTATTTGTGGCAGGAGGACAGTGTGTGTGATTGAGTCAAAATTAATGCTACATTAATGTGTTCATGGTAATGCTTTGGATAAGTCTAGAAATAAAAAAAAGAAATATATCAGATTTAGTATAGAAGTATAGAGTAGATATTTTCTTGTTTCTATCTTTATTTGATAGGATGAGGTGGATCAGTCTAATGGTAGTCTATGTAAGGTCTCTGTCAGTGTACAGTAATGTCCTGAGTGATGCAGTGACCCTGTCACACTAAATCTACTGCTGTGTGATCACACCCTGACTCAAAACTCCACCTCTGCATGCGTGTGTGTGTGTGTTTGTGTGTGTGTGTGTGTGTGTGTGTGCGCGAGCCTTGACACATGATTGATTGCATGCGTTGCTCAAAGGACTGTTGACCTCAGCCTCCTGGTCTGGCACTCAACCAGAGAGAGAGGAGAAGCAAACAACGACCGTCTACGAGCAGTAATGTCCACCTGAGCAGAGGATGAAGTCTTTCCACCTCTGTGTGTGTTAAAATCACAACTTCTCTGTGCTTTGTTGTGATAGCCGGGCCAGCTGCATGTGCTTTTAGTGCATGTGAACGTGCCTGCTCAGCCATCGCCATGTTGAGAGCCGTGCAGAGGCAATAGAAATGATAGAAACGCTCCCTGACTTGCATTTAGCAGCTTTAAGGTTTGGGTCATTTGCGTCATTGTAAAATGGTTGAGGTTGAGTCCGTACATTCAATCATTTTTTTTTATCCACACAGTGGGGACTTTGATGGATTGTTGGCGTGAACTCCACAGGTTAAAAACAAATTAAGTAATTGTAAAATTGTTCCTTTGCAATTAAAATGATAACACACAATAATAAACACAAATATGATGGATGAGGACACAGACATACTCAACATTAACAATGTAGAGCTTATGGCTTAATAAAGTGTTATCTTATATACACATGTCAAGTGACCCCCCCCCCCCCCCCACCACACACACACACACACACACACACACACACACACACACACAAATGCAGGGTATTTAGCATATTGCGGTGCCTGCAGCCAGCAAATTAGTCACATCTGAAACAGTCTAATTAACCCAGAGGAGCTTAACCCACTTATCACAGTGAGCAGAGAGCGAGAGACACAGACACACACATAAAGAGAGAGAGTGACAGACAGACTATCTCTTCACTGATTGATTTCTCTCATCAACTGTGTGTGTGTGTGTGTGTGTGTGTGTGTGTGTGTGTGTGTGTGTGTGTGTGTGTGTGTGTGTGTTTACTTTCTTCAGTTTGATTGAGTGGCTTGTTCAAAGCCAGCCCTTCCTTGTCCAATACATTACTGAAACACACAGGAGAACACACACTCACACACCCACACAAGGCAGAAAAACACTGTTTCTTGACACAAGCTATGGAGTAAAATAAATGTAAAAAAAAACAAAAACAAAAAAAAACAAATGAAAGGAGATGAAATGCAGATACCGATCCCAACTCTTTGCTCTGGTAATATTTACTTTTTTCCCATCTGCCGTGCACCCATGTAAATTAGTACATAATAATTTGCATACAGAGTCAGAACTAATCAGCTAATCAGCTGGGCGTGGTATTCCCTGCAGATGCTCCAGCTCATGTTTGAACCACTGCATTGTCACATTTATCTTCATTTCATATAGATTTACATTTATTTCATACTGCTGCTTATTTACAGAATCTTTGTCTTGTATATATATATTATATATTATTCTAGATTATATATTATTATATATTATTACTACTGTATACTAAGACCTAAGATATACGCATGCTGTCTTTGTTGTCTTTATATTCAAAAGTAACTCACTCAGTAATAGATTAACGGATAGTGGATTGTGTTGGTGTGATTATGCTTATATATATATATATATATATATATATATATATATAAATATTTTATACATTTATCCTGGTTCTCCAAACTTCTTCCCAATTTTCTGGCAGCTCTGGATGAATCCTTATTTCTTTTCTTCTCTTTCCGAACATTAACCCTTTGCATGTTGCACACATTTCTGGACTACAAGTGAGATAACAGTGTTTTTGTATTCACAGATGCTCACCCACACCGCTCCCTCACCCATACAGATTACTCACTGATCAAACTGATCGGTATCAGAGAAACACTACAGCAGCTCAGTGTGCCCTCTATATGATCGCATAGGTTGAAATCACAGGGGTCCACTTTTTTCACTTTAACACTAGAACCACCAATGGGTAAAATTCATTAATTCAAGAAAACCAATGCTTTCTATTAGCGGGTGAATTTAGCCCTTGGCGGTTTTTGGTATGCAGTGACTAATTCCAGTGTAGAGGGGAGGGCTCCTTCTGCTACAGCTGCTTACTGGTGTAGTTAAACTTGAGAGATGTGGGTTTATGTATTTCTTTGAGACAGCGATCCATTTACAGATACATTTACATGCATACAAACGTGGTCTGAACTATCAGATTTCAATCCAACTTGAATGCTTCTAGATGCATTTACACTGAGATGTGTCTTTGAGAGCGTACAGGCATCGATCAGCCCAACATGCATGGCGTGACTAAAGGCCCTTTCACGCCTACTTTGTTTGGACATTTCACTTTGATCCAGGACTTTCAGGTGTGATTAAGGTTCAGCTGTGTGGTTAAGTGAAAGGAAAGACTATCTGAAAAGAAGAGATGGTCAGAGCAGTAAAGTGGTGCTCATAGTTTCTGACTCTGTTTTATATTGATGAAATTAATACTGAGGAAAATAATCATGATGAGGTAACGACATGACAGAAACCCACTATCTTACATATTGTCAGCAAATATTATTCTACTCCAATCACATTTCTACATGAGTTTTAGCAGATATAAGTATAATCGTTGTGGTTTGATCCTCCTCAGAATGAGCTGCAGACCCAGTGTGTTCAGGTATTAGCCGGACAGCAGCCTGCTATGAATAGGATCAATAGCTGTTTGGTGGCAGTCTGGCCTGAAGGGGGAGAGGTTTCTTGCTCCAGAGCAACATTTTCATTCTTTGGCCATGATAGCAGTGTGGTAAAAACACATCTCTCTCTCTCTCTGCTGGTGGTGTGACATGGCATCCTTTGCTACTACAGGGCTGACCTTAACCCTTGGTGTTTCTGTTGATCTCTGTGATTGGCTGGTGATCTGCAGTACATGGAACAAAGTCTATCGATCTCCTCTGCTCCATTTCAATACTATAGACGCCGCCGCACCCACAATAGTCACGTGTATCTTGGCCAAGAATTGTTTTTGCTAATTTTCAATAGAAATATGAAGCTTAAACAGTTGAAATAGTTTAACTTGTTTAAAGTTAGATGTTTTGAGAAAAAATACAAATACAATTCAGGCTTTCATTCATAAAAAAGTTACCCAGCCTCCCACAGCCTGCCTGTTCGTGTCCGATGTTTTTCACCGAGCAAACAGTAGTTGGCCGTTTGTGTTTCCCTCCCTTTCACTATGTCTCCTTGATTTCTTTCTCTCTTTGTTTCTCACTTTCTGTATCACGCCTGTTTGTGTGGCTGTTAGCTGCTCTTATTATTTTTCCTCCACACGCTGAGAACATCCAGCATCCTGCATCCAAACACTTACGTATATATATATACGTACGTATATATCTTCTGCTTCAGTCTGGTGGGACAGAGTGTTAACATCAGCTCCCCTGGTCACGGTGAGCGTCTCTCCCTTCTCTCTCCTCACTGTAGTAATCAATCATCAGTGCTCTCTCTCTCTCTCTCTCTCTCTCTCTCTCTCTCTCTCCCCTCCCTCCCCTTTGAGCTGATAGGTCCTATTTGTAATACTGCCTCCACAATACTGGACTGTGGTATTCACTGGCACCTAGAGGTGCAAACATGTATAGTACAATTACATCAAAACTCAATTAGAAGAGGATGTTTTTGCTAAGTATGGATCTTCATCAGCTGCTGAACTGATGGGGGGTGTCTCCAATGTCCAGAAATCATGTTACATATATCATTATGTGTTGACATTTTCTTCACTGCCAAATACAATTTAGTGATTGCCAGTGTTGGGCAAGTTACTCAGGAAATGTAATAAGCTATGTCTTACTTATTACTCCTTTAAAAAGTATTAATATTATTTGGTATCAAGAGTAATTAGTTACATTACTCATTATATTACCATATTACTACCCAGAGCTGTGCTGCTATATCGGATGCTTAAATAAATTAGATGTGACTGAGACAAACTCAGTAATGACAATACATCCAGTGGTTTCCACAATAAAACATAAACATAACAATAAAGTCAATATACTTCAACATACACTGCTTTATTACCATTTGCATACTGCAAAATTACTATTAATCTCTGATGAACTGCCTCTACATTTTAAAAGATAAAATTTGAGCACATCATGATAATGTGGTAATTTGCACACCCAGTGTTTTCTGGATAGAGCTTGAACGCCTCATAATATAACTCAACCAACCGTCGATCAAGGCAAAATTAACCTGAAAGCTCACCAAAATTTCATTTGATGCAACACAATGTCTATACCGACCTGCTGTTACTTGGACTGTAACTGTAATATATTATATTAATGTGTGACTGGATAATGTGTTACTGAAGATAGCTGTCGGCACATCCATGGTAACATGTCATGGACAGACCAGGACATTTTATTCACATCACTCACGTGAACACAGAAGTTTATTTTGAAAAGAGCCGATGTTTGTAACCAGCAGAGAGCGCAACACGTCAACTCATCCCAACTCGACACAAGCCGCCACTATACCACGCTCCTGCCATCACTTCATCTTCAGCATCAGAGCCACTAGAGTTAGCCTTGGTGCCACTTCGTGTGTTTACATCAAACATGAAGCAAACCTTTCACACGGTGTGATTACATACAAAGTCAATACAGGGACAATTTCTCAAGGAATTTGTGTGATGCTGTGCCGTGAAAACAGCGTTGAGATATCCCTCCAGTCGGCACTGATGTCCTGATGTTGTTGAATCAGAAATGAAGGAAAAAAAAAATATTGCATTTGTCTGCGGTCACCCAGAGCTACAATAGTACATCATATATGTACAGAGACCCGACCAAACTGTGTCTAAATGCAACAACACCACTGCCGTACACGACTTTATGCAGCTACAATGTTAGCACAGCCTGCCACTGATCGGTCGTCTATGCTGTTTGCTTGTTGTCTTGAGGACAGACCTGACAAAGCCTGAAGTCAGACATTTACACAAATCTGCTTCATCATGTGGTTCTTTCAGCATCTGTTTGATCTGTTTATTGCACTGAAATCACAGCACAATCTGTTTATTTTTATTTGTGTTTAGTTGAGTCAGAAAATTAGTTTTGTGCTGGGTGTGAACACAAGTTGTTTTTTTTTGTTTTTTTCAGTCTAGAGAGGAACATCGTCTTTTCAGCTGATGTGAAACAGGGAAATAACCAGTGCTCAAAGCCGGCCAGCACCTCTGCATTTTCTTCCTTGTCCAGAGCTTCTCACAAGCTGCAGGTACTCGTCTCTGTCTTTAACCATTTCAGGTTTTCTGGGAGATTCATAACAACACAACACCGCCGTATTTCTGCCGCGTGGGTTCACAATTATAACTGTCACACGAGCTGAAGCCTGCTGTTCACACCAGAAGAGCATTTCTCTGGTCAAAGAGCGATCCTGCTCATCTGCTGTTTACTACAGAGCTGTCTGTCTGTGTCTGTGTGTCCGTCTGCTTGAGTGTGTGTGTGTGTGTGTGTGTGTGTGTGTGTGCTCTTCTCTCTCTGAGTACATAATTTAAAAACTACGATCACTAACAGTAGTGTCATTAGGATATTTCTAATAAATATAGTGGATGGATTTTGACATTGGGTGGAGGGACTGGGAGGGAATCAGAGGAATTAAAACTCGGGGAGAGCAGCAGGGAGAGAGGGGGATGCATGTTTTATCATCTCATCAGAATCAGATCATTTATATCATGTATATTGTTTATAGTAGATTATCAGGTGTTTTCTTCGCTAAACCATATGAACACAAAAACTATGTGTTGAGCATCTGGATGAGCTGACGCATGGTACAGGGAACGGGGAAGGGGGGACGACAGTAAGACTGCTGCAATTTAACAATATAATGTCCATGTTTTTTTGTAAAATAATTAGTGAACTGTTTTCTTTGTGATCAAATATAATCAATGTAACATTATTTAAACGTTTTCTGAATCTGCTCTTCATTGACTGATTTTTGAAAATTTACAGGACAAACATTTCCAGGAGAATTAAATGTTCAGACGAAGGCTGCGATAGATAATAAAGATAATCAAAATTATTGAAAATGTGTAGTTTTAAATCAACTTTCAGATTTTCTTGGGGGAGGACCCCAAACCCAGTATCTCCCAGTATCTTTTATTCACTGTCAGTGTGTGTCAGTATAATAGCGTATAGCAGCATCCTGACTGAGCCTCTGCTCCTCAAACCTGAATGAACAGCTCAGCTGATTCCAGCTGTCGACATCCTATAATATACTGTGTTATAGAGCGATACTGCCGTTAACACTGTATTCAGACACACCACCTTAACCCTATAATGGTCCAGTAGGAATATTATTGGAGTATTATAGGCCTACTATAGAAGACGCATAGTCAAAGTATAATAATATGACAATAACATCACAGGCGATTATGACACAGTATAACATGCTTAAAGGAATAATGAATAAATAGGAATAAGTCCCAAGAGATTGCTGATAACGGCTGAAACACACAACAACATGAATACGGGGAGTACCGTATTTATTTCAACTACACCAGCGTATTATTTCAGCACTGGAACTTGAAAATGATATCTATGATTGGAAATCTTCATCATGATAAACTGACACATTGATATCACACTAAACAATAATACTTCAAACCCTGATATCGCTAAACTTATTTCATATTATTTTGCAAAAATAAACAATGAAATATAAATTATTGTAAATGAAAAAAAAAAGATGTAATGTGCCGTGCGTGCCAAAATAAAATTAGCTTGTTTGCATATTTTTCATCAGTTTTGTTGAAATGTCATAAGCTCTTTCTAACTGGAGCTGCTGCAGTATCTAAACATGGAGGTTAAAATGCGGAAAATGGCTTTTTTAATATGAAATTGTGTTTCCAAATCTACATCTTCATAAACAACAGCAGGTGATACTGGAATACACACAGGTGCTCGGATAGATTTCATGGTTATATGAGCGAGTCGATCATAGATCTTTCAGAAAGATGGGGATTATATACTGCAGACACTGCAGGGACGGAGAGTAAGGCTGCAGAGAACGAGGGAGGAAACATTAAAGGGGAAGAAAGAAAGGATGAAGGAAGAGAAGAATAAGAACAAAGGAAAGATGACAAAATGACTGAAACACATTTATATAGAAATACAAACAGGATCAGTTGTGTAACTGCAAGACTGTGTGTGTGTGTGTGTGTGCGTGCGTGTGCATGTGTGTGTGTGTGTGGGTAATCTTGCCGAGCTCAGCATTTTTCTCCACATTATTCTTGGTCATTTGATTTGAGAGGCTCTCAGGATGAACCTGCCGATGTAAGCACTTTTGCAATAGCACTACACACACACACACACACACACACACACAGACAATTCTTATGAGATAGTCAATATTCAACTGCAGAAAAATGATCACACACCCACAATACGTACTACGTAGGCTGAAACTGCTGCCACACAACTGATAGAAGTGTCAGTAACCTTCCTGCACACACTGTAGTGGGAAAATTCACTGCATGTTATGTGGATGTCCAATTAATGTTGACGGTAACTGCAGTCTGTTGAAGCAATAAATTCCTCAGTGATTGCAATTGTGAGATCAGAAAATAATTCATGAAATATGACATACAAAATCAAAAATCCAAGAGTGAAATATGAAATTGAAATAACCAATTATATCTGCTTCTTTTAAAGCCAAAAATGTTGAATTGTGTCATTATTTGCTGGCAGTGTACATGGAACCATAAACTGTGGCTCATGTCAGAAGGTGCATCGCTTTGAGGACTCAAAGCTGACCCCTTGTTTCCTCCCCAGATTAGATGGTCTTCAGACACACTACCCCACAGGGTCATCACAACGTCATGGTCTTATCTTTCTTTAACAAATGGTGCATTAACGTGTTTTTGTGAAATGATAATGCAGGCATCGCTGTACTCTGGGTTTTCCCCTCTGCTCAGTTCATTCCACAGCAAATGCAGTGAATGCTGCCTTTCAACTGCATTATGCAATGTGAAGCAACATTTTGAGTACAGTTATACAACTGGAGCGTACAGAGAAGTACAGACACAGCGACACACATGTGCATGACACCATATGACTGATGAGATAACACACTGAGGTCCACTGAACTGCCTCTTACACTACAAACACTGACCCAGGTCAGCACCATGGACAGAGCTTCAAACCAGTAGCACAACTACATGACCTGAATTTACATATATGACATTTTGAATCACTATTATTGGTTACTATGCAGTATATTATGTTCTGTATAGGACTAAAAAATTATACTATACAGAGATCTGTGTTGCTAGGAGGATGATTGTGCACTCGTCTCACTAACTGAATAATGCATTTTGTCTATGGACCATCCCACTGGTTCTCAGATGTGTACTGTGGCAAGGCAATAGATCAAGCATCTGTGTCAGATTTATTCGAATTGTGTTTTTATGAACAGCCATTTAGTTTTTATGAAGATGTTTGGTGGCTGTAACACATGACACCCTCTGTGAGACCTCACGCCATCAACTGTGACCCTATCATCCAGGATATACAGGGTACAGAGGCTGTGGTGTGTCAGAGTGTTACTTTAAATCCTCGATATGCACGACAATTACCACCTTTCAGAAGTCATTGTTATTTTAATTCAGTGCAATTCTTTTAGGCCAGAAACATTGTACCGTTGTGTGTATCCTGGTCTGATTTTGCTCTGAGGCCAGGATCAGACTGCAGCAAGACCAGGGCAAGTTACCCACAATTCTCTCCTCCCTTCAGTCGAGAGCGAAATCTGCTTTTGAGCCTTAGTTAGTAATGATCCTCAACACAGAATCTCTGCTGAAGGTGATGGTTTCTCTGACATTTCATAACAGAGAAGCAGAGACAGAGATATGTGTGTGAGAGGGAAAGCTAGCTAGCTAATAAATGATAACACCATTACTGTTACTTCCTGATCTTGTAATATGAGGATGATTGCTGTTGCTTTAAACTGCAGATATCTGTGAAATGTCTCTGTAATCTCTGTAATTCACTACATTTGTAGAGGTGTTACTCAAATTAAACATTCAATATTTTCTATTGAAGAGAGAGAGTTCTGTTTAATAGAACATTAGCAGCTGTCCCAACTTTGGGGCTTTATTATTGGTAGTGCAATAATAAAGTAATGGATTACTCCTACTCCTATTACTTTAATACGTCCATGGTTTTGACTGTCAACCTCAGAAACGGGAACACATTCAATTCATTTCATGACACAATTGCGAGTTTGAACGGCGAGTTTGAGCGGCGAGATTGAGCGGCGAGTTTGAACGGCGAGATTGAGCGGCGAGTTTGAGCGGCGAGTTTGAGCGGCCCGCTACTTTACATGCTCCATATGAGAACAAACATTTACAAACATTTAATTCATCTCTTTGTCAGAAGAGTTTAAATGGAGAACCAAAGTGTTCAATACTAGTATACATGTGAAATAAATCCTCATATGAATACACTGTGTAAAATATATCATGTTATTTTTTAATAGATTTTCATTATGAAATGTTCTAATTTTCATAATAGTTTTATATGCATTTTCAATGACACTTTTATTTCAAAATACCACATTTCATGACAGCAGTGTTGTCACTGCCCTCTCACTTTTTACAGGCCTTTATTTATTTATTTTTTATATTTGGAACATAGAGTTGCATTGTGGGAAATGTAGGCTGTACATTTATTAGGGGTGACCCCAAATAGTCGACTGTTTGATTTGATTTGATCTGATGATCGAAGGAGCCTGATTCAACTGCAGTCTGACAGTCAAACCACTGCAGCAGTGGAAAAATGTAGCACATACAGAGGCTGCTCTCTCTCTCTCTCTCTCTCTCCCTTCTGTCGTTTTGTTCTGTCTTATTACTACAACGGGAGGAAAATGGAATAAGGACTGAATATTTACAACCAGGAAAAGCAGGCAGGCTGAAACCATGTCTGTCATTCTGTCTGTCTGCTGATCTCCGCTATGTTTCAGCACTCTGGACAGCGCTGCACCTACACACAGTTACACACACTACACACAACAAACAGCAATGTCCATTACTCTGCAATAGCTAAGCAATAGCAAAATAATAATAATAATAATAATAATAATAATAATAAAGGAATCAAGGATCAGTTGACAACAGGCAAGAGTTGACCAATGAGATTTATGTAAATTCAGCCTGTTCTCGTTCCCAGGGCGTCACATTCAGAGGCTTTGTCACAGCTGCCAGCATGTGATAGGTTTCTGTGTGTCATGATAACACATTTTACACTGGCCGTGTGTCATTTATATGCCAATGACTAAAAGTTATTAAATGGCTTTCCACGTGTCATTTAACGCCACGTTGTAACTGGTTGAAATGCTCATGACTGTGTTTAGGCAACAAAACTACTTAGTAGTAGTTACTTTTTAGTCAATGGCTCTGGCTCTGAGCGTAGCATGTTCACACAGATGTGTTTCCATTAGTCAGTACAAACGACATGGTGTACACATGACACACCAAAAGCAAGAACAGCGTTGTTACTTCACTCAAAATGATTTACAATATGCCAAATTATTCATTTGCTATTTGGTGGGAGTGAATTGAGAGTACATACAGTACTGCATTACCCATACCTCCTTTCATATTTAAACCACTATTGTAAGGAATACAGTTGTTACTTTAGCTGAATACTGACCTCCCAAACTGACACACACACACACACACACACACACACACACACACAATACATATCTTTTAGATGGGAATACTGCTTTGCAAATGTGCACAATAGCTGCAGGCTGTTGGAAATGATATAGTGCAAATAGTTCAGTAATAACTGGTTATAGCTGGTAATATTACAGTAAGTACACTGGATACTACACTACTTCTCTCTTCCTCTCATACCCCTTGTGTGTGTGGGTGTGTGTGTGTGTGTGTGTGTGAAGGATGATCAGCACATTAAAGGAAGGGCCAGAACCATATGTTAATTATGTAAATGATTGGCTTTAATCAGGCTCAGCCATGTAGCAAGTTAGTGGGTAAGGAGAATGTGTAGATCCAGCACAATCCCAATTAATATTCATCTGGAACGCTCTCTCTCCCTGTGTGTGTGTGTGTGTGTGTGTGTGTGTGTGTGTGTGTGTGTGTGTGGCTGAGTGAGGATGAATTAATAGTTTGATGAGGGATGAAAGAGCTGGAGTGGCTCGGTTCTGCTCCCCATCTGTCTTCACCTCAGTCGCCTTTGAACACACACACACACACACACACACACACACACACACACACACACACACACACACACACAGCCCTAGAGTGGGCGTCTGTGTCCAGCGAGAGGTGAATATTCCATATTTCAGCCAGACAAATGGGGTAAGTTGAATTTTAACACATCTAAGGCCATATGGGCAGCTACTGGAGGAGCCACATGGAGCTTACTGCCCAATACACACCGAGACACACACACTGTACAGACAAAATGTATACACAGATGTCAATGACAACGTAAAGTTCTGTGCTCTTATCTTGAAGCAGTCCACATCCTAAATGCTTCACTACTTGTATAAACAAGGACATTGCATAGGCCATCTGGTTGCCACTATTGTGCCACTTTTGGCCACTATATTGTAATTGAGGCATATATATATATATATATATATATATATATATATATATATATATATATATATATATATAATTATCTGTCAATTGATTAAAATATTTAATCATTTGAACTAATCACATCTCAAACGGAGATTTGTCAATTATTTAATACTCTTATCAACATGGGAGTGGACAAATATTCTGCTTTATGCAAAGAATATATTTATTATAGTAAATCAATAACAACACTAATCAATACCAGATATTGTCCAGAAACCCTCCCAGGTTCTGACTTTAGCATCAACAATCTGCTCCAATCAGAACATGACAAACTGCAGCCCAACAGGCAACAACAGCTGTCAGTGTGTCAGAGTGCTGACTGGACTAGGACTTGATCCAGACTGACTGGGACTATCAGAAAGTGGGCATGTCTGTAAAGGGGAGACTGGTGGGGACCCAGAGAACCCATTTACATCCACACATCTGGAGGTCAGACCAGAGAAAGGTTTTTCTCCTGACTTTAGCAAAATACAAAACTCAGTGTCATCCACAGGATAAAAGTAGTCCTATTCATAGTCATAATGGTGACATACAATAAGCAAAATGTGAGTATAACTAATACAATAATATATATTTGGAGTATAATTTCTTTTGACAAAAAAATCAAAAAACAAAAAAAATACATTTGATTTGGAAAAAAAAGTCTCAACAGTTGTTACAATAAACTACACCTGCTTCTCTGCATTTTATCTAAAAATGTGCTGGTGATTTTTACCTCTTGTATGTCTTGTTTTCTTATGTAAGCCAGTCGTGGGTTTCTAGCACACATCCAAGGTCTCGCTTTATTTATATTGGGTTGTAAATATATGTGGAACTGTACATGTATCCTTTATTATTTTTATGTCTTGTACAGCACTTTGTAATGAGTATTTGCTGCATGAAAAATGCTATATTCTATAAATAAGCTTGATTTATTATTATTATTATTATTATTATTATTATTATTATTATTATCAACCACACAATATATGAGTGTTGACAGACGCATCCTTCATTGTGCACCATGAGACTAACTAGTGTTAAATATTATGGTTCTACAGAAGGTTCAGACTTTGCTGTCAAAGTTAAGAGCCAATCAGCTGTTTGATTGGCCGACAGCCAGGCGTTTCCCATGATGCACTGGATCTTGCAGTCAGTGGAGAGCAACAGCGGCGCCTCGATCTCGCGAGGTCATCGTCGGCCACACATGCATGCTGGGATCGCCGGCGATTGATTCTGCGCAGGCTGACTCATCTCAAAACCAGCCCAGTTTTACATGTTCAGACCTTCACACCTGCTATCCTCTGACTCTCCTATTACAATAAAAACCTGGCATTAAATATGATGCACATTATCATAAATACAAAAAATAAACACAAATTTATCTAATTCAGTACCTGCTAAGGCACATAGATCTGTCATCGGTTTGCCTTAATCCAGCACCTGATCAGGTAAATGAGCAGGTCAAGATCGATGGGCTTTGACACAGTGTCAGGAAGTAGACAGGGACTTCCTGATCCCTCCATCCAGAAACAGACAGAGACACGTATCAGATTTTAAACATTTAAATGTTTCTGTTCAAATCGTCTTTTCTGTACATCTTCATGTTCTGACTCTCTGGACAAGGACAATAAAGCAAAGGTAAGGTATGGAGAGAAAAACACAACAAGGGGAGAAAAGATAAGACAAAAATAAGGGAAAAGAAAAGGAAAAGAAAAAGCAAGAAAGGAAACCAAATACAATGAAAGAGGAAATGCCAAAATCAAAATAAACAGGAAAGAAGAGGTAAACATGGAACTGAAGTAAAATCAAAGAAAGCTGTAGGAAAGCAGCAGAGGACGAACGAAAGCCTCAGAATCATTATTAAACGGCCATAACAGAAATTTGCATTATGTCATGTCAGCAGATTTGGCAGATATTGGTAATTGCCTGCTGGTGTGTTTGTGTGTGAGAAAGAAAGGGAGGGAAAAGACAAAGGCACATGAATGGGGGTAAAAAAAAAAAAAAAATGTTTGTTGACCTTGGAGCTATTAGCTTCCACCTTCCTCGTCCTGTATTTCAACATAAAATTACACTGAAGTGTGCTGCGTGTGGTCAACCTGCAGACAGCTGATGGTATTTTAACAGCTTGTAAAAGTTGAAATAAAGCCACTTTCATGTCAGAAGATTCATTTAGATTTGAATGATTCTGACAGCAATTTTGTTTATTTAATCTTGTTTTTGTCAAATGTTCCTACAACCACAAACACTGGCCGCGAGCCTCCGAGCAGTAAACTAGTGCA
This sequence comes from Pterois miles, assembly GCA_947000775.1. Lineage (NCBI taxonomy): Eukaryota > Metazoa > Chordata > Actinopteri > Perciformes > Scorpaenidae > Pterois > Pterois miles. Next base: position 2,615,607 of record CAMQGK010000020.1, on the reverse strand, counting down.
AACTACCAGTAACAGGGAGTGTTGTAAAGATTTCACCTTCGTGTTCTGGTGATCTGGAGACACTGGACGGACACACAGATACTTATATATTATATACATTTATTACTACATACCATGTTATTATATGAAAAATGTTGACTAAAATGAAGTTGGATAAAATTGTGTGATTTTACCCTAAAAACCAGAATACATCAGCGGTATCTAAAAAGTAGCTCTGTAGGTTGCACTTGAATGAATGCCAATGTCAGCATGTTCATATTAATGTTAACCATGTTCACCATCTTGTTTTAGCTTGTTAGCATGCTAACATTTGCTGAGCACAGAGTAAAGCTGAGGATGCTGGGAATGTCATCCATTTTTCAGGTATTTAACCTGAGCACTGGACAAATATATCCGACAGTATTAAAAAGGCAGAGTGGTTTTCTAGATTTTTTTGTAGTTTTATCAAATGTTACTCAAACAGGAGTTCAGCTGCTTTTGTTGCAGACTGTTTTCAGCGGCGGATTAAGCACAATGAGGCTCATCGATGTGTTTTTAATTAGGGTTTGGAAATGCATGCAGTCCTCGACAGCACCGATCTCCACTTCCCACCGCTACAGGAGGATCAGGGTAAGACCGCCCCCGTCTGACCGACTGCCTCATCACCGGCACGTCGCAGTCTTCAGAAACACCGAGACAGAGATCAGCATTATCATTATCATCTCGACATAAACATCATCAACTCAACATTAACAACTCGGTCTTATCGCTGCCGCTGTCATCAACATCACAAAAAGACTGTCAACAAAAACATCATCAGTAGTTGCAGCAGTAGAGCTGTGTGTAACTGCTATAATGTGATAAACTACAGTGTTTATTGGTGTGTGTGTGTGCGTGTGTGTATAAGAGAGAGAGAGAGAGAGATAATATCCCTGTGCTATGGCTAACCCAGGTGAGGCCGCAGATGGAATGTTAAACAGTTTTCAGATCGATGTCAGTGAATGCAACTCAACTGCGCCATTTGTTCAGCCGTGAGAGATGTCAATACACCCATGAGGGTCATCCGTCTCAGTGATTTCCCCTCGTGTGTGTGTGTGTGTAGATATCACTCTCTCTGTTGTATGGAGCTGTGCGCGCACACACACACACACACACACACACACACACACACCATATCCTCAAATCACATTAAAATACTCTGCTCTGTCTCTAAGAACATTTCCAATTATTGCTTTAAGTGCTCTTCCATCACTGAATGTCAAGTATCGAGTGTCACCCAACACACACGCACGCAAAATGTGCGTACACGCTGCTGTAGAGAGAGAGAGAGAGAGAGAGTGTGTGTGTGTGTGGGTGGGATGAGGAGGAAAGAGGGATGAGTGGAACTCTATCTTGTGCTGATCGATTGTGGAACACAGGAATTCAATTGAAAGCATGCTTCAGAGCTCTGATTCCTTTAAATAATATCAAGGAATGATGTGATGCTGCATCGATTTTTTTGTCTCTTCACAGGGAGGTCAAAGGTCAGACTGAGCTTCAAAGCAGTACCCTGGGCCAACACAGCGGAGGACCTCCACTACAGGTGCATTTCAACCCAATACTGTGATACTGTTTGATTAGCTAATGTGCTCCGACGCAACAACCATTCATTTGTGCAGTAAAACGGTTTATTTATTTATTTTTTTTGCTTTGTTTAAACCTGCATGTGACTGATCACGACCGTCATGCCACTCTCCACTCTGCTGTTTCCACTTTTTCAAATCACTAATGAATCCCAGGCCATTCGTCTTTTCCAACCAATGTTAAGCTTCTGAGAGTGAAACTCAACACTTTTTGTGTGCTCTTAAAGGAATAGTCTGGGTGTTTTGAAGTGGGGCTGATTGAGGTACTTATTTATCGTCAGTGTATTATGTAGCACAGATGGCAGTCAGTACAGACTGGAGTACCAGGAGTACCAGCACAGGAGCCGGCTGCTGTGGACAGGGCAGCCTACTGTTTTAGTGTGAGCTATAATTAGAAGATTTCACCACCTTGCCGACAGACAGCCCTTTCTGACGGGGAACTGCAGCTGTTATCTATGCTCTCTTCAAAGCCACCAGACTCCTTTGACAGAAACATCATTCATTCATTTTAGCTGTCAGAACACGGGAGTTGCTGCTCTACAGCCGTACCAGTTCGTTTACTTGTGAAACGTTTACATCCAAAGTGGGATTTGGTAAATCTGAAGAGAGAACAGACGATATAACGGATTCATTTCCACGTCAGAAAGGCCGTCTGACGGCCGAGTAACGCAGTCAAAATATTGTTATACACGTAAAGTGATAGAGTGGCGAGTATGACATGACTGTGGTTATATTGATGGAATCAGTGCTGTGGAAATGTACATTATGCTGAATTTACCATGGAAAAGCTGTGGCCATGGCTCAGCTTTCAAATGATAACTTTATGTTAAGCTGAACAAAATCACAGGTTTAAATACTTTAAGTTCAACATTCAGGCAGTTGCAAGGTTACTCATCAATAACTCTTCATCCAGTTTAATGAGATTTGTCAAACAGCGCAGGATAAAATGTGACTGATGTTGCACTATTTTTACCTCGTGGTCTAATCTTATGTGACCTGACGGTATACAGAAAATGAAGGAGCTGAAGATCTCAAAAGTCCATGTAAAATGGCCAGATTATTGTTTGGTTTGCTTTCAAAGTATTTGACACATACACTTTATTTTCACTTGAAAAAAAAACGACATATCTCTGGAAAGGTCAGGAAAATACCAACATCATCAGGGCTCTATCTGAATAAGCTTCGTGCACCAGTCTGCCCAGTATGAGATGGACCTTTCGGAGCATTGACGGATAAAAAAATATATAAACTGTACAAGTTCATCAAAATATAAAGCAGCTTTACACGGTGTGACCCATGCAAAACTAATGTGATCAATGAGACTGGAGATGACTTTCTACCCTTCTGAGTGTGTTTCTATGTGTGAGAGAGAAACAGAAAAAGTCAGAGAGAGAGAGAGAAAGCCTGACTAACTCAATTTTCTTTCCATTAGTGGAGGTCGCTTTCCTTTTACTTTCTCTTTCCCTCTTTTCCAGTGTTCGAGTACTGAGTAATGTGTTAATGCAATCACAAGACAATCTGGCATTTTAATGATGATTTTAAATATATTTCAGAATAAGTTTTTTTATGGTGGAATTAAATGAACTTGTCTATAAATTTTGGATGGGCGCCATAGACGGTATGTAATATCTGGATTTCCCGCAGTGTGGCTGTCAGGAAGAATGAACGAATTACCCACATGGCAGAGAGTTGAATTCTGTTTAATATGGCCCAGTTCACAGGTCCTGTGATGTTGCTTTGCTCTCAGACTACGGAGCAGATTTTTCACAGAGGGCAAAAATAAACAGATTTCCATGGAAAAACACAGCCCTCTCATTCCTAGAGCATCAAATACCGAGGCTTTATCATGGCGTTCGGTACCACCGCATGAGGCGTCCTTTAGCGGCGGTATGGAGCGCGGCGGTATGGAGCTCACCGGGCGGTCCGTTAACTAACATCCTCTGCACTCACATCTCAGGATGCCTTTGTTCTGTTGGAAATGTAACTAGACTGCAGCACAAGGAAAGGGAACGAGGAAGTTAGAGTTTGGAGCAGCATCTGCAGCCTCCTACGGGGTCAGATCAGTCTCAGTATTCACAAATGCACACAGAAGGATTACAGATATTTTGTGATTTATATATAAATGACTCCACAAAAATATTTCTCAATGCACAGAAATAGTTATCGTATATAAAATAATAATAATAATTAGGTTCACAAACATATTTCTGATAAACATACAAATATGTCTTGTTTTAAATAGATGTAATAGAAATACACAAATGTATGTATTTAAAAGTATTTGCAAGTTTTATCCAAAACACATTTGGATGTTATTACATTTATATGAATCTGTTGATTCAACTGCTTGAATTTACAAACTGATTGTCATGTGAACTTCACAGCATTCGTGTGTGAGTTTTATGAGACTCCCCGAACGTGGGAAAAACAGGGAATTATGTGTAGCCAATCAGGTGTCTCCGTCCTTTTCAGCCATACCCTAGTGTGGACACGCTCATGTGGCTGGCTGAAAAGGAGGGAGACACCTGATTGGCTACACATAATTAATCGGTGCACATCAGGAATAAAATCCACACACAAATGCAGGAAAGTTTACACATGAAAAGCAGTTTGTAAATGCAGGTTAAACAGTTTGAATATAAATGTAACAACATTCAACATCCACATTTATATACAATAACTATTTTTGTGTGCATTGAAAAACATTTTTGTCAAGAGTCATTTATATAGAAATCACAAAATAGATTTGTGAATCCTTCTGTGTGCGTTTGTGAATACTGAGACTGATCTGACCCCGTAGGAGGCTGCACCAAACTGTAACTTCCTCGTTCTCTTTGCTTGTGTTGCAAACTACTTACATGTCCAACAGCAAAAAAGGCATCCTGAGATGTGAGTGCAGAGGGTGTTTGGGCATGAGCATACATTTTACCATGCTCTGACTGGCTCAGATATTCAGCCGTATTTATTTGAGCCAGAGCATACGACCAAGGAAATGCAGCAGAGGGAGGCCGAGGCCGAGGCCACGGGGACCCTCCACAACCTGAGCTGCCCAGAGCAAACGCAGAGCCCTGGTGCCTTCGCTCAAATTACCCTCCAGTGCCAACAGAAATGAAATCATTATGCTGTAGTGATTGTCACTGATGACAACTGTGAAAGTTTTACTCCTCATGGCCGAAAAGGTGGCCACAGTATCACCACGCTGACGTATCTGCTGTCTTCACTATAGCAACGTGCAATGATCACTGTGTTTTACATTAACCGTCTAACCGTACAGTATACGGTATAGTCAGTACTAGTGACATTAGCTTCCAGATAAATAAACCACCTTGTTTCCTCTCTTTTGTTCTCTGCAGATCCTTTATGATTATTTTTCTTGAATGGGTACGAGGGGAGAGACTTGGAATAGAGGACTGCATCACCCTGCCTGCTGCTGTCGTACGTCGTATCAGAGACAAATATCAGTGGTCAGTACAGGGCAGGCTGAAGTGGATGAGGCAAGGCACGAGCTGTGAATAAGATATGCACATTTTTTTTTAAAGAATGCTATAAATAATACATGTAATATTGCTAACATTGGACACCTTTACCCTAAAGCTTGTTGGGACTGATCTGGACTATGTGTCAACTTATTATGTGCAATATGCTAAATATTTAATTAAAAATCTGAAAACATATTGTAAGATGTCCATTTGAATAAAGTTGTTTCCTAAATATATATAAAATGTTGGCTGCATGTACACCTGTAAGATGCTTGCAGAATCATACTTGCTGGTGTATGCAGAGGTTATTCACAGTAGGTGCAATCTTTAACTAAATTAATTGGCAGTAAGGTGCAAATAAGATGATGGAAAAATATCAAGAAGATACAAAATATAGGTCTAATAAAATAATATAGAAATATATTAAAAATAAAATATTTTGTTCGCAAATATCAATTTAATTAAACAATGGAAAAACCTTATATATTATATTATATATATATAATATTGTCTAGTGTTATACTTTTTATTGTTCTATTGTATTATAAGCGCTGTGTGCTGAATCAGTGTGAACTAAGGATCGTCCAACTAGAGTAAAATGAGTAAAATAATCATGACGCTGTGTGCTGGTTTCCCTCCTGTCCTCCCTAGTTTTTGCGTCACCAGTCACCACTGCTGTGCACAGGTCCATGCAGTGTCCAGTGAGGACGTCTGTGATCTGTGACCATGCAGACTTACAGTACATGCTACAGCATCCCGACATCACGTGTGCTCCAAAAGCAAAATGGACGCTTGTTTTGTGTACTGCATGTATTCCCAGTTGAGCTTAATCTCATTAAGTGGATACACACAACATTTTCTCTTTCTATTTTTTTTTCTCTCCTTGCTGCTGTGAGGTAGCCATCTTGTTTTCTAGTGCATGTGTTGAACCACAGACAATTAACAATTGCCTTTTAATTAGTCCTGATGGCAGTCTTTGACCATGTCATGGGTCTCATTTACATAAAATAAAACAAACATCAACATTTCTGTCTGAATTTGATTTGGGAGAAAACCCTGCTGCCAGAAATCAAAGCCCACATCTTGTGGGAAGCCCTCCCAGCTGAGTGGAGGCCGTTATATCAGATAAGTAATGCTCATGGTTGTGGAATGACATGTTCAGCCAGCGTGGGTGTAGCAGTCGGGTGTCAACGTACTGTCTTCTGGTGTTCACACGCCTTTGGCCACGTACTCTATATGATACTGTCAGACAGTGTCAAGTAAGACGATGTTTGTAACCCTAAAGCTACTTAAAGGGAAAGCAGAGTGTTCGGGGGTTGACGCTGACAGCTTGCTTCAGCTCGTACTGTAGCTGTAGTCCTGGTCGGGTACTACTTCCTACACAATGCATACCATAACCTCCCTCAGCACTGCACGCAACGCAGAGATGCTCACCAAATGAATGAACGAAGAAGCCAGCAGGCTGGCAGTGTGTGTGTGTGTGTGTGTGTGTGTTTTCAGCCTGTAAGGCACACTGTGACCCAGATAGCATAAAGGATTTCACGCATTCGGGATCCCTCTAAATTAAAGACACTCACTTCTCTTTCTTCTCTCTCTTCTCCGTCATGGGGAGGGCAGGGAGGGATTGAAATGGTGTCATGGACAGAGAGAACACATCTCCTCCTCCCCACCTCCTCCATCCCCTCTTCTTACTAAATCATCAAAAGGAGTTAAAATGCCAACAGACGTAATGAGGTTGTGGAGTCTACCACTCCACCCACCCCCCTTTTCTCATCTCTACCCCACTCCACTCCTCCGCTCTCTCTTTCCGTCTCTGTTCTTCATGCATTTCCTCTTTCTAAGGCAGGTGGTGATATTCTACATTTTTCTGACGTTTAGTCCCCAGTATGAGTCAAGCTCCAAAACTGGTGGATCCTACATTTCCCATAATGCAACCAGGAACATATTTTAGTTGGTCTGCAACTTCCATGTTCATCACATGACACCACTGGGCCCAAAAAGACTTAAACTGGGAACATTTTGGGGGGATTTCTATATTTATTTATTTATTTTAGGGAAATCAACTTCTGAAAAACACTGAAAAAGCCCTTATTAAAATCATTAGGTCCTAAAAGTTGTAAAATTCACAAATAGATGAATCCAGAGTTATTTCCCTTCCTCCATTCATGTGAGCGAGAGCTGGGAGGCGGGGTTAAAGGATCACTCATCAGTCAAGCCTTTTTGGCTTCAGGAGCCATTGAGCAACGTTCATAGGAATGAACAGGAGCCTGCCTACAACTCTGTATCCAGTTCTCTTTATACATCCATGGGAAATATCCTCATCTTACTCCAGGTCTCCACTGTAACTCATGATCTCTGTTATTAAAGCTGCTACGAGGAACATTCATTTCGTGTTGGTTTTGGTGGTCCCTGTGGACAACAGCAGCAGTGTTTCCGAGCACCAGGGTCCCTCTAGAGAACCTCTAATCTCTTCCCAGCTCAGTCCTGGTTCTGCTTCCACTATGCCTCCAGCGGGCCCAGCAATACAGCCTGGGCCTGTAGCCACGTGCTGTTGATTTTCCTCCAGATCTGGGTCTGTCTGCAGTGGGCTGGTCCCGCTGGAGTCTGAGCCGAAAGGACTTTGTGATCAACCTGCATGATTGTGTCTGATTTCAGGCAGAATTTAACCCGCTACTGACGAGCATTAATGTTGAGTTTAATACCAGTTAAAAGTTCCTCACAGTAACTTTAATGTGTAGCCTTGAGCTGAGATAATACTGATGGCATCACTTTGACATCAGAGCCACACAGATTAATCTGCTGCTCACAGTCCCGAACAAACGCTGATGAACTGCAGCCCTTCTCTAGATTTTGCACTGCTAACATTGATTGTTTAGTTAATTTTATTTAATTAATACACAAATGAAAAGAGAAAGTGTGTAGTAAAAATAAATAAATAAATATCAGGAATAAGGAATAAAATAAAATAAAATAAAAGGATCCTTACAGGCCCCTCTTTTCGCCCGTTGCTCACAGCTCCTATCAAAACTCACACCACACTGTCTACTATATCTTCACTCAACAACCATACGTTTTGTTGTTTTTCACTCTTAGGATTATCTGCATGATTGTCTGAATCTATATTGTGATGAAGAGTAACTTTGGTATTTTTCAGTCTACTATTTTCCCATGTGTTTCTGAATAAGTGACTAATAGGGACAACACTTCTTGAAACTGGTTCAGTATTGAGCGGGAACGCTGCAGCCGATAAACCAGCTGTGATATAATCATACGGGGCAACCTGGTACCGTCGGTTCATGTCCACTAGAAGTGTTTCGTTTTGCTGTCTTTGGCTCACATTGTAAGTGTGGACATCACCCTGCAGTTTGAAAGCCAGAAACAGCAAAAACTGGCACTTTAAGTGGATGTAAACTGAAGGTACCTTGTTGTCCCAAATGATGACGATACAGCTGGTTTATCAGCTGCCGGCTGCAGCCTTCTCTCTCAATACTGGACCAGTTTCTAAAGGTGTTGTCCCCATTAGTCATTTAGACACCAAAACCTAAAAACAACAACAACAAAGATGTCCTTTAAACTCTGTTTTGCAGGATTTATTTTTAAGTGTTTATTTAGGCCTAAAACACAGCAAGAAGGAATGGAAATGTACCCACTGCCCATTATTTATCACTGCAGGCTGCACACTGTCGCAGCAGGATACAGTACTGCTATACCAGATATACACAGAGGGACGGAGACTATGGCGGGGTGAAAGACACATATATAAAGATACTGTATATCACCATATTTGTTATTGAGCTAGAAGGACTTATGTGCTCAGAGAAATGTCTTAATTCTTGTTCTTCTACTGATACACTTGCGTTGAGGACATGTGTGACGACATACACAAAATCCATATTTTTTTTACTGTATAAATTTAGAGATATTCTAAAGTAAAAGCCCAATATTTGTGTACTGAAATAGCTACATTTCTTAATGAATAAGGTGCTGTAAAATCACACTGCACCATAATAAATGCTGATGTATTTGAGTGATATATCTGACACATCAGTGATGATACATGCTGAAAGTCGAACACATTTACTTTATCAGTTTATGGATTTCCCAAAGTAAAGGGCTATAACGTTTCCCATAGTCTAGTGTTAAAATAATAAAACATAACAGTACCAAATTGTGATAGCATTGAGCAGTGAGCAGCGCTCTAAATTAAGGGTTCCCATTGTCACGGGGAAAATAAATACATGACACAAAGGTACAGTGTTTGGGACAAATAAAGGATGGTACAGAAAGTTATATTTACAAATGAAATTATTACTAAGGATGCAAACTTTACCAATGAACAACCTGCAGAAGGTAAGCCCATGCCTGCCAACCCTCCAGATTTTACAGGTTTTATTTGTGGATTACAACTATTATTTACAAATTACAACATTTCTTAATGTTTCTTGTTTAAATCAATATACATGACATTTACAATGAAATGAAATGGCCATTATGAAAGTCAAACTCTATGTAGAAAGAAAGGGCTGACAGCAGCAGCTGCAGCAGAAACGCTGCTGAAACGCAGCTGAAACGCAGCTGACGTGCAGCTGGTGTGAACAACGGATGCATGAATCAGCCGTTCAGCGACGCAGCTGTCAGGCGCTGTTCATGCTGGACACGCCGTAAGAACCACGACAATAAGGTCAGCAAGAGCATGACAGCAAGTGTGCATCATAGCACACGTCTGTGAGTATGTGTGTGTGTGTGTGCGTGTGTGTGTGTGTGTGACAGAGTGGGGGAGATCTTGCTGTTGATGTCAGTCATCAAATAATGTGTGTAGTGTATTGGCTTTTAGGCTGGCAGGGGGTACATTTAGATCAAAAATACACCAACCATCACTTCTTACAGCAGCAGGCAGCAGTGGGCAGAACTGGAGCAGATATGAAAAATTAAAAAAAAAAAAAAAAAAAAAAGTTTTCTTTTTTTTAAACAGTCACTATAGACTGACAGTTGTGCATGAGACAGGCAACCTGAGAAACAGTTGAGGAAATACCAAGCACCGCCCACCAGCCAGAGCACAGCCAATAGGAACACTCCCATCACAGGCTTGAAAACAGCCATGAGGTGCAAAAGTCTAGTTTTCTCTCAGAACACTTGAATTACGATCTGATGAAAGATTATTATCAATTAATCTTTATTAATATTAATATTGATATATATCATTATTTTATCCACACCTGAGAACATGCTGGTGTCAGTTTGAGTTCTGGCACTCTAGTTTTGGGATTTGGCAGAGTTGTTCATGTTTACTAGTATATGCATATACGTAGTTCCCCTTTAAGATCACTCATTAACATGTATCGTCTTTGTATAATAATAAATGTGCTTTTAAGGAGAACTAGCCATCTCAGCTTTTAAATGCTGCTAAAAAAAAAAAATTAAAATTATGCTCACATGATCTCATCTTTTTCTCATCACTGGCTGTGAGTACCTAATTCAAACACCGCATAAGGTGCTGAAATGAATATGAATCAGGAAACAAATTATAAATCCAATTTTGTGAAATATATGATCTGCCAGCAGAGACAACTTCACATCACTGAATGAACATGTTGCACAGGACCTGCCTAAAACGTACATCATTGTAGTAATTGTGGGGTCAGATCAGTCTTAACATTAATGAAAGCATGCAAAAGGATTCATATTTTTTATTTATATAAAAAATGACTTTCTGAAAAAAATTCATACAAAAAGTTATTGTATATTTATATGAATGTAAAAAAAATCCAAATATGAAAAAATAACGTCCACAAAGATATTTCTGGTGCACACACAAATATTTCTTGTTTTGAATTCATATAATCGTAATTAATGAATACATGTTTAAAATTATTTGTAATTTTCATCAAAAAAATATTTAGATGTTGTAACATTTCTATAAAAACTGCTGATCCTGCATTTACAAACTGCTTGTCATTTGTGAACTTCACTCATTTGTGGGTTTTATGCGACTCCTCTGACGTGCACCGATCCACCAGTGTTTTTTTTCAAAAGGGATGACGATGATCAGATGCCTCCCTCCTTTCCAGCAAATCACATGAGAGTGGCCCCACAAGGGAATGTGTGACATGTGGGGAGACCTGCCCCTACTCTGCCACTGATTGGCTACTGGCTTCTAAAGGCTAACAGCAGCTAGCCTAGCTATGAAGCAAACTGGATCATCGAACGAGACAGGTCGGCCCGGGAGGAGTTGTTCCTGCCGTCCTCAGGTGGGCTACCTGGTCTGAACAACAGCCTGTTTTTTCATTAAATCCTATTCTGATCATTTTTGGGGCAATAAATTAACTGTGTAGATTTCAGTGGCAGTTTTATGAAAATTGATGGCAAATTGAAAATTTGCTTCAGTGTTTTCAGAGTTTAGCTCCTGTTAGCCTTTGGAAGCCAGTAGCCAATCAGAGGCCGAGTAGGGGCGGGTCATACATACCTTGGTGGGGGCATGCTTATGTGATTGCATGAAAAGGCATCTGATTGGCTACAGATAAGAAAAACCGTTGATAAAAATGCATGTTAGGATCGGACGACATCGGGGAAATCAAAAGGAGTTGACACATGAGAAGCAGTTTGTAAATGCAGGTTCAGCAGTTGGTATATGAATGTAACAGCATCAATATCATAATTTTACATTCATACATTTATGGATTTCTATTACATGTATTTGAACAAGAAATATTTGTATTATTTCCTAAATATATTTGTGAACCATATTTTTTTTTACATTTAAATACAACAATAATTATTTTTGTGTGTATTGTAAATAGTCTTTGTTTTGTTTTGAGTCATTTATGTATAAATCACAAAATACATTTGTGAATCCTTCCGTGTGTATTCACTAATACTGAGAATGATCAGACTCCATAAGTAATACAGTAATAATTTTAATACTTTATAATGTGTAATGCAGACAGTAAAGTACAAAATAAAAAAGTAATCAACGTGTTTCAAAACTTCATTTCATTTTCTTAAGGTCTATTTCAATTCACTTCTAATCTGTTTAGCTGTCAGTAGAGGGAGTAACAGTACACACACACACACACACACACACACACACACTGCAGTCACTGAGATGTTCTGACACATCGGGAGGAAAACCCCCTTGCAATTAAATGCAAACACACACACACACACACACACACACACACACTTCTTTTTACAGTTTTGCTTATTCCAAACCTCCCTGTGTGTGTGTGTGTGTGTGTGTGTGTGTGTGCTTTTTAATTCTGACCCACATATTAGAAGACCACAGAGGAGGGTGGGGGATGTGCAGGCATCATATTTTATAAATGCAGGTACGTAGGCAGCTGGATTTTATGCATTCAACCACAAATAATACAGTTGAACACACACACGCAAACACACACATCTATAGAGAGAGAAACGAAGGTTACAATATTGTAACCCTGGTTCTATAAGCACAAGCAGAACTGCACTCTATGAGTAATAATTTAGTCCAATCATGCGCATGCCCTTACCCACTGAATTTTGCATTGACGTAGCCAGTCAGGATGTTTCTACCCAAATACGTGAGGCAGAGTCCTTCTCTGCCTGGTATCTCACGCCCTTCTTCCTTGGTAGAGGGCTCCACATGTGCTTATAGACCTATGGTTACAATATTGTAACCTTCGTTCTCTCTCACACAGGCTCCGCCCTCTACTGGACTCTATGGGTGCAGTGGGTGGAGCCCGATGGATGACACCGCAGCCCGTCTACTTCTTTATAACCTCGTCCGCCACTGTAGAGAAGTAGGGGACCCCAGCCAACTCAGATTATACACAACTGATCTGGTGAAGACATGACCTAACCATGCAGCGGTCAAGAGACAAACAGTAGACACCCTGCACACCACATTCCCTGTCATCATGGATTATGGGAACATGTACTGGGGGGGTCAGGTGCAACACAACTGACACAAACACCCCACCCTTTTCACTAATCCTGTTTCATTCCAGCAAGCACAGGCCCTGAAAAGGAGCCTGACATGTCAAAGAATTGGCAATGACGCTGCTGTATATATGTGCTCGACACTCACCCCACTGAACAGGGCTGTCGACACTGCCAAGCTGCATGTGGACTACAGCGGGAGGATCTCTTCCCTTCTGTATACGCTTGGGAGATGCACTCACAAAGCCATGCCGCCAGGTGTTTCTTGGAAAGAGCTTTGCCACACCATCACCGAAGCACAGAAACAACTGTACAGTGCTCCTGAGGGGGGGCTGTGCATTCAACATAACATGCCAACACGGGTAAAGGATAAACAGCATCTGGTTGTATGATGGTCAGCCCACATATTCTCTTAGCTGAGGTCAATGCAAGCAGCAAAGATGGCTTGAATGACAATGCATTCAAAGAGGAACGCTCTAGATGCCTAAAAAGGTCCTTCACCAAAGCCTTGAGCACCAATGGTAGTTACCACCATAGGGAAGAGGCATGCATCACTGGTCGTTGCCTCCTGACTCCCTGCAGAAACCACTTTATGAGAGGTTGGCCAAAGACTGGTCTGTCACCAAACCCCTCAAGGCAGGAGCAAATGGCTGCAGCACACACTTTAATGGTGGCATGAGACAGCCCTCTATTCATCAGACACTGTAAAAAGGTGAGAATAGACCCAACTTCACAGGACAGGAGTTTTAGCTTCCTTTCCTCACACATTGGAACCCCTCAACCAGGTAGTCTTAGATCCCATTCTTGCCACCTGGCTGGTCTACACAACCTGTACTGACAGTTCAGCCCTCCTCGGCCTGTCCCTCTTAGGAGCCAAGCCCGGAGAGGATGGCCCAGAGTGGACAGGGCACCTACCGTCCCCGCCTCCTGAAACAGAGCCGCCCATCTGAGTCAGTTCTGCATACCACGGCACTGAGCAGGGACCCGGGGCTACCAGAATCACTGACAACTGCTCCCTCCTCACCCTAACCAATAAGAGAGAGATAGTACAGAGCGTCAGAAAGCAGCTTTCTTGGCTATGGCACGTGTACAAACGCGGAGTCCTGGCCACACGTGGCCCGATCGTGGCCAGAGACATCACATGGCCTGCGGCTGTTGATACGCCTTGAATCAGGTTATTCATTTGGCTGAAGCTACGGTCTAAAATGTCAGTCTGAGGCAGCCCTGTCAGCTCTGGAGACAAAAACAAAGTCCCCCCTGCTTCCCGACCGTGGAGAGCGATTTAAAAAAACAGTGAATCATTTTTGTTTCTTTGATGTCCAGGCTAAATATTCTCTGTATGAATTGATATAAAAGGCCCAGGGTCCCATGCAAAGGTCTATGGCTGACCCTCAAATAGGATCAAGTACAACAATTTATTTTCTGACCTACTGTATATCACTGACAGTACAAGTTAGAGGTATTTACATGATAAATAAATGTCTTGTTATTGTTAAAATGTCTTTTTAACATATTAGGTAAGGTATAAGGTCAAATGATTAATTACAAACTTTCTGGTCAGTCAGGAATAGACATGGTTTTAGATGTTAATAGCTATTTACACACTGTGTGGGCTACAACACACTAGGAGCCCGATTCTCCTTCACAATAATTTAAAACATGCAATAATTAAGATCAGTGTCTATGATGGGATCGTAGCATTACAATGTGCCAGAGGAACCAAACTTGGGCTTCTAGATTGTTCTTTCTTCTTGTTCCCCACCGGCTGGCTGCTCCATAACCTTGTGAAAAGTGCTGATCAGAGAGGCAGTGGCTACAGAAAAGTGCGAAGAGGCAGCAGGTATGACAGGCGAAGCTAAACATACGAAGATGAGGAGCTAGACAGACCAGCAAATAAAACCCACCGTAATGGGCCCAGTTTTAAAGCTGGTGTGAACATACAGAAACTGGGCGGCCCCTGGTGTCTGGGCGGATGAGGGGCCCACATCTTTGAGTGTGTTGACGGCAGCATCCAACATGAAGGAAACCTGTATGTTCCTCCCCACAGCTGCCATTTTAAACAGTGTGTCGAAATGTGTTTCTGAACAGAGAAGACTGAAGTTGGTTGCCGTTGGCCTACTTCTCTATCCTCTCTCTTTTCTAATCCCCTTTCTTCATCCTTTCCTTTCATCTCTCTCTCTCCCTCTCCATCTTCCACTCTATTCATCCGTGCAGCTCTGACATGTTGTTACATGAACGTGTGTGTGTGTGTGTGTGTGTGTGTGTGTGTGAGAGAGAGAGATGAAATGGGATTGTGCAGTGTTCAGCTAATGACACGGCACCTCAGAACTGCAAATACACACTCATTCAGCCATATCAGTGACACACATGCAGTAATTGCTACACAATTTCATTTGGAGGAATATATCTCTAATTAAATATCATAAAATTATTTCATTTCATGTCCGAAAAAAATTAATAATAAAAAAAATTCTTGATAAAATATCAATCTAAACCTGCCAATAGTCTCAATATTAGTTTTCCTGACAATATGGTGCACCTTAATTTAAATGTTAATGGAATTAGGAATTACAAGAATTATGGCCAAGGTAACAAAATGGTGAATATTTCAGAAAGTGCTAAACATATATTACCTGGCACAGACTGCAACCCTACAGCAGCACTGGGAGCGCTAATATTTTCATCCCACCCCTGAATTCCTGATAATAAAATGTAAAATGAATTTGATCTGACAGTGTTGGAGAATGCTGTGTATAGCCTGCACAAACCACTCTATGGTCGCTCTGATTTTGGACACAGTCAAACAGGTTTTTTTTTTTTTAAATGTATGTTGATGTATAAATGGACCTTTATGTATTTATGTCTTCAATAACTTTCTAAACAGCTGGCCACTGTTGCTTTTAGCAAACATTACTGAGCCCTACGACACAGAGGAATGATATGATATATATATATGATATCAGGCTTAGGATATATAAAATACTCTTCATTACAGTATCATTGTCTCCATCTTTTCATGGCATTGTTGACAAGAAAAACAAAATACCAACAATTTTATCCTTTAACAAATGGAGGAAAACTTGTGACCATAGTCAATGTCTGTCATTTCAAATCAACCAAGTGAACCAATCAGTAATATGTGATGCTACGGCTGGGCAATAATGATATTCCCCTAATGATGATATTGCCAAATGTATAGTCAGTAAGCACTATTTTACATAAAGGCATGCTGAGATCAATAAGTTGATCAATCAGCTGGTAGTAACTGCCCCTGTACAGTTTCACTACCTTTGACTGTCACTTTTATATTGTGTTGCAAAGGCAACCCTCAGTCAGACGGAGGGTTGATTGCTCACCGTGGTAGGATTTCTGGATAAGATAAGATAAGATAAGATGAGGATGGAGATGGTTGCAGACCAGTGGATTCTATTGGATGGAGAGCTTTAACCTTTACCACTCCACCCCTCTTTTTCATAGACCCGTTGTTTTTTTTTTTAGGGGGGTCCAGGGTCACATAGAAGTGGTGAACATCATCTGAAAGCTGAGAACCTGAAGATTAATCTGAGATGTAGCTCAGCACTGTGTGTCAAGTTGTTCTAGTCATAAATCAGAAATAAAATCACTATTTGTTATTAATCAATTAGATGTTGGGTTGATGCCATAATGTTACAGAGATTTGGTGCTAAATTGAACCATTTTTTACGACTCGAGAACCTCGAGGAACACCAGAGAAAAACCTAACTTTTAACATTAGGAGACTTTTTTCAACTATTGGGTGGCGAGCTCTGGAAACTTCTCAGACCATCTTAATTTCAGTCTACCTAGTAAAGCCATCCATTATCTGAATGCTCTAGGCCTCTAGTTTCTGGTTATTAAATTATCCTAGAGGTCACCACAGGTCATTTCATACACTGAGGTCAAGGTTCAAAAATGGTCTCACCACAATGCAATGGCTCCTATGGGGACAACATCATCACACATTATTACAATTTGGCTCATTGGATCCACAAGAGTCTTAGCTTTCCAGTCATACCCCAATCAAGTCCAACACTGTTTATGGATCCCAGTATGCAGATATATTCAAAAAACTGCATGTGATTATCATAAAGTGGTCATGTCATAAAGGGAAGACTTGTGGGGACCCATAAAACCCATTTACACTGCTATACCTTGAGGTCAGGGGTCAAGTTTTTCCTCACCATCACATCATAGTGGTGTTTCCTTCGTTAGTTTCCAGCTCTCTCGCATTCTCAACCAGGAGACCACAGTTAGTGTAACTGGTTTTGTTGCCTAAACCTAACTGCAGCCATTAATGTATTTTATTTGCATAAACATAACCATTTCAAGGTAAGAACGTGGAATTAAATTACCTCAAATGTGTTTTCATAACACACTGAATGTCCTAAAAATGTGCTACTCATATGCTTTCCCATGAGATCAGGTTGGGTCATACCGCCTATGTGACGCTGAACTTCAATTATGCTCTAGGCTTATATGATGGATTAGACTTTTTTAAACTTTACATATATATATATTGAAGATATTGAAAGCATTATTTGAGAGGATGTATATCTATTAAAAGAGGAATTTGCCACTTCTTATGTGGATGTCCAATCAGCTGATGACACAGGTGTGCTGGAGGCCTGAAGATAAATCTGGAAAGACAACCAAGACCAGCAGGGTGATTCTGGGGTGTTTTTTGTCATTGGATTTTGCTAATTTAATGGTCTGCATTTGAAGAAAGAGTGAGGGCCGCCAATGAGCCGCTGCTCATCGGGCTGTTGGCACACAGCAGAGAGATACAGCCAGAGCTGTGGCTGTTGGAACATTGGAAAGACTAACTAAGACGTGTCTGGTGAGATTTAACTCGCTTCTGACCAGTTTGAAAGAAGTGTGTTTTACATTGAATTAACAAGGCAGATAAGCCTGTCTGTCTATAAGACTCAGAAGGTGCATGGTTGTATTATTTTCTCTTTGGGTAACAATATTTACTTCATTGAGTCTATCAGACGTTTATCGTTTGTCAGATGTAGAGCACTTGCTGTTCATGCACGGTGCAGCTGGAGAAATCAGCTTTGTCCGTCAATATAGCAGCACTGTGGAATGTATTTCCTCGGCTCTGATTGGACAGTCACATAAAAGGTGGCACATCTTCCCTTTAAGTGTATGTAGGCAAAGAGCGGAAATTTAAGCTCACCCCCCTCATCTCTCCACTAAAGGATGGAAATAACTTAATGACTGACAAATGGACAAATGGTTGAAATCCTAAAAGAGAAAGTAAAAGGTGGACAGAAGCTCTGTAGTTTTGCTGCAAATTGCAACAGACCCTATGTCCCTGTGTCTTACCTCGCATCCCGCTCTGTCTCTCTACAGGTCTGACGATTGTACTCTTAATCTGCTCTTTGAACAAGAGCTACCTCTCAACAGGGCTCACTTTCTCCTACGACAACACACGGCTCTGTGAAAAGCACACACAGCCCACTTGCAGTGAAGAGAGTGGTTGAACAGCCACTTGTTCCTGAACTGGCTGGCTGGGTAGAATAGCTTAAGGAGGGGAAGAAAGAAACACAATGAAAAAGCCTTTCAGTGATAGAAAGCTACATCAAAATATTCTGAAAACACAGAAGAAGAATAAAAAATACAGCAGCGTATAAATGAACTGCCTGGGTAGGAAGCAAACTAGAAGAGCGATGAAGGGAAACAAGGGAGAGAGAAACCACACAAAGGTCCCTGGCCGGGTCTGAACCGGGACGCCCCAGCCTCAGGGGTGTCATGGAGGCAAATTAATTTGACCACTCAATATCCATAACCTGAGCCATTATACACCAGTCACATCTGCTTTACTGTGGACATTGTTTAAGGACACTGCTGCAGAAATAAACTCTAAAATCTCTGCTGGATTAAAGCAGTAATATTAAAGCACCATGTAACCACGATAGACTGTATACTCCAGTAATGCAGATATTAACAAGATTTAAACTCCACTCAGGCATCATCTTGTTCACATTAGGGATGCAGATTTTTATGTATTTATTTTTCTTTCGATATAACCGACCCAGATGGTTAAATCTATCAGTTATCACCAGCTGCAGTGTATGCACAAAACAGACAACACACACACTGAGTCCCAGTTCACCAGAATCATGAATCACTGAGTTTAGCTGCGAGGTTCTGCTATGCGTCAGCCCGGCGTAACGGTAGCGGGTGTCCGACAGACCGTGTCTGTGCTGTGTTCACAGCTGTAGCTTACCGGTGGCTTCGTGCTCGCCACACGGTCTGTCAGCGCGGCGTAATGTTAGCGAGTGTCCGACACACTGTGTGTGTGGCGGCGGTGAGTGTGCGTTTGTTGGTGGCCTTATAGCTGTGAAAGTAGCAGTGCAGTGTGTGTAAGTCTCCTCCAAGCCAAGCTCCTGTATCAACACCGGCTCAGACTTTCTTAAGGTGGGCTGTTAAGGTGGACCAGCTATTCTCCTCCAAGCTCCTCCTCTGAGTTTTGCTCAGCTTTTAAGCTAATTTCTTTAAAGTGTTAATCAATCTTTTAGCTGTTAATAATAATATGAATGTCACCATTATAAATGACTACTGGCAGAGAGCAGCCATGTAGGCTCTTAATGTGAAACCTCAGCAGGAAGTCTTGGGAATCATTGACAATAGCTTAATATCAAATGATTGGAAAACATAATTTATGTTCAAAAAGGAGCAGGAATGTATCCTATCATGTCCCACAAACATAAGAATGAATGGTAGCAGCTACAGTGCAGTGCAGTTACTCTTATGGCACCATTGCTGATATTTCAGAAAACGCCACCGTTGATCTGATGAAATGTTCGCAGCTCTCGGCACAATTGATTTCCCAACAACATTCAGACGCAGACACGAGCGTGGGACCATGATATGTACATGATTAAAGATTGACTGCATCGACTGTGCACATAATGAATCCACTCGGTTTCTGGACTACTGAGCTCTTTGAAAAGAAGAAAAACATGAAATGTATGTGCTGAAATAAATTGAGAAATCATCGAAGGGTGACTCAAAACGAACATGAAAAATAATTAATGTGCGGCGCTGTCTGAACATATATCCGCACACAGAATCCCCGAAGGCCTTCAGATGTATTCAAAATGTCTTACATGGCTCGACTATATATAGCTTCAAAGACCCAGATTCCCTATGTAGGCAAGGCACACACACACACACACACACACACACACACACACACACACAATGCTCTGGCATCATATGCCAACAAATTAGCACAATCTGGAAAACTCAAACACTGCGATCTGAAAACAAAAAGCTCTCTCTCTCCTTCACACACACGCTCGCAGCATGTAACGAGGGATGAAAGAGCTGGATAAAGGAATGAGACTAATGGAGGAAAGTTGCTTAATGACAAATTGTCAGATTGCAGAAGCCATTTTCTCTGCTCGTCATTTAGCTCTTTCATCCCGGAGCGGCGTTAAAATATTCCTCTGCTTCAGGCTTTTGCTCGGTCACACTTTCATTTTCTTCTTACTCGCTCCCTTGCATCTCCTTTTCTCTCTCTCTCTCTCTCTCTCTCTCTCGCTCTCTCTCTCTCTATCTCTGTCTGCTTCCAGACGTGGCAGCAGAAGGCCCACAATGCCGATGTGCTCAAAAAATGGGTCATAAAAACACGACGTGCTCACTGACTCCATACATTCTGACTGCAAACACGGTGTGATAGAAATATACATTCACTGCAAGCTGGAAGCAATTGTGACATAATATGTTATAATAAACATGATTTATACCTGTATATGGTTAATTGATAACTAATTAAACTTAGTCAATAGTTATTTTATTGTTAAACAATGCAATGAAAATCAATAATGTTTACTAATTATTAGTAGTCCTATAATTTCTATTATTTTATCAGCAGTTTGTGTAATATGATTTTTGTCTGGTTTATAAATTATATAGAGTATCATAGATGATATGAGACAATAGTTATTACATTCAAGTTTTTTTACCATTTATTGTTGTAGACATCACAAGATTATGCATACTATATTATTTGTTAATAATGACCAAATGATTTGTAAACCTTTAAGAAATTGTTTGAAAAACTTATATAAAAATTACATAGATAGGTGGATCAGAAACCAATTAACCATTACAATATATTTATTAAGTATTTATTGTTTGTTGTTGTTTGTATGCAGTACATTTTACAAACATATATATATATTTGGGGACCCTGACCCGTGCGATGGGGAGGGTTTATTTATTTTTCAACAATAACTGGCTCACTGTACATTATCCCATTAATTACTTACATAAAGTACTGACTGAATAAATCGATAATTTAATGAAAAAAATGACAACATCAGAACTGTGTCCATAGCAACAGTCTGATACTTTACATAGCAGCAGTCTGCTGTAAAGAAATAACAGAGCGTAGTGCGCAGTGATTGATCCATCAGAACTGAGTATTCAACAAAGCCGTGTAATGCATCCACACACTTCATGTGCACGTCTGTGTACACGTTATAAGGCCCTGAAGAAAATAAATAATGAAAGAAGTAGATGAAGAAAGAGGAAGGAAAACAATGATAAATGAGGGACATTTAAAATTATGTTTTAAGACCACCATAACTGCTTTGGTTTATTTTCATGTTAAATATGTTATATGTATTATTAGCACCTTTTAAAAGTCTGAATGTTTTCATCTATGATGACTAAATTATATATAAATGTGTATATGAACGTATCGCTGTCTTTATGGTGTCCTGTAATTAAATCTGATCAGTAAAACAGCCTTGTGCGACATGGCCTCCCCCCCAAACTGTCACTTCCTTCAGTCCACATTGTATCTCATCCAGGCTCCATTACTGCAACAGCAAAATCCACATTAGCTACACGATCTTCCTCGAGGCTCTGTGGGTCCAGCAGACCCCGGGCTCGTACAGAACTCCAGGACCGAGTGTCAAACCTGGGGCTTTCCAGCTGCTGCTCCCTCTCTCTGGACTTCATCCATCCTACATTCCCACATTCAGCACTCCAATCCTCCCAGTGCACTTCATCTACAGGATCTTTTGCTCTCTATTCATTCTGTAAAATACCTTTGAGTACATTTAAATGTCATGTTTTTATCACATTCTGTATTATATTTGCTCCCCATCAGTCAAAAAATCAACTAAACTCTGTGAGAAGGTAAAATAAACCCAAGATCTACGTAATAAACGCTTCTTATGACTTTTTAGTTTTACTCAGAATTTGGTTTGTATTTAGCTCATTCAGATTTATGTATTTACACTATATTAATGTGTTTTGGTTTTTGTTTCACTGAAGTGCATTTAATAACCTTTTCAGGACAAATAAAGTGACCAAATGATTGGCTAATTTCTGTTTACTATGCTGAGTTACTCATCTGTCTGTCCTCCCTGCCTGCTCTGCACATGCAAACAAGGATGGAGTCCCTGCTAGCAGTCTGACACCAACTGGAACACACAGTGACGGATGTGTAACGGTGTAGCGCCATCTACTGGGACTCATCACGGCCGGTGATTGATCTGTGGGTTGTGTAATGATCGAGGAACATGAGGACAGTGTGCAGCAGCAGCAGCCTGCAGGGTGTAAACACTGCTCCCGCAAACATGATCGTGTTTCCGTTCTACAGCTTCTTTATTCAGAGAAATGCTGCATTCATTATTCAGTGCTCCAGCCTACTCTGTTGATCACATGTTATATATACATAGAGCAGGCCAGTCCTGTGTAACAGCCCAGTGAATCCCGTCCTTGACAGTGTGGATCCACTTCACATGTAAAATAAAGATCTCACCTGCTAGTCTCTCTGCAGTAGTTGAACTATTTTCCCCTCATGTGACAGTTAAGGTGCTGTTGCAATAATACAGTTAGAACAAGTCTGATCTGACAGCATGCTCAATGTTTTCATCAACACACATGAAAATGCAGAACAGCGTGGACCGTACGGAAGTTTATGGCTGCCAATATTAAACTGAAATCATTCACCATTTGCATCATATTTGATATATTTAGTTTCTGAGACCCCTGCATCATCAACAGGATCAACCAGACACCACGTTGGGATGGCATCACCCCAGCTGCAACACCAAACTGGGCCAG